>JAOXNO010000070.1:34067811-34091353 GCA_028565335.1 Limnodromus scolopaceus
TCCTTGGATGAGTTTAAGAGTCATTTAGATGTGGTGTTGGGGGATATGGTGTAGGGAAGAACTTTGTAGAGTAGGGTGGGTGTTTGGACTCGATGATCCCAAGGGTCTTTTCTAACCTAGATGATTCCATGATCTCGATCATTGGCTCGCTGGGACATGGACAACTTGGGCAAGCAACTGCAGAGGAGCACCGGTGGCTGGGATATAGTCAGGATGCAGTCAGGATGCGGCCAGGATGCAGCTGGGAAGGCATCTCACCACCTTCTCCGGCCATGGGGCAGGGTTGGGGTCCCCGGGCACCCTTGGCAGGGATGGAGGCGTGCAGCAGCCCCACGCCACCATGCTGAGAGATGTAATCACCCTTCCATTGTGGGCTGCGGAGCAGCCAGCTCTGGGCAGGCAAGCAGGCAGCGTGCCCGGCCGTCACGCTCCCGTGTCCCCGAGCAGCCTGGCCCTCCCGCGTCCCTCCTCGGGGAGGGCTGGCGGGCCCCAATGGGTGGCTGTGCAGGGAAAAGGAGAGCAAGGAAGAGCAGTGCCACCAGACCCCGGGTCCCACAGCCATCCCCGGTCAGGGCTTCCCACGGGGGACAGGGGCTGCTGGGCCGGCGCTGGCAGCAGATAAAGCTGTTTCCGTGCCGGCTGCTCCCTATCAGCGTGGCGGCGGCGGGGCAGACAAGATCGCACCCCAAGCACGCTGTGCCGGGGGGCCGTCGGGAAGGGTCCCGGCTCCATTCACCCTGCAGCCAGCCCCAGGGCGGTTTATTTTTACACGGGTTGTTTTCTTTCCGGCTTGATGCCGTCCCGCATGGCGGCAAGAGCCGGACCGGGGCCCCCCGCGCCTCATTTCCTTGCCATAAAACAACAAAGCGGGGGGCGAAGCGGCGCGCCGGGCTGGGGCAGCGGGTCGCTGGGTCAGGGCACACGCCGCTCCGTGGTTCCTCCATGTGCTCAGCCCCACCGGCCACCCCTGGACCGGCATCCCCCCGGCTCTGCCGGCACCGTGCTGCCCTTCCTGAGCGCTGGATCTGGGGCTCTTGGAGCCAGGGCTGCGTGTCCGTGTGCCGGTGGGAGCTGGCGTGGAGGGCATCACCCAAGTGTAGGGATGATGCCCTCTCAGATGGGTGCAACCGGGCACCCCTAAGCTTTTGTCCTGGTTTCTGTGCTTCTGTTTTGCCCCCACAGCCTCAAACAGACCCTGAAGAGGCTGAACCCTGAGATTCAGCTTCTTCCCCTGGACCCCAGAGCAGGCAGACTCTGCTTGCACATCCCAGGCATGGACCACCCCCCTCTGCAGCCCACCCATCCCGAGCTGCTCATGCCCACTGTGGTCCTGCCAGTGCTCCTGCCAATGCCACCATCGCCCAAGCACTGCTGCCACTCCACCCGGTGGGACACGGGATGAGGGATGGCTCTTCTCCCCCAAGACTTGTGTCTTTACCGGGGCTTTGCAAGGGGCATCACGGGGTCCCACCAGCCCTGACTGGGCACCCTGCTACCCGCTGCTCTGCCCTCCAAGCCGGGGGCAACGCTGGCAGCTGGCACATCGCAGCGGAGGCGTGCGGGCAGCGTGCGGGCAGCGTGCCGGTGCACGATGAGGCCGTTGCCTGGGCACGGCAGGCAGGCGGGGGGCCGGGGGGCACCCACCCCAGCTCTGGGCTGCGAGCAGGGGGTTGGGAAAGGCGGTGTGTTTCCCTTTAAGAGGCAGGCCCTGGAGCTGCTTCCTCTCAGCCTTGCAAGAGCCCTAAACACAGTGCATCTGCCTGCAGCCTGCCCGCACGCCTGCCTGCAGCCTGCCCGCAACCAGCGTGAGTAGGGCTTGGCCCCGGAGCCGGGGCTGGGGAGGGCCGGCACCCCGGGGTGGTGGGCACCCAGCTTGTCGGGGAGGGCAAGGAGGGATGGCATCACTTCAGAGGGTGCCGGGCATCACCGCGGGACGTGCCGGGCATCACTAGGGTGGGTGCTGCAGCACGATGCTCGTCGGCATCGCCCTTGAGGATGCCAGCCCCCCCGCTCCCAGCATGTCACCGCAACGCTGGGCTCCGGGGGGGTGGCTAGGCTTTGGGGGCAGAAGGGACCAGGGCTGGTGCCCCCCAAACTGAGGTGCGAAGCTGCCAGTGCCTCGAGCCCTCCCTGCCAGGCGTGGGCAGCACGTGGCAGCGTGCCTGCCGGGCTCCGGTGCCCGCAGCACCTCACGCCACGGCTACCGGGGTGGCACTGGCCATCGAGTGGGTGCACCCCGTGCCCTCCGGCACCCTTGGTGGGTGGCAAGTGTGGGCTGCACCCCACGGGAGGGCGAGCAGTGTCACCGACTGGGGAGGAGAGCCCGGGAGCGAGCAACCCGTGGTGAGAGCAGCCGTTTGCACGCCCTGGTCCCCGGAGACCACCGCCGGACCCTGTATCGGACCCTGCCGAGGGTCAGCACCCGCTTTCCCACAGCCCCCCTGGCCTGGGGCTCCGTTGCAGGCACTGGTAAACCTTTTCTAAGCAGGGGGCATGGATGTCAGATCCCTCCCAGGCTTGGAGGGGGGGCTGCTGGAGGCTTGCCGGGTTCCGGGCCCCCTCTGCCGGCTCCGGGAAACTTCACAAGCCAGCAAATACTGCTGCGAGCCGCCCTGGGTGAGCCCCATGCGGGGCACCCTTGGGTGCCTGGGGCACCCAGAGCTTGGGACAGCACGGGTCTCTGATGCCATGGGGCAGCCAGGCTCCCCCCCGCCCCCCCAGGGGATGTCGTTTGGGGAGTGAAATGTGTTGCACGGGGTCAGCGCCAGCCACACCAGTGGTGCAAAGCAGCAGCCCCGGGTTGGAGCTGGGGGTCCTTGGGTGGGCTGGCTGGGTGCTGCTGGGCTTTGTCCGTGGCTGGGGCAGCAGAGGCAGCCCTGAGTGCTCTCCTCCTCTCCTCGGCTGGGCTGCACGCTCGGCTGCCTCTGTAAACCGAGCTTGCAGCTTACAGCGGGGCTCGGCCACCTCTCTCCCCCTGCACCCACTACGTGATGTTTTCCCAGTACTCCCTGTTCAAAGGATGCCCTGGGATCCTGTTTCCCCCGACTGCCCCATCCCAGGCTTGGTCTCATTTTCCCCCTCCTGGCCGGCTGCTCTGCAATCTTGTGGTGGGACCCCAGGTGGGAGGATGAGGATGGAGGAGACTGGGAGCTCCAGTTGTGGGACAGGTCTGAGGGCACGGCTCAGCTTGTCTGGCCCTCCCCTGCAGGCAGTCAAGCCGCTATTCCCACCCCTCTCCTTGCATGTCTGCGATGGGGTTTGCCTGCTGCCATGTGCCAGGCAGCGCTGGGGCTCTCCTGGTTGTTTTGGGGTGTTACCGCAGCCCTTTCCTCCCTTGGCAGCTCAGGGTTCAGCCTTGCTTCCCAGCCATGCTGCTGTTCCCTCTGCTCCTGGAGGCCACCCTGCTGCGGCTGGCCAGCAGCTCCCACCACCCTTTCTACAATGGCTTCTACTACAACCACCTCATGAACGACAAAGGCAACGGGCAGGAGAAAGGTATATCGGGGATTCTCAGGGCTGAAGGAACGTGGGCTGGTGGGTTGGTGCAAGGGGCTGAAGTCCTCCCCTGCCTCTGGGATGTTGCTGGGACCTGGCTCGGGTGGGGATGTGGGCCCCAGAGGAGCAGGCAGGGGTGCTGCAGGGATGCTCGGGAAATGCTCATGGGATGCTCAGGGAGAAAAGGAGGTGGCTGGAGGGAGGGAGCGGAGTGTCTGCAGGGAGATCTGGAGATGCTGCCCAACCCCGGACTCTGACCCACAGTCCACACCTTCCCTCCCTGTCCCCAGTGGATGACTTCAATGGGGCCAGGCTGGTGGTAGAGACCCCCAAAGACCCCATCTACAGCTCCAACGGTGCCAATGTCACCCTGCCGTGCCACTACCATTTCGAACCTGACACGGAGGCCAAGCGGAAGATCCGCATCAAGTGGTCCAAGCTGCGGGATGACTACACCAAGGAGCAGGACGTGCTGGTGGCCATTGGCAAGACCTATATTGCCTTTGGGGACTTCCTGGGCCGTGCTCACCTCCGCCAGGCCAGCCAGCGTGAGGCCTCACTGGTTGTCAGCGATGTGCGCTTGCAGGATGGTGGCAAATACCGCTGCGAGGTCATCGATGGGCTGGAGGATGAGAGCGATGTGGTGGACCTCCAGCTGCGAGGTAGGAGCACGGTGGGGAGCGCATGACCCCCTGCGCCAAGCCAGTGAGCCTGGCCCTCCCGTGGCACCCCCTCCTTGGCAGAGATCACAAGCCAGGAGGGTCTGGGAGCCCAGTCATAGGCAGAAAGGGGCTGGGATGCTCGGTGTGATGGGGTGGTGGCTTGGGACTGTCTAACTGTGGGGTCTCAGCAGTGAGCAAGCCCAGAAAATTCTGCCCAGCTGGGATGCTGGGTTTGCTATTGTGGAGTCAGAGTCAGGGTGACCCTGTGGCCACAGTGTTTCCTGCCTCTTCCAGCTCTTCCTCCTCCCATCTTCTTCCTCCCATCTTCCTACTGTGCTGCACCATGTGCAGCTGCCCCTTTGCCTCCTAGCTCCTGGGTGTCCCCATGCATCTTGTGATGAACCTTGGTGACTCGTCCAGCCCCTCTTGCTCACTTGCCATGAGAGACCCGACTCAGCCCTGGCTCCACTGCCAAGCTCAGAGCAGGGGAAATGGCCCCCTTGCTGTGCCCCTGCCCACCCCCTCAGCTCCTGTGGTGGCTTGTCCCCACTGGTCCCTGTGACTGTGGTCCATGGTGGTGGTGCACATGTTCTCATGGTCCAGCCATTCCCATGTTGGTGGTCCATGTGTTGCCGTGATGCTAGTCCTTGTGTCCCTCTACCTGTAGCTTGTGCATCCCTGTGACAATGCTTTGTCCATCCCCACAGGGGTGGTCCATGTCTCCCTGGGACCACTGTCTGTGTGTCCCCAGGACCGTGGTCCATATATCCGTGTGGTCGTGATCTCTGCATCCCCATTATCATAATCTGTGCATCCCCGTGTGTGCCAGTGCTGTCCCTACAAGGGTGGTCTGTGTGTTCCCAGGACTGAGCCCCTGTGTCCCGGTGCCACCAGATGTCGCTGGCAACTTGCCGCTGGTGGCTGCATGCACGGAGCAACCGTGTCCCTGACTGTCTTGAGCCTTGGGCTGTGCTATCCTGGGCTGGTCCCTGTCCCAAAGCCTGAATTTGGGATGGGTTGGGGACCCCTGTGGCTCCTGCTGGGGCCGGACTCGGGGCGGGTGGGCTACCTGCAGAGCCGGCTGAGTGCCCCATCTGCCCCTAGGCGTCGTGTTCCCCTACCAGCCTCCCCGCGGGCAGTACAGGCTCAACTTCCACGAAGCCGAGCAAGTGTGCCAGGAGCAGGGCGCCATCCTTGCCACCTTCAACCAGCTCTTCCAGGCCTGGAGTGAGGGGCTAGACTGGTGCAACGCGGGCTGGCTGGCTGACGGCACCGTGCAGTACCCCATCCGCCTGCCCCGCAAGCCCTGCGGTGGGCTGCACCTCGCCCCGGGCATCCGCAGCTACGGCCCGCGCCACCGGCACCTGCACCGCTTTGATGCCTTCTGCTTCTCCTCCGGGCTCAGAGGTGGGTGCTGGGCAGGGGGCTTGGGGGGGTGAGATCCTGGGGAAGATGCTGTGCCTGATCAGTGGCATCCCATGTCCTCCCTCCCTCCCTGTCTCCATCAGCCTGGGTGGAGATGCTCCAGCTGGGGATGCTGCAGATGATGCTCAGCACTGATGCTCTCCTCTCCCTCCTAGGAGAGGTTTTCTACCTGGACCGTCCAGCCGGGATGACGCTGGAGGAGGCCAAGCAGAGCTGCCAGGATGCGGGGGCCGAGATCGCCCGAGTTGGGCAGCTCTACTCTGCCTGGAAATTCCTGGGGCTGGACCGCTGCGATGCCGGCTGGCTGGCAGACGGCAGTGTCCGCTACCCCATCGCCAAACCCCGGGCCAACTGCGGCCCTGCGGAGCCCGGTGTCCGCAGCTTTGGCTTCCCCAGCAAGGGCAGGTTCGGGGTCTTCTGCTACAAGGAGAGATAAGGAGCCAGGAGGGCTCCTTCGCCGGAGGATGTTTCCAGCCTGACAGTGCCTGGTCAGGTTTTTCCCAGGGCTGTTTTGGGGGTGACTGGGGGGAGGCGGGATGGGGGCGGGGGGGGAGGCTTCTTTTTGTTTTATTTTGTTTCCTTTATATTTTCCACATCTTGCTCAGCAGCTGGCAAGTGCAGCTGCTCGGGGTGGCTGCCGGATGGGGCAGTGCAGGACCGTCCCTGGCACGGGTTGTGCATGAGGACGATCCCCATGGGCTGCTGCCACCCTGCTTGGCCCCTTGTCACCCTGTGGGTGGTGGCCCCTTCCCACGGTGGCAGCGTGTCACTGACACCCACCTGCCCTTCCAGGCTGGTCCTGCCCCTGAGCTTGTGGGGTGGGAGCGAGGGGAGGCTGGATTTGGCCAGAGGCAGAGAGTGGGCATCTGCATTGTGTCCTGGCCCCTCTTCCAGCCCTGTCCCTGTCCCACTGAAGGATGCTGCTGTGCCTGTCCCTGCAGGAGTGCCAGTGCCTTATCTCCATGCACTCCTCGCCGGGACTCCACTTGAACTCTGGTGCCTTCTTCTTCAAGAATTTGGTTATGAAAAGATGTATTTTCCTGGACCTCTTCTAATAAACTGGTGGAGAAAGCCCTGGAGCCACGTGGCTGTGTCCCCATCTCTGTGCCAGCACAAGAGAGGGGTTTGCCACGGGGAGGGGATTTGGGGATCCCTGGCTGGACACCTGGGACTGTCTCATCCTTGGCTGAGCATCATCTCATTGCTGCTGGCTCAGCCCCCTGCCTGCCTGAGCTCCTGCAAGGGTCCCCATGCTCCATCATTAACGAATGTTAATTAACTCCCTGGGTGTCAGGACTGAAAGCTGGAGGGTGAAGCAGTTCTTGCTGATGATGGGTTTTAGATGGGGTTTGGGCATGTGGGTTAACCTCCCTCCTGGGGCAAGACCTGAATAGGGTGGTGATGTCCTACCCCAGGGTCCTTCTTCAGTTTGGGCTTAGGAACCACCCCCGAACAACTCCATTGTCCCCAGGGCTGCACCTTTGGTTGCTGACTGGGGCTGAGCACCCTGTTTGGGCTCCTCTTCCTTTCCTGCTGCTTTGCCACGGGAGACATCCCCCCCCCCCCCCCCAGACACACCTCCCCGTCCCCAAAAAAACAACACAAAGTGCCCGTTCCGATTTCACTCTCTTTATTATTTATCATTCTTTCAAAATAGGATATGTTCCAAAAAATATAAATAGGTGCAGGGAACGCTGGTGCCCCGCACGGTCCCCTGGAAAGAGCACGTCATCCCAGGACGGGCGCTGAGCCGCAGGGGGGGCGGTGGGGAAGCAGAGAGGGGCCGCAGCCCCCAGCGCCTGGGTCCTGGGTCTCAGCATCCCTTCGCCTCCCTCCTCCCACAGCTCCTTCCACCGCAGCCCCCCCGGCCCTCCCTACCCGCCCCGACGCACTGCAGCAGTAGGAGGATTCTGGAAACAAAAAAAATAAAATAAAACCCCAAAAGGTGCTGTTCACCCCGGAGATTAAATAACAGAAATAATTACATTGTTCGTGGATAAAATCAGGAAAAAATAATCATCTTTATTATTTAACTTAACCCTCTGCCCTCTGCAAACCCACCCCCCTCCCTGTCCCCGAAGGCACGAAGATAATTGGAACCGGACGGTTAGTAAAAATGCTGAGATCTAATTCACTTTGCTTTGGTGCTTGGAAAAACATTAATTTTTTTTTTTTTTATATATATACACAAAGGTGGGTTTGTCTTTAATATAATTTTTTTTTTCCTTATATGACAAAAAAGCAAGAAGAAGAAGAAGAAATCGACTCTGTTAATATAACTGTTCTGTTAAAAATCTCTCTTTCTCGCTTTCCCCCTGGGTGTCTCTGGCCCCGCTCTAATGGGTGGGTCTGTGCACGGCTCTGCCGCTGGGTCTCGACCGGCTCCTGGGGCTCCTCTTGTATAGCCTGCGCTGGTAGTTGGAGGCTGCGGAAGAAGGAGGAGAAGAAAAGGCACCTTGTTAGCAGGAGCTGGGACAGAGACGCTGCTTGTCCCGCGCTGGCCGCCCCGGCCCCTGGCTCCCTGGAAAAACACGGGCAGCCGCAGGCAGCGCTGCCCGGTGGGCGGCTGTGTGTGCCCCGGCGCCAGCCTGCCTGTCCATGGACAATCGGCCCTTCTCTCACCCCTGCAGCTGGGGTTTGCTTCACCCAGGGGTTGGAGGTGCCCGGTGACCGGCAGGAGCCTGGGCAGGAGCATCCTCTCTGTGGATGCTTGTGCCATCCTTTCCCTGTGCCCATCTGGGAGGGCAGCTCTGCTAACTGGGTGGGCACGGGGACCTCTTCCCCATCTGCCCCGCAGTCCTGCCAGACCCTCCCCAACCCCCTGGGACAGGGAGGGAAATATCCATCAGCAGTGGGACGTGCTCAGGGCACAGGATGGGAAACGGCCCCATCTGGCTGGCAGGGACACGGTTTCTGCCTGTCTCCCTTGAAGCTGGTGCCACTCCGGTGTGGTATTTCCAGGAGGGTTTTGATGGAAGAGGCAAAAGCTGGTTGGGAACAGCCCAAGTCTCTTGATTGCTGGTGGTCCATACCAGGAGCAGCCTGCAGCTCTCCAGGTCCACGGCCGAGCCAAGGGAGTCAGTGGCTTGGTCCACACCATACGGACACCTCCTCCATTCCGCTCCCATCCCTCCTTCATTCCTTCTCCTTCCGCCTCCTCCCTGGGGCGGAGGTTTGTCCCTTAAGCCCATATCAGCTTTCCCTGGCAGTGGGACTGTTGCTTGAGCTGGAATTGCCCAGCTGGACCATAACCTGGCAAGGAGGCCACTAGACAGATGTGATGTGGCCAAGGCCAACAAAATTATTGGGAAGCTGCAGGCGAGCAGGGATGGGACAGGGGTGTAGGCAGGCCTGGGAGTGGGCTGGGACACCAGTGGGAGAGGGCTGGCTGCTGTCAGCTGGAGGCCTGACAGGAGAAGGGTCAGGAGCCCAGCCCTGTCCCTTGGCTTAGCTCTGCCGCAGGGCTCCTGTCCGCTCCCAGGACAGGGGGATGCTGGGGAAGGGCTTGGGGGACCACAGCTCCCCCCTCCTATTCTCTCTGCTGATGCAGGTGGTGCCAAAACTCATCCTTTCAGAAACCATTTATTTTTCTTTCCTTTCTTTAAGAAGGCTGGGTCTTTGGTAAGATCCTTGTAGCCCTTTCCTGGCTCTGGATCTGCCCCTACCCTGCCTAGGGGTAGGGAATTCCTAGGGCAGGAACTGCCTGGGCTGCCCCTCCAGCCAGGACCCATGGTCCTCATCTGCCCAGAAGATGCCAGCTCCCATGGCCCCATCACAGAGGAGCTTTCAACAAGTCAAGGGGACCATGATATCTCCTTCTGCCTGTCTCGGAGCTAACCTGCACCCTAAGACGATGCCCCCCTCATTCCCAGCTGCTTCTCCCAGCTGCAGGGATCCATCAGCCCTAACCTGAAGGTAAAAGAGATGAAACCTACGGTTTATGCAGGATATCCGCGGCTCCTCCCACTGCCCGTTGGGCTGGCACCGGATCGTGGGCACGTGGCGCTGGATGTAGCCTTGGTTGCACTGGTACCGCACCATGGAGTTTATTTCATAGCGGTCCTTCTTCCGACCAAAGGTCCTGGCGTTCTCCACCATGGGGGGGTCCCCACAGGCCACTGCAGGAGATGGGCAGAGATTTGGAGAGAGTGAGGAGTCTTGCTTGGCTGAGTGGGCAGCTCCTGCCTGCCTGGTGCAGGCTGGGCATGCACAGCCTCGTCACTCCTCTTCTCCTGCACATAAAACCTTAAATCCCTTTGAGATTGCCTCTGTCCACAAAATTTAGGGGCAGAAGGATATGAAAATTCTGTGATGGGCCTTGAAACTAAGCAGCAGTCTGCCTCAGGGCTCCATTCCTGCCTCCTGGAGAGGCAGTGAGAGCTGGGCATCACAACAGCCGCTTGCATCTGTGGGAGGGCTCGGAGCTGGTGTGTGGGAGTGATGCTGCAACCAGAGTATGGCTCTACCTGGGGATGTAAAACCCCGTCCTTGTTGGCTCGTGCTATTTGTTTTCAAGCCCTTGGCAAACTTTCCCCTAGAGCCTTGGCCAACATGTGTTGCTAATTCCTTCCACCTCTTTGACCACCCTTTGCAGTGACAAACCCCCCATTCATGTGCACTGGGGGCTCCACTCCAGCCCCACAGCCACTGCCTGAGCCCCCCATCCTCGCTGGCATGGCGCAGGGTTCTGACCTGTTCCTTTCTTGCAGGTGAAAGGGAGGTGATAGTTGCAGGGAACGTCGTTCCATTCGCCTTGCTCGTGCCAGATCATCACAACGCAGTCCTCACCCGCCGCGAAGAAGTTGTCGGGTTGGTTGGGCCGCCAGTTCTCAAATTGCTGCCAAGAGAGGAAAGTCCTTTGCCTAAGGCTGAGCCCTCCCCTCTCCCGCTGTCTTCTTCATCCTTGCTGCTGCCTTGCCCATGCATCTCACCAGCAGCGGCCACGGGTTCCCAGCAATGCTACTACAGTGGTTATTTCTACTGTGATGGTGCCCAGCAGCTTAGCTGACCACCTTTACTAGAGGCTTGGAAAAAGTTTAGGGCTGCCTCCACACAATGCCCAACCGAAGCACTCAGCATGTAACTCGTGGGGCTCTTTCCACCCAAGGTGAACCCCTTGCCCTCCACAAAAAAACAGTGCCCGCTCATGCTCTGGGCTAAAGACTCACCAGGGAGTGCCCATCGGACCAGCGGAAATCGTTCTCCACAGCTCTGTCACTGAGGCCGATCCACTGGTAGTCTTGTGCGTGACCTGGAAGAGCCAGAAGGGGAGAGAAGAGTGTGTCATGGCTCCCCTACACCTTGTTGGAAGTGTTTCTTTGCCATCTCAGCTGTCTCTGACCCAGGAGCCTCTGGGACGTTCATCTCCTTCCCAGTCACTAGCCCCTGGTGTCCTTTTTTAACTTGCATCGTGCTTGTCCATCTCCCTCCCCACTCAACATGGAGCCACCCATGCTGGCATGGGTCACTGCGCTTTTTGCAGCAAATGAACAGCTTGTGAACAAGCCACATGAGCAACGTGGTAAGAGTGAAGATCTGTCCTGTCTAAGAAAGGGCCCTTTTTTGTCTCACAGCAGGACACTTCTTCCTCCCCTATGCAAGGGTGAGGCCTCATTAAGAGATATCTGAACATTAGTGCGAGAAACTGTGTTTTTGATATAATTTTGGATACATCTGCCCATAGACTGAAAGTCCAAGGGATGGACCCCTGCCCAGTCTCAGGCTGCCCTCAGCACTCACTGTTCACAAATTCTTGCTCCTCTGGGGTGATGATACTGCTCAGGTGGGCTTGATGTTGCCGGCATCTGCTCTCTGCATCCATCCAAGTCTCCCTGTCTTCAAAGTGCCTGTAGCAGTGGCCCTGGAACTTGGTCCAGCCTTCCTCACAGTTTTCCAGGTCTGAAACACACAAAGGAGGGATGGAAAGGAGTTGGTGCATGAGTCTGGAAGCCTTCCAACTCACCACTTAGCAGCTCATGCTCTCATGGCATAGGACAACACATGGTCACTTCCACTAAAAAGCAAACTCTGACACTGTTGTCTGTGGGAAATCCCAGGGAAAATCATCAGAAGGCATCTAAGATACATGCAGAGAGGGGAGCCTATGTTGGAGATCCCACATTCGCAGTAATGTGAGCAGTGCTACTAGAAGATGAGAGATACATTCCGGAGCAGTTCAATCCCCGTGTCATGTTCCTGGACTCTGTTTTTAAGGAACGGACCAAACAAGAACCCCCCTCTTCCCACTTGTGCTGGCCTGCAGACTTTTTTTGCTTTGGAAAGAAACTCCAAGACCTGAATCCAGATGTCCAGAATCAACCTATATATGTTGAAAAGGAAAGAGGGGAGTCCAGGTTTGGGTGTCATCACTTGGTGTGGTTCTGGGGTTTTTGAGGACAAGCAAGCCTACCAAGGTGGGAGAGAAGAGACGGAGGCAGGAACTTACCATGGTGGAGAGAGAAAATGAAATCTCAAGGAAAAAGCTTGGAAGCTGCTAGAGGAGTATAAGGATGTTCCAATTTTTCAGTTTTTCCATTTGAGAAACACTGAAGAGTTGAACCCATTAGTTAAAAAAAATGAAACCACATTAAAAAATGAGATGGGGGAGAGCAGAGGTGAATGGAGAAACCACTAGAAAAGGCCTTCAGCAGCTTCCGTGCAGTGCAACACCCCACATCTGCTCCACGGGACTGAAGAAAACACAAAATGAAATGTGTTTAACCTCAGCCTTTCAGATGCCCGATCTATCATCCTTTCTCAGGCTCTTGCTGCTCTTGAAGTGGTGGGCTTTTATGAGTCCTCAAGCCTCTCTCCCTTTCCAGTAAGGTCTTCTGTACTCAGTTTCTTTCTTCTGTTGTCAAACTTGGTAGGTCAAAGCACTTGCCACCTTCAATCACACTGATTCCTCCTAATCCACTCTTCTGGTGTTCTTCCAGCTGGAGATTGCAGATACTTCATTGGAAGGGTTGGTAGTTAGTTGAGTCATTAAAAACATTTTCCACCTTCTTCAGCAGATCAAATGTATTATCTGGAAGTAGCTGAAGCTCTAAGGACTCTTGGTCGTTGCAGGCAGATCACAGAGAAGAGAACACGCTCTGTCTTTTGACATTTAAGACTTTTTTCCAGTAGCTTGAGCACCACCCCTTGTCATCACAGCCTGGGGATGGCAAAGCACATGGCGTGGAACCTCAGCAGGACATTTCCTAGGAGAAAGGCCACTCTTTCCTACATAGGTGTTACTTACAGGGAAATATGACAGCAATCATCTCGGAAAAGAATGACAAAAATCTTGTGCCCCAGTAGGGACACTGTCAAGGTGACAAGAAGGACTGGCTGTGTGCACAGCTGGCAGAGCTCACCTATGATGTCCTGCTCTTGTTGGAGATCAATAGAAGGGATGGTCTGCATCGTGGGAATAGTGGAGATCCACATTCTCCTCTGAATTTGGACACTGGCTTCCTCTTGCATCTCCCAGGCTATAACCCCCAGGCATCATAAGCCCATAAATCAGAAAAGATGAAATTAAATCTGTCTTGGACCAAACAAAATCATAAGCAGCTGCATGGTAGAAAGTCTCTTGTTGGATTTCAGGGATCTTCAACAACAGGGGTACCAGGGATGTAAAAATCAGGGGCTCATTAGGTTGCATCAAGAAAGAGATGATAAGACAGCACAATTCCTACCAAGACAGTCCAATGATCCTGAGCCACCTTCTCACATGGTCTACTCCATGTGTTCATATTGGAAGCAGAAAGAGAGATGCAGAGAAAGGGGAGGAGAAAATCCAATATATATTAACATTACTTGTGCCAAGGTGAAGAAGACGCTGCAACCTTATCTCTCTTTTGTTTGAGCAAGGCAGGAGAGCTTCCCTTCAGCTAAGCTGATAAAATTTTGGACTTTCATCAGCTTTAAGAAAAAAAACAACTTCTTTTTCTTTCCTTGTAGAAACAAAAAGAAGTATTAGTGCAGGTCAAAGTATTTAATTTTGATGGAAAAATAGGTCACTTCATGTTTTCTCAAAGATATACATTCCATGCTGGTTTTGTACACAGGAAGCCACATTGAAGAGGTGACAAAAATGTCATGCTGTGTCAAATCAGTGGAGATTCCCGGAGTGAACAAGGCTTCTCTCAGCTGCATCTCAACAGAGAGAAACACAATTGTTTTTCATGGCTCAGCTGAAGCATCCTTCCATGAAATTCCAGTCCAGCAGAGAAAGTTTGCCTGGGGTGAAGATGTACTCAGATGTTTCCCTACCGTTACAGATGAACAGAAAGACCCTTGACCCAAAGAGACAGCGACTTCTGTGATCAACATTGATACGATCTATATGGAGCTTCACTAGAGAAACTTAAAAAAGAAAAAGTTGAAGAAGACACTAGAAGCTCCTGCTTAGGAATCTTAGATGACACGGTGCTGTGACGAACAAACTAATCAAAATATAAAAGCAAAAATCTCAAAGCTTTCCCCTAATTGTTTTAAGCTGCTATTAGAGGTTAGCTCACTGAGATGAGAGCAGGACTGTTGGGAGCACTTGGGATCAGCTTTTTTCAGGGTAGGGTGGGAATAAGGTAGTGCAGCAGTTAGTAAGATTAGCTGAAGCCAGGTAGACCGTACCGATCTCACACAGGTCCCCTCCGTAGCTGGGAAGGCATAAGCATTTGAAAGAGTCGATGCCATCAACGCAGGTAGCTCCATTCAGACAGGGGCTTGAGTAGCACTCATCAGTGTCTGCAAGAAATCAAGGGCTTCCATTAGGGCTCTGGGCAGACAACTCCACCAACAGGAGAACTTGTTTCCTTGATTGATTGTTTAGGAGGGAATATCAGTTGTTTTGGGGGAACTTGGGAGTGCTAGGGTCTTATTTTAAAACATGCTGCCACTGCTGCTGCTGGAAGAAGGAAGGGAAGAGACCCAACCCACCCTACAAGGAAGACATTGGTTTTCTGTAACTTGATGGTTGAACACCACTCTGAAGATATCAGTAAAAGCTCAGCAAGATGTATCCAATACACACACTCAGTGTCTTTGATAGCTGTGGTAACTCTTCCTTGTCTGCTGTCTCTACCTGATGCATCAAACATGCAAACTTGTGTCTGTGTCTCCACCAGCTATGAGTCTATGAGGAAGAATGTGGAATTCTCATAAGTGATGGAAATGTCTTGAAATAGATCTCTATCTCCTAATCAGCCTTCCTGGTTGCCAGTGTTCACTACTCGTTTCTTCCTACCCATGATTTAGATGAAGCTCTGGGGCAAGAAATCTCTTCTTGGTGAAGACGAAGAGAGTGCAGAGAAGAACAGAAGTGGTTTCAAGGTGCTTCAGAGTTCCTCAACTTTTCCCTTTGAGGAGCTTAGGCTTAGCTATGGGTGCCTCTTCCTTGGTGAACAATATTGGGGTGCAGTGTCATTTTCTCCAGACGTGCTCCCGTTATGAGCTCTTTTGATTGTGCTGTGGCAGGAAGAAGCTGGTACGTTTTTCACCTGTGGATTCTGTCTTGGTGGAGGAAACTACACTTAGTTTCCCATCTAGATAGAACAGACCTTAAGATCCTTTTTGCTTTTCTGGAGGTGAAAATAGAAGTTGGTATGGGAAGAGTTTGGGCCCCCAACTCTCCAATGTTTCTCAACTTGCTAATAAGCACAAGCTTGGGTGGTTTATGCCACCATTTGGTAGCACTTCCATCCGCTGTTGCCTTGGGGCAGAAGGAAGGAAGCATAGATGCTTTGAAGGCCACAGCTAGCCAGTTTGTATTTATATATTGTAAAATCTAGCTTGTGCTGGAAGTAAAAGCTCTTCTCCCAGTACTTCTCCAGAATGAGCCTTAATCCTACTTACTGAGATTTGTAATCAGAAAAAGAGTGATTCAGAATGGAAAGATTTCAGAGATGTTCAATGCAGAAACAAGGAGGAAGACTAAAGAAGAAACTGGGAGCACATCCATGCAGGTTAGGTTAAATGATGACTGATTAGATCCTCATGAGAGACAACCTTTCTCTTTCACACTCAGAAGAAATGTAAGGCCTTTGACTAACACTCCATGCTTTTCTTGTGGATGAGAGGGGTTAGTGAGGAAACATTCAAAGATGGTAGACATGCTGGCTATGGAAATACCAGAGCGGTGACTTGCCAGGGTCTGTGTTCATCTTCTGGTTGGGGTACGTTTGGTTGGATATTGTCTCTCTATAGAACCATAGCCCAGATACTCAATGTCCCCAGACATAAGAGAGCATATGTGTGTTATACCTTGTCTAGTTGCTCAGTGGCCAATACCTGATCCGCCAACTAAAAGTTGACATGTTCTGCAGCATGCCTAAGTGATGGAGAGAATTCTTTCTGAGCTTGGATGGTAAATCACTTCGTGCTTTGGAGCATGAAGATTGTCATCTTTAGCCTAGGCTGTATCACTGTGAACAATCCAATTATTCCTCTGATGGGTGATGAACCTCTTACTCCAGGTTTGCAGTTCTTCCCTGAGACAAGGAAGTTTTTCCTCTGGATTGCCCTTCTAAATTCTCATTAATGCTTTCTGGATTTCTTTGTTCTCTGAAACATGAAGAGAATTCCTGTTCCATGACCCTTAGAGACTTTCTGAACAAAACGGGGGTCACAGGCCTGATAGAAGAAAGGAGCCGAACTTGGCTGACTATGGCTTATTAGTCATACTTGGAGTTCCTAGGAGATAGAGAGCATAGAGGAAAATGAGGTGTCTTGAGAGATGATTGCAACTCTAAAGGCACAT
The DNA here is from genome assembly GCA_028565335.1 of Limnodromus scolopaceus. Classification (NCBI taxonomy): domain Eukaryota; kingdom Metazoa; phylum Chordata; class Aves; order Charadriiformes; family Scolopacidae; genus Limnodromus; species Limnodromus scolopaceus. Next base: position 34,084,138 of record JAOXNO010000070.1, read on the forward strand.
TGGGCTTCCCAACAGCAGTGGCTGCAGAAGTTCATGTTGATTCCAGTGGGCTCCAGCTGAACAAGTAAGGCAAGGCTCTCCTTTGTCAGTTATGCTCCATGAAGTGGAAAGCGTGCTGCAGAAGTGGGAACAAAGCACATACAAGAGCTAAAGCAGAACATTTAGTGGGCAACAACAAGTCTTCAGCTGTCTTCAGCCATGTGGACCAAAACTTGGTGTGTCCAAGATCTCTTCTGAGATGCAGGAGACCTGCTGTGAGCTGCCATCACTGGTCTTGGAGGAGTTGGGAGCAGGCACACATGTGCAAAGTCATTCCCACAAATTTCCAGCTGGGAAATAACACTGGAACAGAATTTTTTTTTACAGATATTGTATATAATATGATTGCACATATTATATATTCTGTAAAAACAAATCTCTGCATAGAATATATATGTTATATATCTCTCCGTACAGATACATATATATTTTTATGTATGACACATAGACAAAGGGTGTGTACTTGTAGGCAGTGTTGGAAAAAGAGACAACAAATACAAGTGGGACACAGGTTTTCTTCCCAGAAGCATGCTGCAAATGGCTGGAAAGAAGATGCTTTGAACACATGATGATCATAAACACCAAACTCCCCCTTCAGCCTGTTGGGTTGTTGGGCCGGTGACACCGTCTCCATCTGGATGTAGAATCCCCTCACCAAGCTGATATCAGGAAACTCACACATATCCACTGGGTTGGAGAAAGCATTGACAATTCTGGTCCTCCCAGAAAACCTGGGTCTTGGAGGTCTTTTAGAAAAGTAAGTTCTAAATGGTAAAACCGCAATGATGTTGTCTCTGGAAACCCTGGCAAGTCAGTTTGTGGGTGTTTTTAAGATACCGCGTCTAAGCCATTGGATTTATGGGAGGTGAGAACTCCAGTAAAAAAAAATAATAAATCCCATCAGTCATGCAACGTTTCGTTATTTTCCTCATAACCTTTTATATACCATAAATGTGTCCACTTCTACAGAGCTTAGAGCTAGATGGGGTTAGTAAATCACTGTACACCTCTCCAGGCAGCTGAAAAGCCTGCGGCACGCTAGATGTGCCAGCTCGGCTCAGCCTGGAGCAAGCCCCCGCTTCCACGGCACCAGCTGCCAGGTACCTTGACACCCAAGGATCTTACGCAGAGGCGAGCTATTTCTTTGCTTGGGTGAGCAGTGATGCAAAAGGTCGGCTCTGCTTTGAGACGCAGCTCAAGTGCTTATCAACCGACAAGAAGACAAGACTCCTGCTATTATTACCCAGCGCTAACAAAGGACAAGCGATGCGGCATGGGATGCAGAACAGAGGCAGCCCTCGCTTTCAAGAGCTTCAGCTCTGAAACAAAGACAGGGCAGAAAAATGCCTTGCGGTGCCAAGAATAGGAATCCCATTTAGAACGTATTATTAACTCACTTTTTGAGGATAATGCAAAATTAACAGCTCTTTAGAAGACGATTCGTACTGCGGCTAATATTGCCCAGAAGTTGCAAAAGATTACTCAAGTCTATTGTCACAACAATTTCTATTTTTTGCTACCAACAGAACCCAAGGTCTAACTTCTAGATTTAAAAAAAAACAAAACCAAAAAACAATTAAAACAAAATATCCAATGTAAACAGGGTATTGCATCTGGAAGATGTAAACTGTTGGCCGGAGAAAGCAAGGAGAGCTACATAGCTACAATGCAAACTTTGAATTTGTTTCACCATTTTCTTCCTCAGATTTCTTTTACATTGCCAGATACGTACTATATTTGGTCAGAACTATTTTCTTTTGGTGCAGCTGAAGACAACGTAAGTATTCTCCCAATGCCTTTGAAAACAATTTGCTGTACTAGATCATGGAAATTGGAAAGAAAAATGCTTTAGAAATGAAAGAGAAATAGATTTGTCCTGGTTTTGCTCAGAAGGCAAATGGCATGCAAAAGTGAACACACACTGTCAGCTGTGAGAAGGAAATGCTTTTAAAATCCTTCATCCCAAGCTAAGAAGACAATACTAGAAACAATTCTAAAATAATACAGTCTGTGCATTTCTCTCGGTGGCAGCCTGTATGGAAGACGAGCAAGAATACCCACTCAACAAGGTCTGCTTTATGCTTAAAACACCTACTAAGGAGAAGCAGCTTGTGAACAGAGAGGGTGCCGTCACCCAAACCCTGAGCAAACTGTGTAGTTTTCCTGAAGCTATCGGCTTAGAAATATACACTGGGATTTAAACTCCTGTTTTCATTCTGCAAAGAGGAAAAGGTAAGACTGAAAGGCAAGACATTTTCAGGATGTCCAACAGGCCCTGTTGTGCCCCTCACTCTTTCTTTATAAGTAAATGCTTCTCCTTACTCCTTGTAAGTGCAATTATCCAAACAGGGACTCGGAGGCCAGCTAGATAATTATCTTCTAGAGACTGAGGAAAAAAAAGCCCACAGGTACAAATTAAATTTGCTTTTCAGAGACTCCTGGGAAGTTTGAACTGACAATCTGACAGCTCAAACAGGGAAGAAAAACATTGGAGCAATTGTAGGGTGACTCCTACAAGAAAAGAAGAGAAGGAGTTGGGGAGAACAGTTCTTTCATATTTTAAGTAAAATGCTAGCATCAAACATCACATAGCCAGCTAGTGACTTATGATGAGCACTTAAGTCATTAAAATAGTTAACTACAATAATTAAACCAAAGCCACCCTGCAGCAGAAGGGGCAGATATTGCTACAGCCTTAAAAAGCCATATTCATTTAGAGAACAACAGGTTTCCAGGAGAACTTGTTGATCTGCTGGGACCTTCGATTTGTCCAACACTCTCATGGAAGGAGAGCTCAGGAAATTTGGACACCTCTGCCTCTAAAATATTACGAGTAGAACTGAATTGACACATATATAACAGTAGTCCAGGACTGTCTAGGACTCTCTGCCTCTTCAGAGAAAAGTTTTAATTAAGCTAATAAACTTCTGATGCAAAATAGACATATATCCAGAAGACATCAAATCATCTGGTCAGCCACAAATGGTCTGTGTTTTTGCTTGTCTCAGCCAGGACTGGTACCTCCATCTCCTTCTTGAGACTATACTCCTTATTGCACATTAGGTGAAAAATTATAAATCAGGTGAATTCTTCTAGACTTCTTTGCTTCTGGGTTGATCTTCTCTGGACCAACTAAACTCTGTCTTTTGCACTTTGAAGGCATGAGGAATGAGGAAAGACCATCAAGACCTTTCCTTATTTGGATTCTAACCTTCAGCTGTGTCAGGGCCATAGGCAGCAGACTTCATGAACTTGTTTCACCAGAGACAAGCAAAACTTAACATAAATATCTGCCATTTCAGCACATTTCTCTTTTTTCCCCAACTTAAGTGAAATGTTTAAGTCATTGGCTGGTCAGAGTGCTCCAAACCACAGCCTTTCACTGAAGCGCCAGCGTGCTTTTTTCAGCTAATAATTATTTGTCTTCAAATGTTACCAGAAGCAAAAAGACCCGCTGAGTTGGCAAAACTCGGGCTGAAAAAGCCAAGCCTGTGGCCAATTCTTCAAGCCTGTGGGGTTCCTGTCCTCATGGAGGAATCAAACTGCTGACTAAAGACCTGTACATGCACAGCCTTCAATTTGGTTAAATACTAAAAAATACTGGCACTCCAAGTGTTAATCATCAGTCTTCTTGTGCTTTTGGCTCTGGGTTTTAGAGAGATGTAGAGGTTAAGCAGAGCAGAAAAATATAATTCTTTGTAAACCATCCCACTTAAAAAGACTGCTGGGTCTAACTGGAACCCTTCAATGACAGGACAAGAGGGTAAGAGCCACGTGCCTCCCTGCTCCTCACTTTGAGCTCCTTCTGTAAGCTCAACTAGTTTCACCCGTGCTTTAATGTTAGTAAAAATTAATTGCACTTAATGGGCATCCATTACACCCTACAAACTCTGAGGCACAAGGCATGGACATTAGACCCGATCTTTTTGCAAGAGCTAAGTTTCAAGACTGGAAAGCTTCAAGTGAAAAAGCAGCCACAACACGGGAAATGGCATTTTGGGTTCCAGCCTATGATTCTTCCTTGTAGATTTCCCATGTTCACAATCCCCAGAGCACTGTAAAGAGTAACGACCCAAAAAAGGAAATCTATGATTATTTTTCCTTTTTGCCCTGCTTCTTTTGTCATCACTTTGCTCTAATTCTCTAAAAAAGTTCTCCTTGTTGCAGGGGTTTTGCACGTTCATGGTCAATACACTTTCTTTCCACCTGGATGAGCTTCCTTCAGACCCTGACCAGGACTACATTTAACCCTACAGGGATGAAGAAACTTACCAATAAAAAGAGAAGTTTTACCCTAGAATATCACCGGTGGCAGCACCAGGTGTGTACATGGTCTCAAGCCCATCTCTAGTTCATAAAGAGTCTACAATTTAACTTCAGGCAGTCGTCGGTTGCCTCTCCCTGTCACCTGCTCAGAAACCCCAGCTGCTACATCGTCATCTCTGTGACTTGGAAATACACACCACCTTCCAATTTCAGAACATTTTTCAAGCTTCTTCACACATGAGCTGCCGAACACATGGTTTTCTTTCAAAATACTTCACAAGAATGTTGGCTAACAACCACTCCGAAGAATCTGGCAATCGCCTTGTGGGTAATTTATAAAAAGAAAAAGCAGTGAAATAAAACCGTACTTTGGGGCCAATATGTTTTTTTAAAATTTTTTTTTCTTTTTCTTTTTTTTTTTTTTTTTGCTGAGCCTCACTAGCTAGTTTCATTCCTTTCCCTCAACTCTGCCTTGGCTGGCTTGTTTTTATCTCCAGGCCTGGACGTGGTAATGAGCATGGCACAAAAGCGGAGACTGTTAGGTGTGCAAGGAGGGCTTTTGGGGTGTGTAACCCCCGCATGGATGGATGCCGTGCCAGGCTGGACCAGTGCCACAGGAACAACCCCGCTGACTTGCCCTCACCCACTCCTGCAGCATCCGCTGTGCTCAGCAGAGACAGCCAGGACCTCGAACGTGTTCGGAGCAGGACTGAACAAAGGTTTGTGATTACCTGTTTTCTCAGAGGGAGAGAACTGACGCAGAGGAAAAGGCAGTGACTCATTCGAAACACTTTGGGGACGGAAATGATGTTAGAAACCAGGCTGAGCTTCACAAAGCCCCTCACTTATGGTCCCCTACTGAATCCAGAGCTACCTGTGCTGAATGGTGTAAATTAACCAAAAAAGAAGCAGTTCAGGAGGTTATGTGGGAAGGGAGTGGAATTAATATTACTTTTGCTAGAAGGACCTGAGCAAATCTCTTTGCACATACATTTCCTACCATATATAAGAAACATATCCTACACAAACGTGCAGCTCATTGAGAACTGACCACACGTAGGACCTTCATACAACAGCACAAGCATTGATGGGTTTGAAAAGGGGTCAGTTGCCAGAGCCTGCTCCTGATTGCAGCAAAGTGAAACCAGGCTGTGGCCAGGGATGTTGTGGGACATCCTATGTTACTAGCACCTGGCTCCTTCCTTGGCCAAGAATCAGCCACCAGCAAGGACAATAATGTCCCATCTCATTTTCTTCTCATTGTAGTATCCTAAAGCCTCCACAGCACATGGACTCAGAGGATGCTCATCAGGAATCTAGCAGAGTGTTTTCACCATAAATGGTTACTCAGATTTAAATATTGTGTCTGTTTATACTTGGCAGTGCGGGATCCTACCAAAGACCAAAAAGGGGCAGGGTGGGAGGAAGGGCATTTATCAGCAGAGCTGACAAAAGGTAGTGACGCTCTGAGCATCGTCTCACACTTTTAGCCCGTCCTAGCTGCAGAGAGCAGCGTGAGACACTGACCAGAGGGTCAGAGTCCCTTGAACTTGGTCCTCTGCTGCTCTCCCCAGGGGCATGCAATTGCCGTGGGCAGGCAGGAGGGAGGTCCGGGAGGCTTCTATGGATGGGATTACGCTGGCTGGATAATTGCATTACCTGCCCAATCACAAACTATCATTTGTTAAGACAGAAGCTGTTGAACATGACCTGTGGAAAACCTCATGTTTATGGCTTCCCACCACAGTAGTATTTTGCTCAAGCCTGCTTCTGTTGATGTTCTCTGCTGTCAAAGAAATAAAATATGATAGCTATGCCCCTTCCTTCCCTTCCCCTCCATAGTGTGTTCCCTTCCACGTGAGAAAGAAGACACAGTACCTTCTGTAGTGGGTCCTAATGCATCTATTGCTTCTTGTGAGACTTGAGGCAGGGCAGCAGTAGTGGTGGCCAGCAGATGAGGATTGTCTAGAACAACAGCTGTCTCCATCTCTTGTCCTGACACTGCGGGAGGGGAGGGCTCTATTTCGAGCTGAGCCTCTTCAGGGTTCCCAGGTCCCTGTGTTGGTTCAACATCTGGAGCACTGGTACTAATTACGATGTCTGGGACAGAGGTTTCCCCTGAAATGCCTGCGACCGAGTGTGTTGCAGCTCCAGATACTGCATCAGGAATTTCCTTCTCCTCGGGAGCACCAGAGGGCTCACCGCTGGCCAAAGATGTGGCAGCTGTTTCAATGTTAGCAGCAGGCAACGCAGATGCTTCTCCACTGGTTGCGTGGACTGTGGCTGCTTCTATGCTGAAATCGGGAAATGCAGATGTTTCCCCACCAGTTTCATGGACTGTGGATGTTTCTATGTCGATTTCGGGAAATGCAGATGTTTCACCCCGGGCCTCTTGGCCCGTGGATGTTTCTATTCTAATTTCAGGGAACGCAGAAGTTTCCCCACTTACTTCTTGAACTGTGGATGTTTCTATGATAATTTCAGGAAAGGCAGATGTTTCACCCCTGGCTTCTTGACTTGTGGATGTTTCTATCCTAATTTCAGGAAATATAGATGTGTCCCCACTGATTTCGTGGACTGTCGAAGTTTCTATGCTAATTTCAGGAAAGGCAGAAGTTTCTCCACTGATTTCGTGGACCGTCGAAGTTTCTATGCTGATTTCGGGAAATGCAGATGTTTCCCCACCGGTTTCATGGACCGTGGATGTTTCTATGCTAATTTCAGGATAGCCAGATGTTTCACCCCGGGCTTCTTGATTTGTGGATGTTTCTATTCTAATTTCAGGAAATGCAGAACTTTCTCCACTTATTTCACGGACTGTGGAAGTTTCTATGCTAATTTCAGGAAATGCAGAACTTTCTCCACTTATTTCACGGACTGTGGAAGTTTCTATGCTAATTTCAGGAAATGC
>JAOXNO010000070.1:34091453-34122875 GCA_028565335.1 Limnodromus scolopaceus
AGATGTTTCTCCACTGATTTCATGGACTGCTGAAGTTTCTATGCTAATTTCAGGAAAGGCAGGTGTTTCTCCACTGGTTTCATGGACTGTGGATGTTTCTATGCTAATTTCAGGATAGCCAGATACTTCACCCCTGGCCTCTTGACTTGTGAATGTCTCTATTCTAATTTCAGGAAATGCAGACGTTTCCCCACTGATGTCTTGACTTGTGGATGTTTCTATTCTAATTTCAGGAAATGCAGATGCTTCCCCACTGATTTCTTCTATTGTGGATGTTTCTGTGCTACTTTCAGGAAATGCAGAAGTTTCTCCGCTTACCTCTTGAACCGTGGAAGTTTCTATGCTAATTTCAGGATAGCCAGATGTTTCACCCCTGGCTTCTTGACTTGTGGATGTTTCTATGATAATTTCAGGAAATGCAGATGTCTCCCCACTGATTTCTTGAATTGTTGATGTTTCTATGCTGAATTCAGGATATGCAGATGTCTCCCCACTGATTTCATGAAACGTGGATGTTTCTACACTAGTTTCAGGAAATGCAGATGTTTCCCCACTGATTTCTTGAATCGTGGATGTTTCTATACTAGTTTCAGGAAATGCAGATGTTTCACCACTGATTTCATAAGCTGTTGATGTTTCGATACCACTTTCTGGCAATGCAGATGTTTCCCCACTTAGTTCCCCAGATGCAGAGGACTCACCACTTGGCCCAAAACTGTAGGGAAATGTGACAGCTGTTTCCCCACCCAGTTCCTGTGATACTGTTGGTCTTGTCACAACTTCTACTAAATCAGAAGTGACTAAAGTGACTTCTGGAAGCCCTGAGGACTCCCCACTAATATCAGTCACTGCTGAAGATTGTCCACTTAGATCTGTGGCTCCAGAAATGTCTCCACTGATGTACGGGAACCCGGATGGCTCTCCACTGAAGTCTACTGTCCCTGAAGGAATGCCACTAGCCTCCACGGCTCCAGACCCTTCTCCAGATAGTCCTCTGTCTCCAGAAGGAAATCCGCTGATTTCTATCATCCCAGATGGCCCTTCTCCCACCTCTTGGGCAACTGATGTCTGTGTTACAACTTCTACCAAAGTGGTATCCACAAGAGAGACTGTGGGAAAGCCAGAGGTGAGTCCACTTTCCTCTCCAGACAGCAGGCCACTGGTGACATCAACTCCAGAGACCTCTCCACTGCTGTCAATCACTCCACTTGGCTGTCCACTCATCTCAAGCACTCCAGAAACACTCCCACCAAAGTCTACATGCCCAGAAGGCTCACCACTGATGTCTAAATTCCCAGATACCATGCCTGATGCATCTTCACCTCCTGAAGGCAATCCACTGATTTCCAAAGTCTCTTTTGCTTCTGCTCCCGTAATTGAGGGGGTTGTTGTCACTTCCTCCAAACTGGTATCTACAAAAGTAATGCCTGAGGCCTCTCCGCTTCCTTCAATACCAGAAGTAAGGCCACTTAGGTCCACCAGGCCACTGACCTCATGTGTTCCAGACGGTTCTCCATTGACATCCAGTCCTGAGGGCAACCCACTGAGCTCAGGCCCTCCAGAGGGCTCCCCGCTGAGCTCGGGCACCCCAGAAGGCTCCCCACTGAGCTCAGGCCCTCCAGAGGGCTCCCCGCTGAGCTCAGGCACCCCAGAAGGCTCCCCGCTGAGCTCAGGCTCTCCAGAAGGCTCCCCGCTGAGCTCAGCTCCTGAGGGTAACCCGTGGGCTCTGCCACTGGTGTCCCACTCACTGGATGGGAACCCTGACAGATCTCCTTCGCCACTGACTCCAATGGATCCTTTTCCCTCCTCTTGTCGTTCTGGAGCTGTTGTGACAACTTCCACCAACGTAGTATCCACAAGAGAGACAGTAGGAAAACCAGAGGTGAGTCCACTTTCCTCTCCAGATGACACACCACTGACTGGCTCAGTGCCAGAGATATCTCCACTAAATCCAGAAGGCAGCCCACTGCTTTCCACTTCAGATGGCATCCCACTAATTTCTGGTATCCTTGAAATAGACACTGATACATCTTCCTCTGCAGAAGATAAGCCACTGATGTCAACAGTGCCAGAAGGCACCCCACTCAAGTCCCCTGAGGGTAGCCCACTTTCTCCAGGTAGAAAGCCACTGGTATGCAGATCTACTGATGGTAATCCACTTTCTTCCATCCCTGAGTGTTCTCCACTATGTTCAAAAACTCCAGAAGTTGGTTCTCCACTTGTATCTGGGACTCCAGATACCCACCCGGATGTTGAAGATTCACCACTGACTTGATGTTCTCCAGATTCAGTCACCTCCCCTGACTCTTCGCTGACGGAAGCATTGGTACTTGTTTCCTCTGGTATTACAGTAGCTGGAGGAAAAGAAGATGGACTCACTGGAAAAGAAAGAGCAAACAAAGAGAGGGAAATAGGAAAATTATTTACTAAATTGTTTTAAAGAAGCTATTATTAATTTCCCGATTGACTTCACCTCCAAACTGATGTTTTGGGATAAAGGCACAAAGTCCTATGTGCTTGCAGAAATAATTTTGTCCCTTCAAATTTGTTAAATGAGCATTATATCTTAAAGAACTATAAATTAAGTATCTCTAGGAAACTGTCAGAATATATAATCTTCTGACAGGGGACGATGACAACAGTGACACCAATTCCTAGGTGCCAAAACTGAGCTACTGCTTCCTCAGAGATACAGTGGAAGAAAAAAATGTTTGGTGCTGCTCTGATCACACTGTAGCTCTCTCCTCCCTAGAAGGCATGGCCTGAGATCTGTTTCTAGCCGGCCTTCCCCATCCCGGATACACAACGGCATATTTTGTAAGGTGCTCTGGCAATGTTGTGTGCGTTGGTCTGTTGGTCATTTAGTTCAGTCCTAGGGAAAAGTTCAATAATATGCACGTGTAGCTCTTGCTGTGTGCACAGCCTCAGACTTCATTACTATGGTGATAATAGTCTAGATCTAGAGGGAGTCCTCTTCAGCAAGGACCCAGCCTATTTATTTTGGGATTGTCCCAACCCTACAACTCCAGCCAAGTGCGACTCAGGAGACAGGGGAGTTCTGACCCACCTGAGAGCAGTGACATGTCTGTTGGAAAGACCTCTGTCCCCCAGGCTGTCTGATTCTCAGGTTGAGTGGCAAACTCTGTCTCCACGGTCACCTCTTCCCCGGAGGGTACCCCCTCTACTCCAGGGATCACTTGGGTTGCCAGCACATCTTCTTCAAAGAATGAGGTGACCCCCTCTTCCTCCGCAGGTGGCAGAGCTGGAACAAAAAGGTATTGGAGGGAGTTTCCAAAAATTCACAGTCCAAGATGCTGGTGAAGTGCTTTGCCCAAACTGGCACCCCGATGTGCCAAACCTCCCTTTCCCCAAGGAGACAGGTCTACATGCCCTGCAACGGGTGGGAGGGTACCTCTGAAGCAGAAGGCGTGATGCCGGGACAGGGGGTCGGGAAAGCCAGTCTGGTTGTAGTGCTGGTAGACAGTTCTCACACCAGGAGCATCCCCCCCGCAGGCGGGACGGGGGCTCACGATGGGATAGCGGAGGCTGCCGTCGGCTAACCAGCCAGCGTAGCATCTGTCCAGGCCCTGCTTCCAGGCAGCGTGGAGTTGGCCAACAGAGGCCAGCGTGGAGTTCTGGCTCTCACAGTACTGCTGAGCTTCTGGGAAGGTGAACTGCTCTGGCTGAGTTGCGAAGAACACCTCGCCTGAGGGATAGGAGAGAAAACAGGCATGAGTCCCTTCATCCCACCCACCCACCCACCCACCCACAGATCTGGAGCTGAGAAGCACAGTTTTGCTCCACAGCCATGCCTAGAGGAAGGGGGAGAAGATACCCTTGAGCCTGTCGATGTAGCAGTACACATCGTAGGTCTCCGAGGCCGGGCGCATGCCGTACGACCGCACACCTGGAGAACTCTCTTTGTCTCCTACACAGTTACTTCGGGGATTCACAATGGGATACCTACCAAAAGAAGAAGAGAGATGGTAATCAAAGGTCAGCTTTATGTACCCTGGCCTGAAGAACCTCAGCATACCTGGGAGCAGGACAAGAACACTTCACCATTAGAGGTGCTCAGAGCCCCCAGCATGACTTGGAAACAAGTCCACTTACAGCTTGGGGCAATGAATACAAATTTTCCTCCTTTTTTCCTAGGTGTCAGGGGAGTTCACCACTGCAGGATGTACACCCAGGTTAGGAAATGGGTAGGACTGGTTGAGAAGAACAGGTCTATTGGCCACTAGATATCATAGCTTGGAGACAACCTTAGGTCAGAAAAGCTATAGATGCTGATGCGCGAAGCATCTCATCTCTGACACAAATCAGAGTAAAGCCCCAATTTCACGTACTCATTTTGAGGGAGGTCTTCCCCAGGTCAATATAGTTTTACCTGACTGTCTGGTCCCGCAGCCAGCCAGCATCGCACTGGTCAAAGCCAGCCTCGTAGGCAGCCTGGAGCTGTTCAGGAGTGGCAATAACTGCATTGTTCTGCAGGCAGGCCTTCTGGGCTTGGACGAAGGAGAAGGCATATCTGCTGGTAGCAGCACGGTAGTGAAACACCACACCTGGGGGAAGAGGAGCCGTGGTGAGAGAGCAGATATGGGACAGCCCCTCCACTGAGATGAGTGATCAGAAAGTGTCTTCCCAATAGCAGGGCTAGGACCAGTGCCTGTCAAATCCACTTTGATGGAGATGCCTCATTCATTGGGCTCTGCTTCCATTGAAGGTGATATTCTGGGGATCTCTTTAGCCTTCCTCTGGGATCTTCCTGCCTTGACTTTCCCCTTCCCTGGAGCCAGATGCACGTGGGAGAGCAGAATGTAGCCACTGTAGCCCCAAGCATCAAGAGCTGAACCCTTTATCAGCACATGATGGAGTGGCCCACAGGCTCCTCCTCACCCTTCCTGTCCTACCACAGTGGAGGCACTCAGCCTGCCCCTGGCCTCAAAGAGGCCTGCGCACCTCCAGGGACTTGGATGCCCTCAGCGATGAGAGAAGCTCAGGCTGTTTTTCAGCTGAATGGTTACCCCTAGGAGAAACTGATCTTCAAGCTTCTCAGAGTCCCGGTGACTTACCTGTGGGGGAGATGGGCTGCTCAGGGAGGAGACCAACACCAGGGGCTGCTGTCGCTTGCACAAGCTGATCTTCCACTGTGAATGCTGAGGCAGACTCTAGTCCTGGTGTGGCAGTCACCCCCACAACCTCTTCCATCGAGCTCACCTCTGCCTTTTCGGTGGTGATGGCAGTGCCTAAGGCTATGGTGGTGACCTCTTCAGGCACAGTCCCCACCCCTGTGACATCCCCCCTGGTCATGTTCTCCTCCCCTGGGGCAGCTGTCTCTACTGTGGCACCAGTGGCGAAGAGATCGGGCAGGACAGTGAAGCCCTCATAGAGCTCGGTGGCAGTGGGTGTGATCTCAATGGGCTCCAGGGTGGCGATGCTGCCACGTGCCTCCTCCTCTGTGGCGTTGCGGGGCAGAGGTAGCTCCACTTCGGTTTGGGTGACGGTCTGGACAGTGAAACCACTGCCCAGCTCGCTTCCCGTCTCGTCGATGAACTGCCCTGGGACCAGAGTCTCAATGTCGTCCCCTACATCAGGAGACAAGGCAGCAACCAGAGAGGACATGGTCAGTCTAGCAACGTGTACTGTGCTGGTGCTGACTTCAAGAAGTTGGGTGTTTGCTGGTAGGGAAATCATGACAGTCTGGTAAAATAAATTGGTTTCCTTCCTCCACTGTGGCAACACCTCAGCGTGGAAGGCATGTTCATGAGTTAGAGGCAATGAGTCACCTCATGCTCCACAGCTGGTAAATCAGAGAGGACTTTCCCTGCTCTTCTCCCAGCTCTCCTTCCCGGGAACACCTTGCTCATATCCAAGTCTGCACTGACCTCTAGTGCCTGCTGTAAGGAATGTAAGGTGGCCGGAGGGAAGGAGGGGATCTTGGATAACCTCCACAGCAGGTCTGAGCCATGGGAGAAAGACAACTGGGTCCTCACACACAATGCATCATGTCTTACTAGGATCACTATCTCCTTCTGCTCTGCCTCAGCGAAGACTTCATCACATATAAGCGTGCTAACCTCATCACCTAGGCAGCCAAGGAAGTTTCTTTCTGTACAAAATACATTCAGAGAGCTTCCCACCTTTCCCCTACCAAATCACTTTTTCACTCATGTCCCTGGCTGTAGGAGAACGTGCTTAACGCACCACTGAGCAGGTCATCCTACAGCAAGGACGGGCAGGTTAGGGAGGGATGGAACATCTCAGCTATGCAGCGAGGCAGGTCTCAGTGGGGAGGGAGAGATAATGAGACACTGTCAGGCTTTTCCCCTAATACTGCTTTCCCTGCTCTATTTATTTTCAATTCCATTTTCCTGCTGGTTCATTTTAGCCAGTACCTCTCAGACTTCAAGGGATTCAGAGAATTAGAAAGAGAGGCTCAGGAAAAGACTGGCTGTGCTCAGCAGTTTCAGATGGATGCCCTGAGATAACCAGAAGGCTGTGGCTTGGTGGGCCAGTCTTTAGCTTGGCCACGTAGTTGGATTATTCCAAGGGGTCTATAAGGTTTTACAGGGCCTCCTGACACACTGATCATGCATGCATCTGGGCACAATAGGTCTGTATCAAAGGGGTTTCAAAACATATTTTAAAATACTGTTATCAATTTTCCATGGATGGCAATCCCATTTGAATGTTAGCCTTTGGCTCTCCTGAATAGACCATATACCAAGGTGCTTTCTTGATGCAGGGAGAAGAGTGCAGTTAGAAGAAAAGGGGAGTAGCTGGGATGCTCTTGACTTCCTAAGTGCAATTTTGCCCCATTTCTGGTTGCTGGAGGCTGCTGCATTCCTTGTTCTAGCTCAGAGTGGAAACTCAGGCCCATGCCTGCACCACCTAACAGCATTACACACATGGTCGTGGGCAGATCTGTTCTCTTTTCCTTCCCTTCCATCTCCAGCATTCCAAGTCTTGTACCTAAAACACCTGAGCTCTGCTCCATGTCTCCAGGAAAACTACCAAAACTGGAAGGTGTGGGAGGACTGGAGAGAAGAGAGCTGTTACACCCACCTCCTCAGATGCCCCCTGTAAGGGCAGGCACCCTTGAATTTTCTGGATCTGCTTCCTACCTTTCCTTTGTCAAACCTGCTTCTCCCCACCCTCCTTTTTAAGAAAGGAAAAATCAAAGAAAGAAAGAAGCAAGAAGTTAGCTCTGGCCAGGGAGCTCCTGCCTGCAGAAGCTTGGAGACACATTGCTTACTCCCACAGTCCCAGTGCACTCACCGCTGTAGCAGATGGCATCGTAGCGAGAGTCGGGGTGAGGGTACCCTGTCTGGTTGACGTACAGGTACACTGTCCGCACGCCCACCAGGTTTCCTCCGCAGTTGGGTCGTGCTCTGGAAATGGGGTAGCGGACGCTGCGATCCGCCAGCCAGCCCGCACTGCACATGTCCATGCCATCCTTCCAGGCCAGGTACAGCTCTCCTGTGGTGGCCAAACGGGCTCCCAAACTGCGGCATTTGTCGAAAGCTTCTTGGAAGGTGAACTTCTCGGGGTCGGTGGCATAGAAGACTTTACCTGCAATCACACCATCCATTAGCACAGGAATTAGCTGTAGAATTTAATCCAAATTCCCTTTCTTTCCCCTTCCCATTTCTGAGAGTCTGGAAAAGATGAAAAGTATATTACGGTTGAACTGCAACCCCTTGTTGGTGACTGTCTATACAGACCAGAAGAAAGGGACTCTTACAGCCCGGGGCAAAACTTACCAAACTACCTGGAACCACAGGACAAGTGGAAGATAAAGGACAATTTCAGTTCTGATGTGCTGACTATTTCAATGGATCCCTGCTGTAAGCATGAGTGATGGACACCTCTGAATGTCATACCCTCAAATGGATGACCAGAGACATGCAGGATGGCATGGCCTGCGGTGGAGGTCAGATGGACTCCACCCTCTGTATTGCATGAGTCATTTGACATTATAATTGTCCAAGGTCTAACAAAAAGACTGCAGAGAACATCTGGCCTTGCTGGGGGATGTGCTTTTCCATCTAACCTGTCTTGCCTCAAAGCTGTTTGCCTCTGTATTTACTGTTGTCCAGTCCAGACACAATCAGAGCTTTGGCTGTTTCTGCATCTAGTAACAATAAAAGCATCAAATCACCTTGCATTTGCTCTGCATAGCAGTAAACATCATAGGTTTCATCTGGCTCACGGACACCATAGGTCCTCACTCCTGGAAATTCATCCTTGTCGCCATAGCAGCGCTCCCGGGGCCAGTGGATGGGGTACCTGGGGGAGAGAGGGTGTGTAAGAGGTGGGAGCAGGACCCTAGCAGCTGTAGAGAGGCTGGGGGAAGCTGTGGAGCACTGCACAGTGTGATGATTTATGGCTTTTCCTGGGTTATGGGGAAGAAGGATGATCTGCTGTCCTGCCTTCCCTCTGATGGTCCTGAGCACAGCAGAACCCTGGGAGCACCGGCCAAAAACATCAGGCCAAGGTGCCTCCACAGCCAGGGATGCAAAGCTTGGTACGGTTGAGCCATACTTGTGCATCTTGGCGTAGCATCTGTTTCGTTCAGGGAGGACAAAGGATCAGGATTAAACCATTGTCCACTCAGCTGTCACCACCAAGTGAGGAGGACAGTGGTGACTCTGCCTTCCTACTATAGGTTCCCCCATGGCAGAGAATGGCTTGCAGTCCCACCACCCAACTCTAAACACCAGCAATTACAACGGCTCCTATTTAGCAACTGTTTCTCATTCTCGGTCAGTGGCTTCATTACAGAAGTCCTTCCCTAACGACCCTGCTGTGGCTTTCCTTTGCCCTCCACCGTTCGTTACCTGACAGTCTGATCCGCCAGCCAGCCGGCGTCACACTGCTCGTACCCGTCCTCATAGGCAGCCTGCAGCTGCTCGGGAGTAGCAATCACAGCACTGTTCTGGATACAGGCCTGCTTTGCCTTCTCAAAGTTCAAGGTGTACCTTGTGGAGATTGCTCTGTAGTGGAATACGATGCCTGGAAAACACAATGGCCATCACTCACACGTCTGCTGGAGAGTAACCAGCCCCTTTGCTTCCAAAAAAGTTATGGATTCAAAGAACAGATACTACACATAAACTAGAAACAATGAATTATTTATGCTGATTATCTGTATTTGAGCATCTCAAACCAAGGGTGACTTGGTGGGCCCCTTTCACAGGACCTTGTGGAGCACGTTGGTGAGCTAGGACAGCGATGGCTCTCCCATGGTACTGTAGTAAACTCATGGTGTATTAAAAGCCAGTACCCGAACAGCAGTGTGAACAGTGGGAGGATATAGCCCAGAACAGAGAGCTAGAACACCATCAGGAGGACTCAAGACTTCCCTGACAGAGCTCTGTGCAGCGTTTTAAACACACGGTTCATAAATCAGCCAGTGGGGCAGAGCAGGGGCTGTGCTGCTGGGCAGGCTTGGAAGCTGCCACCTCCTAAGGTCCTGCTCAGGACCAAGAGTGCACTGTCAATCACTGTAAAGCACACAGGAAACAACAGCAAGAGGCAAATACACTTAAAATCTCCAGATCTGCTGCAAACATATCCAAGTTGTATTTTTTCTGATGAACAGGGATCTTTACAAAGGATGGCTATTGCTACACTCTGGTGTGGCACAAGCAGGTTTGAAGTCAAGTGGAAAATTCACCAGGAGGCACCGAGGGGGCTCCCAGCCTCCACTGTCAGATGTGTTCTCCAGTGCATGTGAGACCAGCCAGTTAACTGTTCTACTGGAGGCTGTCTCCCTGTCCTACGCTGAAAGCAAAAGCCATGACAAAGGTAAGGATTGTAGGAAACTTTTGTTGTTTTATCCACCTATTACTAGGATGAGCTTTGCAAGGCAATGGGGAAAGTTTTTCCAGACCAGATCAATTCTCCAGCTGAGGGCATCCCATCTCCTAAAATCTTTGGAAGAAATAAAAGGTCTTGTAACAGCCGTGTTCCAGCTTCAGACCTCTGAGCAGCAGCCCAGCGTATCCAGTACCACCTCCTGCCAAGGATGTCGTCTTGCTGTCTCTGTAACTCACCTTCTGCCAGAAGAGTCATTTTATTGCCATATATTCTGCCATGAGTCATTTTACTGGTTTGTTTAGTCTGGTCCTAGCTGCTAAAATAAATGCCTGGCCCGTGGCTTCTGCTCACTTACCCATCGCCTTATCTGGGACCTGAATGAAAGGGTTTATGCCTATGGGGAGAGCAGTGCCTCCCCTGCCCATATATTCCCTCCTCCCTTCTGGGCAGGCCAGGCAGCAAGATCTTGAGAGGAAAGAACAAGGGCAGAATCTCACCTTTCACTAGGACCTCGATTGTGTCTTGCCTGTCCTCAATCCCGTACATCACTTCACAGCGATAAATCCCCGTGTGGTTGGATCTCAGCGCCTTGATTTCCAAAGTGGCATCGGTGGGGATGGCGGGGTAATTGGGCAAAGAGATCACCTCCCTGTACTCCGTGTTGAGCCGGATTTTCCCACCGGTGGCCACTAGCAAGACAACTTCGGTCCCGTTTGAGAGTTTGCTCCATTTGATCCTTGGGGTCAGCAGAGCACTGGTGTCCTCTTCCTCTGGGATGTTGAAGTAACAGGGGATGTTCAGGGAGCTTCCCAGGACAACACGCAGGGGAGACTGCTCAGGTATCTTCACTTCCAGGCCATCACTACTGTCTGCCAGTTCCCAAACAAAGCCATGGTTACATCAATAATGCATTTAATCCACGATACCCAGTGCTGTCACAATGCTTATATCTCCTTTGCAAATCTGTACCCCCATACTCAGGCATACCGTTTTTGGTCTAGTCTGATGAAAATGACTTGCAGGAAGGGAAGTTACAACCATGACCATTGCGCCATGGTTGTTTTCGGGATTTGGACCAGTGCTGGATGTGGGAATGTAGGGAATGAAGGGCTCTACAGCAGTGTAGCTGCTGCCCATGCTACGAGATCACACCTGATAGGGTTTAAAAAGGGGAATGCTGAAAATCCCTCAGTTTCCCCATAAATCTGCCTTTGCCTGGAGCTATCTTTGTGGCTCCCCAAGCACAAGAACAATGAGAAGCTATGGCATAGCAGCCATCCAAATAGAGCAGCCCTGTTTGTACACAGAGCAGATCTTGGGTACACTTATTTCTGGCAGCTGCCCATGCTTGGGGATGGGATCAGAGTGTGGCACATTGCTCAGCCCCACGTTCCTGCACCCTGGGCACGTACCTGAGAGCTCCACAGAGACGGCTGCTGTGATGACTCGCAAACACACAAACACTAATAGTAAAGTGGTCATAGTTTACCTGCAAGAAACAACACAGGGAGAAAGGATTTACGACAGCTGTGTGTTCATCGGGAGTCGAGTGGTGAGGATGCTACTGCCGGGCAGCGCGATGCTTTCAGCTGCCCCTTAAGCCTCCTACATGTGGCTGGCAGTGAAAGCTGGTCCTTGGGGAAGGACACTGTCTCAAAGTGCCTCTTGCTTCAGGAAATGAGTCCGTGAGACAAATAAATAAGATGCTCTGCTATGTACAAGAGACTGAAGTGTTATTATAGATCACTTATTACATTGCTCTCCCATTCTCTCTCTTGTGATTCAATCTTTCCTGTGGAGCAGAAAGACAATTTTCCATCAGATCTTCACACTTATTATGTATTTACTCAAGAGGGAACATCATATCCACTAAGCCTTCGCCTCAGAATAGGAGCTGCCCCTCACCAGCATCCTCCATCCAAGCCCACACTGGCTCTCAGGCCAGATGATTGGATGCATTCTGTATACCTTAAAATGCTCCGAAGCAAAATCTGCCCTTTTGGTGGAAAAGCCAAAGGTTATAATGCTTTGGTTCAATACTTGTGTGTTGACAACATACATAGCCTTAACTGCAAATGGAACCTGAACCTGATACAAGAAATCTACAGGATACAATTCTGGGCATCTTAGCTCCACTCTAAAAATATCCTCTTGGGATTCCTCAATTAGTCAGGGCAATCTGCTACTTCTGAAAGATTTAGGAAAGGAAAGGAGCATCCTCCTGACATTGAATGGCAGAAGGAGTATAGGAAGGCCAACTGAATTAATCCTAACAGGATTATCAACCAGTATAAAATCATGGGATTTTAAATAGCCACAAATGCTCAAGTTGTTTTTAATAATTCAAACAAAAAACATGTCCTCCAGCAACACAGCATCTTTAGGCGTCACATTTCAGTGCTGACTCAGAAGGAAAGACCACACCTACTGAATCACTGGTGTTTCCTTTGAGGTCACCTGTCCAAATATTGGCTGTTTAACTCTTGTGATCTAGAAAGATCCCAGCTGACTTCAGATGACAGGGAACATTCTGAGTATACGCCTATCGACCTTGCAGAAAAGTCTATTAAATATACTGGCACAAGAAAAGGCCAAAAATAAACCTCATCCTGTATAGTCCAGCATTAACCTTTCACTTATGAAAAAATTGGCCTCCGTGCACTCATTCATTTTAACCTGACACATCACAAAACCTTATATTTTTGAAATCTTTAGTTAATAGAGACAGCTATGCTGGCAGAAAATAGAGGAGAATGGGGCTGGAACACACTGTCAGAGAAGCATGGAGGCTTGAGTCTGCAGCTGTAGGGATGAACAAGGTCAAATGGATACATATCAATTTTTGCTGGGCATTGGAATAAAATAGCAGGTAAGTGCCCACCTCAGGGAGAACTGTGGAGTTGTGTGTCTGTTTGGGTGTCTCTCGCGTTAGGAATGAGGTCCGCATAAGCAATGTTTTATGAACCTCTTCTGCAGCAGGACGGTTGACTTCACCATTTCCCTCTACTGGTGGCCAGGACCAAGTCAACTTCCATGCTGCAGAAGAGCGTTTGGCAGTCAGTACCTGGACAATGGCAGGGGGACGTGCCCATAGTATGGGCTGCGGGGGGCAATGAAGTGCCTTCTGCTCATCGGTAAGCGAGAAGAATTGGAAACACCATCTGCTACGGATAAACAGTCTGAAATCAGCTTGGCTAAACAGCCGTACCCAAGAGTCCTTAAAGAGCTGGCTGAGTAAATTGCTGGCCCACTGATGTTCATTTATAATCTGCGCTGGAGCACTGGGGCAGGTCCCGAGTACTGAAGCACAGTGCCAGTAGTCAGCCAAGACACACAACGATGAGCCTCATAAATACACGCTGGTTTGATTGACATGAATTCCAGGCAAAATAATGGAAAATCTGATACAGACTTCAACTCATTAAGCACTGAAGAATAAGTGTAATATTAATCTTAGTTGAGGCACTTGTATATAAACCAGATGCTTCCAAACTTGATTTTATTAGTTGGCATGATTCTAAGTTTGTCTGATAAAGCTGCCTGCATGGTTGTAACATAATAATGTAATTAGATTTTAATGAGGTTTGACTTTCACAGGGTTCCATGTTATAAGGATATATAAAGTCAGTAGGTCATGCATTGAGATGGCTCAGCAGAAGCCTAGCTGGCAGGTCTCGAAAAGGAGCCACCTGAGGGACTGATGTTGAAGAAGGCATTTCTAATGGGCGTCTACAGGGGTCAGTATTAGATTCAATGTGTTTCCAAATAGACTATATTTTAATAGAATCAAATACAAAACTATACATGTACATTATACATTATACGTGCCTGACAATGGGATGTTGTGTCCTAGAAAGAGTCGCTCAGGAGAGCTATTGCCACCCGTAAAACCAAACAGGAATACCTCTCTGTGCATCAGCGGTGAGCAATGGGAATACTGTGTGCACGTCTGGGCTGGCATAAGGATACCAGAGAAAGATGGCACCAAGTATACCCACCAGAAAGGATCTGAGGGCTGGAGGAAATGCCTTATGGGGGCAGACTAGGAGGTCCAAATCTAATTATTGTAACAACACCATGTAAAAAAACCAAAAGACTGAGAAGTTGACAATAACGCACAAGTATTGCTTCAAGCAGAAGCTTCTGGTGCTAATGGGCTCTTTGATCTGACAGAAAGTCATCACCAGAACTAACGGCTGGGAGCCATACACCAAACAAACTGAAATGGGAAAAAAACCCCACATTTTAAACAAGGGGTGACGGGTCATTGGAAGCAGTACCAAGGGAAGCAACTGAGTTTCTATCCCTCGGTACCTTCGAGTCCAGACTCGAAAGCTTCTCTGGAAGACGTGACTTAGGCAAACAGAAGTTAATGGGCTCAACAGAGGGGTAAGTAGGTGAAGTGGGTTTAAGGAGCCTACATACACAGGAGATCAGCCCAGAATGGTCTCTTCTGACACTAAAATCAACGAATATGAATGTATCACTGTTTTCATCTCCACTCTTCTATTATTCACCTTGCCTGGCCCTAAGGCAGTACAAAGAATCATATTTGTGAATATCGCACACATTTTTCACCTGACTTGTAGGATCTAAGGCAAAAAATACATCCTGTAAAATTAGCCCCCTTCCCTGCTCAATCTAAGCCAGCCATGCCCGAAAGTCCACACAGGTGAGGCATCCCCTGGCTCTGTGTCAGGCAGGGAGAAAGGGATTTGGGGGTAAGCTGCCAGTGAAGGAGAAGGAAAAGGGCTTAACCTGTACTTTGGGGAAGATCTCCAGGTTACAGATGAGTCACTGCTATCACATGAGGCACTGCAGAGAACTTGAAGCAGATACAGCTTCTGCATTTTGACATATCTTTGAGCTTTGCGGGGAAACTGAAGTCCATTCTCTGAAGCATATTCTTGTTTAGTTAGAGGAATGTTTCCTACAAGAACAACTAACCATGGGACTGTGCACCCAGACCCCTCCTAGAGTAGGTCACTGCTTTCACTATGGACCAGCCCAACATCGACTGAAGACTGTCTCCCTGGAATGAACTGAGCTTGTGGGGTAGGCTCAGATTATTTCTAGTTGCACCATCCCAAAACTGCAGTTCCAGTGGATATCCTACGTTCTCATCCTCTGGATAAAAGGAGGAATTGGAAGGCAAAGATCATGTGAGTCCTGACAGCATGGGTGGACCTTCCGAGGCAGAAGGCACTTGGAGGGGATTCAGGTAGAGGACACTGTCCTAGCCATTAGTAATTAAGTCTTCAGTCATGATACCTGCTCAAGTATTAAATAAAAACTCTTACTTCTCCAGGTTCCTTAAATCAGGTACCTTTCAGCAGGCTCTGCATTTTGCCAGAGTCCAAGTGAGCTGAATAGTCCTGGGTGTCATGCTATAAACTCAGCCAAGAGAGGCAGGCAGCTTTAGACCTGGATTACCTACTAAAGAGTAGAAACATCCTAGGGCACGGAAACAGAGCTGTTTAAATAGAACGGGAGCTGGTTGGCTGAAAAGACTTTTAGGGTCCATGCCTACAGCAAACTGGTATTGTTCTAAGTCCCACACAGTTGTTATTTCTGTGTACATTGGCAAGGGGTAGGAGGAGAACAAGTTTATCTGTGCATCAGCTAGACATCACAGAACAAAATGCCCTAAATAGAGGGAATTCACTTTGTCCCAAAAGCTAAGACAAGCTCATGTACTCTTAGTCTTATTCAAGATTTATGCTGATCTTTCACAAGGAAAAATACCCTCATATGATAACAGCTGGGACCAGCGATATCTTTGCAGTTTGGTTTAGCTATGGAAAAAAAAGTCAGCCTCCTTTAATCCCACAGAAACCCAGAGGCACTGTATTTTCCTCGTGAGCAGTGGTTAAGCAAATCACAATAACAATGTTTTGGGTGTATTCTGCGAAAGTGTTGACTCCCTGCCAGCAAGAAACCCAACCTACTCCTCAGGGTGCTGTTTGCAATGTTGATCTCCATTTTTCATTCCCCTTAAGCATGCCAAAGAGATCCAACCCTGAGTCTGCACACAGCTCTGATTGGGATTCACTGTGCTGGGAATGCCTTTGATTAACGTCCCGTTGTTACAGCACTGGTTCCATGCTGCAATACTTCTACTCCATCTTGTCTCTAGTGGGATGTCCAAGCACACAGTAATGAGCAAACAGCTGTTTGAAGGAACAGTTCTGGAAGCAAGTAAAGACAGAGGTCTTTCTGAGCAGACATGAGTAGCACAGATGATGGAGACCTGGTCTGTCTAGCCAAGGGAACTGAGGAGGTTGTTCTTCTCATTCTAAAACAACGTCTAAACCACATTGTATTGTGCATACCTCCAAACTGACTATCACTCTACAGTGATTGTCAGAGCAGAGGAGGGTGATTAGCTCAAGTGTGGATGTTGTCTCTACAGTGATGTAAGTTCAGATTAGATGAGCTGTCCTCAAGGAGCACAAAGGTAGTTCAGCGCATGGGAGAACCAAACGGGAGCAGTGTGTGCTCACTGAGACGGGATCTGGCACAGGGGAAAAGTTTTCAGGGATAAGGATGTGCCTGAGTTGCACGGCTGATCAAAGGCAGAGTAAATCCTGGAGCAGACTAAGCTGTGGCAGGAACATCCCCTGGTCAGCACCTTACTAATTGGCCCCCAACTGTAACTGAATGGCCAAGGAGAGTGGTGGATCTGAACAACATGTTGGGGATACAGTCAATGTCCCTACCGTATATGTCATTAATAAGACAGGCCTCTGGAAGTAAATTCATTTGGCTATTGTTCTGAAGATCATCAAGGTAGCCTGGTCACTAGAAAAAACCACTTTATGAGCAGCAGAACTCATAGGAGGAACCAGGTCACTGCTGACAAACTCCAAGTCGGTTGGAGAGTCCTTATCTTCTAGTAGAAAAAGTCACCTTGAAGAGTTCTGTGGACACTTTGGTGGAGCTCTTCCTAGGGTGACTACTAAGAGAGGACCGTCCAAGTTTTAGTTTAGGGGAGCACTGAGGGACTAATTCACACAAGCAGCAATGATCACGCTATGCTTTCTGCAAGGTCCATGCTACAAAAACACCTTCCAGCCCTGCAGATTACTTTCTTGTAAAACTCCATTTGTACTTGCTGGGAGGACAGCTGGAGCAGGCAGCTTTTGTGGCAAGAAGAGAGGAGCAGGTAGGGCAAGTTACGCAAGGTCATGGCTATGCCTCTGCATCAGAATAACCAGAGCTGTGCAGAGTACCAAGCAGTCTGGAGGAACAAGATTCCAACTGAACTGCCATAAAACCCTCGGCTATCCTACCTTCTCTAACCAGTGACCAAAACAGAAACAAGGCCCTCTCCAATTCAGCCTGGGCCAGGAAGAATTCAGGAAAAGCTCCTGCCTTTCCAAAAAAGACAGAGTCGGGAAATGTTGGTGAGCTCAGGAGCTCTCCACCCCAGAGAACAACTGTCTCTTTCACTGAAGTTTATTGCCACTTTATTTTATGCCTAAGGCCGTGCTTCTGTATCAGGTTGTGTGCAGACTGTCCTAAATTGGCTGCATATAAATATGTTTATTTGAGAATCTAAGTGTGTGTGGAGGGAAGTGTGTACATATGTGCAGACAAGTTTAATCCCTCACTCTTCCAACCCTGTCCCCAGGTTTTCAAAAGGCTGAAGAATCTGGAGGGAGCAAGAAAAGGAAAAGTCACTACAGTGAGAGTCCAACAAAGTGCCTACACAGTAAGACTGTACAGTGGAAAATAGCCAGATGGCCCATTTGCAGCACAGTCTAACTTGTTTGCTTGCTGGAAAGCATTTTCTGTTCTAGTCTATTTTAATTGAGTCCCATCTGCAGTTTCTCCTGTGGCCTTTGCTTGTTCCAGACCATGTTAATCACCCTTGTTGCAATTAAATTTATTTTCATCACCCTTAATCCTGCTGTTGTCCTTTTATTTATTTATTTTTTTTTTTGGATGGGGGCGGATGGATCACTTTAAGCTTCCTTGTTTCTCAGTTTTGGAAGACCTTTCATACACTTACATATTGTTTCTGGCAGCTAATAAAATGCCACTCATTACCTAGAAGATATGCCTGGGCATAAAGGTATTTCCAAAGACAATATTTCCTTTAAAATTTTGGATATAAAGAGGCTCCTGAAAAAAAGTCAAAACCAGCACTACTCATTTAGCCTTGGATTCTCTCTCTTCAACTGGTTTTCCATTCCCAGTTTATTCCCTATTGGGAATGGACCTCAGTTTCTCTAGGTGACACATGGTCACCTCCATCCAGCCTTATTTCAGCACTATTATTTTCAGGCACCAGCACTGGAGACTAAGGCTTTGATGAGGTCTGAGGAGACACCATCACCCAGCAGGGACATCAGGAGGGTTCTCGTGTATGTTTAGACAGCATGTCCCATGTCCTTGTCAGCTTTGGAGTCAAATGGTGGTTTCTCCTCTCCCATGTAAAACTACAGACCGTTTCTCTATGAACAAACACTTTATTGTCCCTCTGCATGTTCCCAGCCTCTGTGCAGGACTGAGAGCTTTTCTGTTAAAAACCTCAGCCTGGTCCAGGAAATGGGAGGGAAGGAAGGGGGGGAAAAAGTGAGGGGGGTGGGCAAAACCAGTTTTATTTCTTCTTCTTCTTTTTTTAAATAAGGCAAACTTTGGAACTGAAATATGGCAATAAATGCACTCCTGTGATTTTTCATGTTTTTTCAGCTGTAAAGAAAATAGGAGAAGTATTCCATTCTGTCTGGCTTCCAAACCATTCTGAGAGTAAGGTCTTTATGTACAGAGCAGCTTGGATGCTGCTCCCGCCTGCTCTGCTTCTGAAACCATCCCCGGAACAATAAAGTCCTTTTTTCCCCAATCAGAAAGACACATGGTGGTAACTGCTCAGATATTTTGTCATCGAGGGATGTAGTCCTCCACACGCTGACACTCCTGCCTGAATTGCTACAGGAGGTGGCAAACTGATGGCTCTGAGGCGTTCTTAGTGCATAAGGCACAAAACAGAGAACGTTTATTGAAGAGTAGGAATAACATCAGGTTTCACCTCAAGCCTCAGCTGGCTCCTGTCCTCAAGCACCCCTTGATCCTGCAGGCATGAACATGGTCAGACACGGCTCTGTTAATACACCTCAGTGATGGTATCAGTGTGCCCCTCAGCCATAACATGTGGTCCAGAGCTCCTCTCTGTCCTCCTCCATAAAGAACCACAGTTGACTGGACCAGTAATTTTGGTTCTATGCTATTACATTTTCATGTCTTTACGGCTTTTCCTTCAATAAAAGAGTTGCAGTCTGCTGTAATTCGTCTGTTTATCTCATAATATTGCACATACACTACAGGGAAAGCCAAAATACCCAAGGATGTGTGGACATGCTTTCAATAAGCAAGATGCCACAGGAAATCTTTGCAAAACCTAAACAGTCATATGCTAGGTCCAGTTAGTGATCCAAGCTCAGATGTATGATCTGGAACAAACATCCTACGGAACACAAAAAGCTTTATAAGCATCTATCTCTTTTTCTGGTATCTACCACAGAATGGCTCTCATGCTCCCCTGATTTACATTGGTTTTACGTTACATCTCTATTAACTTCAGCAGCATTTCTACTTTTTTTTCTCTTTTTTTTTTTTTTTTTTTTAATTTCCTTCTTTTCCCTCTGAGAGATCAGAAGCAAGCTAAAGACACAGGCTCCAGAACAGCAAACCCACACCACTGGCCACCCCAAACCTAGCTCTCTTGCAGGAAAACCAGAACTGTCCGTCACTGGCAACACACACACCAGTAATTTTCCTATCCTTCAAGGACAGAGAAGTTGTAAAATGTCCATTATGGTAAGCAGATGACAGCTGGAGTCTTTCATGCAAGGTGTGGGATCAGCACCAAGTCCTGAGCTGCCATGGCTCTGAGTGTCTGCTCAATATGGAAAGCAAGAGTCACATTCAAACAGCCCCTAGAGCCTCTAAATTCAAGGGAACAATGAGCCTTTGAGAACAGCTGAAGCTCGCACTCAGAATCCTCTCTACTCCATGGGGAGAAAAAGAGACTTCTAAAGAGCAATTCACCTCCTTATGAAACAGATGTCTCGGTTGAGAACGTTTGAAGAGAGGTTCAGCCATTTCTCTGTCGGTCAGTAATGGATCCTGGAGCACTGTTAGACACCCAGCTGTTACAGATGGGAACGTGGTTATGCACTTCATAAAGCCTCCTTATACCCTATTTTTTATGCATAACAGTTGGATGTAATTGGGATCTATCCCTTTGCATGGGATAGGAAGGAAGAATTTAATCTACAGAGGAGCAATGGAACTCGGAAGTCACTTTCCTCCAGGGTATGCTGTCTCTGGGAATGACAAGCACCCATCACCCTTCTTCGGCAGCAAGAGGCAGGTGAACCCTTATATCCCAGAGAAAGAAGGTAACAATCTATGCTTGCTTTCTGGAGCTGCTGTCAGCTTTGCTGTCAGCTTTGCTGTCAGCAAAGCTCCCTTAGACACAGAAAGAAAACCCACCAAAACACAAGAGAAACCAGATCCTCCCTGGATGTCAGGTGTGAATATGGCAGCTTGGGCCAGGGTCCAAGGAAATCAAGACCAAGCCCTTCAAGTGACATCTTTTCCCATTCAAATGCACCGGCTCACTATAAAACCCACTGAGAAATACAAAAACTGTTTTTTCTGTCCACCTATGCGCCAAGCTTTCTGAGGCCAGTACAGAGCAGGAGAAAGAAAAGACTGAGGGACCTGGAAAACCCTCCTTCCATTGACTTGGTAAGGCCTCTCTGAATCGCCACGTAACTGCCTGCTCCAAGCAGGCATCGGCTAAACAGGCAGGTAGATCCTCTGCGGATGTTGAAGATCCTACAGATCCTCACAGACGGTTAAAGCTCAGCCAACTGACAACAGCTGCCTGCCCCCATGGGGGATGGCCCATTACTCTGCTGGAGCGTGAGAACGATGCACAGGCCGCACTGGGGATTTTCACTTGTGCAGCATTCGACTTTTCACTTGTTTCATGGGTAGGCTGAAACCTCATCTGTCCAAAGAAGTAGGCTTAAAAACGAGAAAATGTCCACCTCTGGCTACAGAACAAGAGGCAAACGTGACTGCAGAGAAGCAGATCTCTGCCATAGCCGCAGCTACGCTGGCAGAAGATTGATGGACATCTTCTGCCTCACTTCCCTTTTGCTCTGACCCAGCTCAGGCCTTCAGAAGGCTGGCTTTTCAGAAATCCATAATGCTTTTGAAACCGTGTTTTAATACAGAATCCATATGCACGGAGGCCTAAGACTTCACTGACTTTGTTGGTTACTGCCCAGTTCTATATCCATTGATACACTGCTACGCAAATTTGCATTGGATGCAACATACTTCCCCTAAGAAATGTGACGTGAAAGCCCACCTAACAAGGCATTGGACAGGACTGGAAGAGACATTGTGATGCTGGTCCCTCTCAGCTTCTCAATGGTAAAGATTTTTCCTCCTGCTGTGATCCAGGTGGAGAGAAAACAACACCCTGACTTGGAAAGTCAACAAACTCAGGAGATTCAAGGTGAGATTCACAAGACCTGCACACAACTGGTGATACTAAACATCCTCCCACTGTCACAGCTTGGACACAAAAGAGATACGTGAGCAATCACACCCTATCTGGCTTTTGCATTACCAAGTGTAGCATGTTGCTGGTGCTTAACAGCAGTAAAAACAACCTTCCAACCAACCTGGAGGAAGAGCTTCCAGCTTCATCACAGTCTTAGTATCTGCCTCTTTCTGCTCCCCATTTTCTCTTTCCAAAGTTGGCACCTGAAAGTTTTCTCTGCATTAATTCCAGACACTGTGTAAACACTGTGCTTAGATTTACTTAAATGGGGCTGTTTCAGCCCTAGCTTTCCTCCCAGATAGATTTCCTGTCTCATAAATTCAAGACATGCACAGTTTAGTTTTGCTAGGAAGGTGGAATCTCGACTCGATTCTGCCTTTGGGATGACCTGGAAGACAAAAGGGCAAATGGCATGGGAGAGGGCCTGGGGCTTTCTGGTGACTGGCTGAAAAGTGAGGAGACATCCTGCCACGTGCTGGTCAGGAGGCAGTGCCAGTGGTCCAGGAAAGTGTTACTACTTGTCATGAATAAACTACAAAACTTGAAATCTATCAATCTCTTCACAATTTTTTTTCTTCATAACCCCAGAAGATGGAGAACCATCTTTTCCTACCAAGCAGATCACTGGCATTTCAGTTGAGAAGCAAGGGATCGCTATTTTCTTCTGTTTCCAGATGCTCTAACTCTTTGTGACTCCATAGAAAGGCACATGCATATCAAATGTTCACACATATTCCTTGTGCAGGCAAGCAGAGGGAGTCTCCTAGGAGCAAAAGAGCTTCTCCTCTCAAGCCTCTAATCACTAAGGACTTCAGATATTTTTTTTCTGGCAGCAATGTGAACCCCCCAACCGAAATGTAAATGCCTGCTGATGAAGGATCTCATGCACTCTGGTGTCTGGAGAAGGGTCTTTACCAAAATGTTGAAGTAGGTTTCCATCAAAGCTGTCTGCTGCCTGGGACTGATATGAAGAACCTCAGTTCTGGAGGCGCTGGGCTGACTTTACCTTCCAGTTTATGGACAGGACACACAGTACAAACAGAGACCACAGACTTCACATTCAGACTATAACGAGGGTTTTGCTGCCTTGGCTGTGTTGAAGAAGACTTTCCTACTTCTCGGTTTCCTCTGCCAGCAAACCTCTGACAAATAGACTGAGCACAAAACAGCCATGCCAGCTTGTACTAGGAGACTGAATAGTGCAGGAAGGATTAAGAAAGAGAAGCAGCTTTTCACTCCCATCTTTGGTGCTAGGGAAGCTTAACCAATGGCTGGGCATTGCACCCCCTGAAACAGCCTCACTGCATGACAGCAGGAGAATGGTTCGCTGTCTCCTCTCATTTCCCCCTAGACCAGCTCTCCCAGCCCACTTTGTCCCCCTCTTGACAGTTTTAGCAGTGGTGGAAGATTATATGGACCGTGGACAATGCGCTCCCTCTTCTCCTCCCTGCCTGGGACCAAGTCACACGGAGGTGGGTGCTGAGCCGGGGCAGTGCCCATGGCTGTTGTCTGGTGGTACAAATCAGGGGCTTTCTTTAAGTGTGTGAAGGGTTTAAGGCCCTGTTAAAATCTCACCAGGCTATCTCTTCTTTCAGGTTTTTTCTTTATATTCATCCCCAGTCGCTCCCCCAGCCAGTGCCATCTCATGGCACCTGGTAGCCCTGCATCCCTGAAAATTCCTCCCTTTTTTTGCGTGTTCATGTACCAGGAGACCGTTCTGGCATGTACTGCCCTCCTCCCTCTTAGCCAAGACACACAGTATGTATTTAACTTAATTTAACTGGCTCAGTCAATAAGTTCCCTGTTTTAACATTGCTCCATTCCTTTTGGGGGATGGAGGTACCTCAAAGCGCAGTCAACTGCCCTGTCCTGCACCAGTCATTCCCAGGGGATTTTACCATGTTGGGAACACTGAGGGATGCTCAGCTCTCCTTGTTAGGGGCAGTCCCATTGGACATGGACACTCATCCACTGCTCCTATTCACCTGTAAAGTCACTTTATCTGAACAGTAATTCCTGCCTTTGGTTCAGTCTGTTCCTTTCTTCTTGGGAAGAAACCAACAGGGACTCCAGGCAGAAAATAAATCTTCCTCTTGTTTTTTCCTACTATAGTGATGCTTTTGAGCCAAGCCAAATTGCACAGCAGAAAACAAAACATGACAAGAAAGATAACAACAGAATGGTTCCCAGCCAAACAAGCTTGTTTTGGGTTTGCCCCAGAGAAAGACCATCCATCAGAGATCTCAAAGGCTCTTAAGTCCTACTTTATGAGACCGGCAGGGAGCTGTAAGGGAAGGAGCAAGGTGACAGAAAAGATGCCCAGAAATTTTCCTCCTCTAGCCACCAGTCCCTCCATGAAGGTGGATGTCGGTCTCTGGGTGATGTATTCATTCACCCAGGAGAAAAGATAATGGGACACCTCAGCTTAGGAGAGGGAGTAACTGGCAGAAGTGTTTCAGTTCCCTGGCTGAGATTCCCATTTTGGGTCAGTCCAGAACTTCCCCAAGAATACCCTTCAAACAAACACTTTCTGAAACAAGCAACCAATGTAAAAGGATAAATTTTTAGTCATATGAGACCCCTTGTTCAATCCAAAGCTCAATCACAGCCTTTTGCTTTTTTCCAAAGGAGGTCTCAGTGTCTTCACAAAACTCTGCTCACACTGAAAGGTCTGTTCCCTTCAAACACATGGTGAAACTGGCCTGAAGAATAGAAACACTGCACTTCAGAACCAGCCAAACTCTTTGACCTGAACGTATGTTGTGTGTATAGAGAGCTTTCTCTCTACGTATGCATGAATTTATAAATGGGCTTAGGTACGCTATCACTTAGGAAGCAACTGTGGTGATGTGACAATGAAAGAGAGAGCAAGACGGAGATAATTAGCCTCTCCAAAATTAGTTTCAGTCTAGGGTCAATGAAAGCACATCAATAATCCTTTCATTGCAGCTCAGATCTCAGGGCTCCACTGAATTACCCCAGCACAGGCAGACAGCAGTCCCTGCCTTAAAGATCTTGCACTCTAGAAAGCATGCTGCTGACCAAGCCTAGAGAGCACAAACATGAATTTAGGGAGACCACGGGAATCCTGAATAAAAGCAAGGCTCTTACATGAAATATAAAATTATTCTATGAGGTGTAGATTGTAAAGGGAAAGAAATTTAACCTTAACATAAGCCACAGACATTTGGAGAGCTGATGCTAAGCCCAAATCTCAGTTTGCTAAGCAAAGTCCATATGTCATACCTTCAAAAAGAGAAACAGAGGTATGGAGGAAACCAAAACAGCAATTAGATGGGAATACAAAGTTTTCTGAGAGGCAAATAAATTCCTCTGTATGAGATGTGGTTGAGGGAGAGCAAAACATTGCCCAGCATTTGGTGAAGCGTTCTGTAAGGGCAACAGAAAATGTTGTTTTTCCAGAGGTACGTGGAACAGTTTAAAACCAACAGTGCCCACATTTTGGGGAACAGAAAGACACCAACACAGATCCCCTTGTAGGCAAAATAACTGCCTAGCAAAGTGTTTCAAACCAGCAAATATGGTCCAGCATTTATGGAGGAGATGTGGGCTTTAAAATGGATCCTGGAGCATGCTGCACTGGTATTTTAACTCAAACACAAAACACTAGCAAGAGAAACTGTACAAAAGTAAAATTTGTTTTATACTATTGGCATAAAAGAGCAGTTCAAAGGCAAGTAATAATTATGATCTATTTTAGCCAAACTATCTTGTAATTCTTCCAAATAAGATGGGCAGGTAAATTATCTGGTGGCCAGATCCAGTTACCACTGGAATCAGTAGAAAAGATGCTATTTACCTCCGAGACGAGGAACATTAAGCCCAAGTTCTGGTATTAAATAGAGTCTAGACAAGTAACTGCTTTCAAGTCCTGAACAGACAGCAGGGAGAGCTCTCAAAAGGAAGTCTAAATTCCCCTAAGTTTGTACAGACCACTCTGCTCTCAGGCAGAAGAAGAATCAATTCCATAAGACAGTATAACAAGGAACATAACACTCAGGCAATGTCATGGAGCAGCCTGCAGATCGTGGTAATTCCATAGCTGCCACTGAAAAACCATCACAGCATTAACGCGTATTGATCCACCCCACTTCAATAAACCACACAACGGGAGCGGTGTTCAGGAAAACTGGTTGAAAGCTAAATCTTCAAAACAAAAGTATTCTCTATCATTTTGGATGATCGTTCTTGCAAACATGGTTGAATTAGTCACACTTTAAGTTAGTGATTTTTAATGGAAATCTACCCGGAAGGTGAGGTATACTGGGAACAAGCTGACACTCATTCTTGCCCTCAAAGATCGGTCCATGCAAACCCCAGGCTGGTCCAGCCAGTGTCTGGGGACTCTAGAGCCTCCTGTGCAGCTCTGAGGATGTTCAAAAGCCATGTTGGACATCCTCTCCTCTTAGGCTTTTCACTCTGTGCTTGCTCTCTGAAAGACTCAATGCAAGCCTCTTCCTACCATAAGGACATTGCAAAAGAGAGTGAAAAGTATAAGCAAGCATTTTGGAGAGCAAGAGAAACAAGCCCCACTGGTCATTAACAA
Source organism: Limnodromus scolopaceus (assembly GCA_028565335.1). Taxonomy (NCBI): domain Eukaryota; kingdom Metazoa; phylum Chordata; class Aves; order Charadriiformes; family Scolopacidae; genus Limnodromus; species Limnodromus scolopaceus. The sequence goes on from JAOXNO010000070.1 coordinate 34,117,433, forward strand.
AATTAGCAGGCTTCTAAAATGAGCTTTAAAAGATCTTGGATACAAGTTTTGATATAACGGCAAGAAATACAGGGCACTCTCATGAGGTCTTGTGAGATTTCTGGGAATGTCAAAACTGTTTAGTAAAACTCTGACAGCCTGCCAAAATGTCCACCGTATTTCAGAATTTCAAGATGCAAATGGATGAGAGAGGCACCTAATGGAATTTACAGAAGTGCTCTGCGTGTCTTTGGGCACTCTGCTGCTTCTGCAAAACGTGGCCTTCAGTCCCTAAAGCAACTTCTGGAAAAGGACATAATTTTATAAGTGAGATAAATCCAATCAGCTATCTGAGTGTCTAATGACCCTGATATCCAATCACTTTCTAAATATTGTTGTTTAATTACACCAACAGCACAGATGAGAGAGACATCTCTAATGGATGAGATACTGCAGATCTACAAAAAAAGCAGCCAGCTACTTTTGCAGTCGCAGAACAGAGAGAAATCCAGTTAGAGAGTGGAAGAAATTTTAAATAAACCGTGCCAGGACTGGGGAGAAGGTGCCGACCAACATGTTTGAGTGTCTTCACTTTCACCAATACTCATAATGGAGGCACGAGTAAAGCTTCAACGTTACTCTGAGACTGCAGTATAAGAGACGTTTCCACTTTAATCATGAGAAAACCCAACCTTCTTGTCTTTGGTGCTAGACTGATTCTGAAGCTGCCAAAGCACCCTCTCTCCAACAATAGCTGAGCTGCCACAGAGGGTAGCAGGGGGAGCGGGGGGCCTTAGCACCTAGGAAAGAAAGGGCTGAGCTTAATAGTAGGAAAATACACAGGTTTATGTCGGTTTGATGTGCTTATTCAAAGAAGGAGGCCGTTTTTAGGCAAATGACAGTGGTAATTGTATGAAACTGGCCAAAACCAGAGCAGAAGTGAAGTGGTCTGTCTGGATTGAAAAGGTGGAAAAGGGGCTTGTGTTAGCCAAAGAATATTTATTTTTCCGGCGTTCTCAGCTGCTGTTGGAGGTATCACCTCTGCCTACAAACCTTACCTTGACTAAAGGAGAACATCAGGTGGGGTTAGCAGAAGGAAGGACAGAAGGCTATTACCTCTTTGAAATTAGGTCTCTAGGGAAAAATACCTGGTTTCCCTAATGGAGAACGCAGATGAAGACTGAGGGGCACTTGCCCTGATTTCTTCCAGGGGAATGTCACTGGGTTTTGCAGACAAGACCGAGCTGGCTGCCAGCCGGCCAAGTACCACGCCATGACAGTGTGGTGTCCAGCAGAGGACAACTAACCCGAGAACTTATCTCACTTCTCAGGAAGGTTTGTAGCCCACGCTGAACTCAGTGCTGTCTTGGTCGGAGTGGTGACGGTTTCTGGGTTAGCTAGTTCAAAGTCACTTTGGGTGTGTTAGTGAGAGCTGGAAGCACAGCACTGAAGATGAACTGAAATAAAGATTTCATTTGCCCCCCAGCCTGTGAGATCTTCATGCCCATAACCCACAGACCTGCCTGGCTACAACAAGAGAATGGCCCAAACCAGTATCCACATACTTCAGAGAGGTATAGAGGAAGGAACACATGCCTATCAGTGTACCAATATGGGAATAATTACACAGATGAAATGGGTACAACACTGCACAGGGCTGTAGTCTCAGGGGCACGCTGGGGACAGCCTGGAGCGTTAAAAAACCCTGGACGGTTTTAGAGCTGAACAATAACAGTGAGGAAGATTCTTCTGTCCTCTGCTAAACACGACTCCTCAGGTTTTTCTCACCATTATCGGTGGTGCTAAATCATTTCACACCATCATATAACAGCCAGAAAACCACACAATGAGACTGGAAGGTGATCTCTGCTCTTAGCATCAATGGTTTTTGTTGGCTTTTTTTTTTAAGGAGGCAGATTGCAGGGAATCTGGGAACTGTGAAGGCACAGGGATTTTACTGTCTCTGGCAAAGTTGCTTGTGATCTTGAAGGACACTAGGATGCATCAAGATCCCGTGGGCTAGCTGGCCAAGCAAAGGGGTGACCCCCTTTCCCTGCTGACATGCAGTGATGGCTGCAGGACAGCTCCAGCTCTGAGCACCCTGGTTTTTAAGAGAAGAACCAGGTAAGAGTGACGAAGGGCTGAGCTGGGATCCCAGTGTCCCCCACTGCTCTGTCATTACTGCCGATGCAGTAGGCAGTATTAGCAGACTAAGTACCCTGCACTCTGGTGGTATCACTTACATATCAATTACTAAAAGGCGGCAGGGTATTATTTATACAATAAGTGCTGTATAAAAGAGCAGGGTAATATTTAGAGGGCAAATACTAGGGAGAGGAAGGCTGCAATTTGTTTTGCAGCAGCAGGATGTTCTGTGCACTCCAAAGTACCGAGCAGGATTAGGGTGACACTTACATGCCAACTGCTGTATGAGGACAGGGTATTATTTAAACCCCAGATACAATGGTAGGGAAAGAGTATTATTTACTAACCAGAGTGAATGCAATAGCAGCAGTGGCAGTAACTGTACGGTGTAATTTACATCAGAGGAAAAGACATCATTTGCAGACCGGTTATTACAGAATGGGAGGGTATTCGTTATGGCAGAGCACTGAAGTATTACTTTGAAGCTGAGCACTACAGAAGTACAGGGTATTATTTATACACCAAACACCATAGAAACTATTTTTCTGGGGTAGGTAATAGTGACAGTTAATCATTTATATTGAAGCCATCCTGTAATTTCCAATATGCGAACTACGTGATTATTTCAACCTTGAAACTGTGGTAAAGATGATGTAATGTTAATTACACTTAGATCTACGGCTGCTGTACCACAATACTGCTAAGCTGGAGTAATCTTCTGAAGTCAATAGATTTGTGCCAGCTAAACTCCTGAATCTGCCCCTGCCCTGTGCAAAGCCTGCAGTGCCCGTGGATTTCCAGGGATGTGGCGGGGTATTTATCCCTGGAACCTGCGCAGGGTCCCAGCAGGAGCAGCAGGTTCTGCTGTGGATTACAGGTTATTCAATCGCCAGCACAGCAGCTGCTCTCCTGGTGGAGGTGTGAATGACGGATGGGAGCTCCAGCTGGAAGGGATCAGCACCATCATTTTCACCTGTTTATCAGCTGCTGGCCTCCGCATTTTCTTTACACACCTTTTTCCTCTAGTCTGTGATCTAACCTCAGTCAGGAGCTGTTCCTTGGTTATTTCTTGTTAGTTTCCCCTATGGATTTTTTTTCCTGTCAAATTATTCATATTTAAATTTCTCGCCCATTAAGTCAAATCTTTATCTCCTGCAGCCATCACAAGAGATTCCTTCTGTCCTTCAGTGGTTTTCTGCACTACTGCTAATAAAGTGTCCAAGTCCTTTGCCCAGTGCTAACCAAGGGCATTGGAGAAGCCAAAGGCACATGGAAATTGCCAGACCAGATGAAAACAATGGTGCGTCCAACGCCAGTATCCTGTCTTGGACAAGACCTATATCACCGGATTCAGAGCAAAGTTCCCATCATCAAAAGATAGGGAGTAAATTGCTGAGGAGGAAGTTTCTTTTTAACACTAGGCATTTAGTGGTTCCCTTATGCCTTGAAGCATGAGTATTTACATTCCATATTCTCCCGCTAATGTAAGCCGGGTTTATTGGGCATGGCTTAATAGACAGTTTTGCTCCTCTTGGGCTTAACCCGTGAGCACTACCCTGCCAGAAGAAATTTCCTGTCTTTGCCCCTACAATACAACATGGTTGCTCTCACAGATGCCCTTGTGCCTCTCATTGCCTGATATGGCCTCTCTTGAAGCCAGTGCCTTCCCTCCGGGACCTGGGCACGGACCCCCACTAGGTTCAGCTCCTTCCACCCCTCTGCAGCATGAAGGTGCATCAGAAAATCCCTGGCTCCCATGTGGTTCCCTGGTAACATGGTGGCAAACAGGAGTATCCCCGTGTTCAAGGTTCACGTGGTGCCTCACTAACAGTAGTAATGAGCACAGCTGATAAGTCACACAGTACTGTCCTGCCTTTCCCAAGACATGCCATCACCCAAGTTCTTTACAACGATCACTGCTCCTTTCTGTCATAAGCCTGCACCCTCTCAGGACGCAGTGACAACCTGGGGGGAACTGGGCAGCAAGGCAGGACTCCTCACCGGACTTCATGTTGGGTCTCTCCCAAAGTTCTCCCTACTTCAGCTGACCCAGGTGTCCTCTGGCTTGCACTGGGGTTTAGAGAAAAGCCATGAATTGCCATGCCTTGGCTGACACAAAGAGCAACTACAAAGCTGAAAACCCCAGACCACTACAGTTGTCAGAGGTACCCCATTTCCCTACTTTCCTCTCTTGTTCCCTTTTGCCTTTCTCTGGCCTCTGCTCTGTCTTCCCCTTCCAGCTCAAAGTCCAGCAAGGTTTCCTCCTCAGCCAGCCTTAGGGAAAGGCAGAGCCATGGAAACCTGCAGGCAAAGCCTGCTCCCGGGCTGCTTCCATACAGCTCAGACAGCCGGAACAGAGACCTGGTGGCTTCTGGACTTTGCTGCATGGCCAATGTGCCCGAGTCACATCATCTCCCTCATCCTCACTTGGTCACAGAAGCAGTGACACAGCTCCAGCCGCCTCCGTCAATGGGCTGAAGCCATCGGGAGCATTAAATAAGATTGCACAGCGGTTGGGCTTGTAAAGCAGGGGAAGGAAATCAGAGCAATGGGGTCCGTAGGGCTGCTACTTAACACCTCGGGGCATTTCAACAGCTAAAGCACATGGAAGTTCATTCCACCCAAGTCAAGTGATTCTGGTATTTCTCATCATTCCCCCCAACCCTTCTGCTCTCTGGTCTGTACGGAGCAACCACCAGGGAGCAGGAATATCATGCAAGGGAGAAATGGAAATTTTTATTAAAAAAGGAAAGCCCGACGCAAAGCACACGGAGGGAAAAAAAAAAAATCTCGGTGTGAAGTGTCTCAAAAAAGGCTGCGCGGGTAGCACGACAAAACCCCCCGCCTATTCATCAGGCCAACAAAAAGCTTCTTGAGATTTATACTGTGAGTCCATTGAGAGGGAGGGGAGGCAGCGCTCACACACCCACCCTTGTGCACACAGGCAGAGCCCGCAGACCTGCTCCCAGCACACAGGCTGAGCTGTTCTGCCCTCTCACAAGGAAGCACTGAGTTTTTAAAAGTAAACTGTAAGGTTTCCGTTGTTGCACTGGGCTCAAGTATTTTTTTTTTTTTTAATTTTTTTTTTTTTTTTTTTTTAAATATATAACAGCTCCCTCTCTTTGCCGTCTCTCTCTCTCTCTTTCACTCTTTAAACAGCCCCGGCTGCTCTGGGCTGCTCGGCAGCCGTCGCGCGCTGGCTCCGTATGTGGTCCAGACCCGCAATGAACACGGCTTTTGTTGCTGCTGCTGGGAAGCTGCCTGAGAGCAGCACACACAGCCCGGCTTGTTTCACACGTGGAGGCTGCAGCGGGTTCAG
>JAOXNO010000070.1:34122907-34138907 GCA_028565335.1 Limnodromus scolopaceus
AGGAGGAGGAGGAAGAAGAGAGCAGCTCGGAGAAGGTTGTCTTGTGGTAGAGCAGCCGTCCCACCACTGGTGAGGGAAAGGGGGAAGCGAGGAGACGGAGGAGGGTGGCGGTGGAAAAGATGTCTCAGGCAGCTAAGAAAGGTCCTGTTGATTTTTAAATGGGGACCAGTTGGCCCTCCACCAGCCCACGTTCCCAGCGGGTGTAAGTCACCACGGGAAGGCAATGAAGTCACTGGATCTGTGCAACTTATGTTTGCAGAGGATCTGCCCCAGAGGGAGGAGAGGAGAGAAAAGACCAACAGTGGAGTGGATATTGGAGTCCTCGGGGTTTCTGATCATTATACACATCTCCTGGTGGTACCAGAGCACTGAACAACAATTTGGTCTCTCTTTTCATTTACACATTCATTCATTCATTCATTCATTCATTTCTGTCTTTTAAGTGATACCGTCCATCCTCTTCTCCTCTAAACCTCTCAGTGTTCCTCACAAATTAGGCATTATTTTACAGTGATGAGTTGCTGTTTGCTCTGACAATGCTAATTCTTCTGAACCTCTTTTCCTTAGTAAGTTTTCCCCTCTGTCTCTTTCCCTCCCCTCAGTTTCCTATCATCTCATCTGCTCTCTTTGCCCATCCATCCTCCAGCCCTCGTGCTGCTGTCAAACCCAGCTACTGTACACGGAGGCGATTATAGGAAACATTAAACAGCAGTTCAAGTGGAACAGATGGAGTTTTCCCCCAGCGACCGTTCAGGCTGCTGAGAGTGCTCAGCCCGGCGATGGTGGGAGGGGATGCCTCCCTTTTCACACTCTGACAGCAACTCGAAACATCTCAGAAAGGGGCAACGTCTCCCCTCTGACCTGCCAGGCGGATACAGTCTCTTGAAGCCAGCAGGAAGATATAACATCAAACAACCAAACCAAAGAAACAAATAGCTCAGCTTCCAAAAACGCGAGGGATTCCCCTCCTTCGCAGGATCTGAAAACCCACCAAACTCCGGCCCCAAACCACCGGCCCCTCTGCCCAGCCAACATCCTTTACTGGGGAACTTATAGATGAAAACCAAAGTAGTAAGGAATGCTAAAAAATTCCACTCTTCCAACTATTTCGTTGTGGGATGTTCCCCCCCTTTCCACATCTGGCAAAGTTATTTTAGAAAGCTAGGAAAGCTTTTCAAACTGAAGTTTTTTGGCTAAACAACTCAAAATGGAAAGGTTAAAACGCATGCTTTCTGCCACACGCAGCGGGTTACTTAGCACAAAGTTTAAAAGAAAAGTCTTAAAAAGTAGTGAGTGAACGAAAAGAAGACATTTCTGATAGATTGATTCTGAAAAATAAAACCCTTTTTTGCTCTGTCCACTTCTGCAGAAGAGCTCAGCTCACTGCAAACTATTGCTAAAAATATGCTTCGTCTGTGAATGGATTCGGAAAGAGGGCAGGTACTGAGTAACGCCTGGAGCAGCTAACTGGAAATAACCCAGGAGACGCTGCCAGCCGCTGGTCCCTGCCGTCCTCACGCAAGGGGACCACGCTGTCAAACCCTCCAGCGTTCAAGCTCTTTTCATTCTCTTTCTGAACTTGCCAGCCCCTGTGGAGCTTAACACCCCTCTGGCTCAGAGATCACCCTTTGCCTTCCCAGTAGCAAAGCAACGACGCTGATCAAAGCAATAACCACGAGAAACCCCGCAGCCATTTAGGACACTTGCAAAAAAAAACCCATCACGACGGCAACCTCCTCCCCCAGTGCTCAGAAGCAGGATCAGACACATCACCAGGGCTCGAGCGGTGGCTGAAATCCATCACAAAAGAAACACCGGTGGGTCGGAGGGTCTTTTGGGGAGGGAGAAGGGGGATAACCCTATCTCTGCTCTCCCGCCTCGTGGTTTTGGCTATAGGATCTCAAACTTGACACCCAGGTGCTGCCCCTGGCTGTAGGTTTGCTCCCCATAGCGGGTGGGTTGCTGGTGAGGACCATCTTGCCCAGAGGCACCACAGGCACAGGCTCCCCGCGCGCAGCAGAAGGGAAACTCTGTGGAGAGGCTCGGGCTCAATCAGTTTACAACTTTTCTCACATTTCTCTGCTGGCTGCTCACCAGGGAAACAACCAATCCACTGATTGAGAGCCCGCATCTCTAGGGCGCTGAGGAAAGAAATAGGAAAGTTAAGGAAAAGATACCAAAGAGAGAGGAGGGAGGAAAGCGCAATCCGTTACCTTTAACAGTTCAGTGCAGTGCTTCCAGAATCTAAGTCCCATACACCTGGCAGAGAAATGAGGTGTTTTTCGGCGTTCAAGAAGGAAAGAGCTTGCCACTTCTTGCTATTGCTGTATGTCTTCTTCACAGTCTCCAGATGAGTTTTTCTGCCTTTTTTTTTTTTCTCTTCCCCGGTTCCCCAGAAGAAATCAAAATTCCCTGTGTGGTATTTCAGGTCCTTTCAGGCAGTGGCAGCAGCAGCAGGCTTGAAGAGTAAGTACTGTGTGTGAATGGCAAAAAAGAGAGAGAGAGGGTTTCAGACCACATTAGCTGCCACTGGCTGCAAGAGAGACCATCAAACTCCTGTCAGCCTCCTTAGATACCTCTTGAAGAGCTGGCAAACTAAGTGCATTGGATCCTCCTCTGGATTTTAGAGTAAAGGTAGGCAGGCATCCAGGGGGCAGGGGGAAATAGGAGGGCTTACGGACAGAAAAGGAAGCCCAGCCTCTTGGAAAGAAGGAAAAAAAAAAAAAAAAACCACCAAGAAAAGAAAAGAAAGGGGGGGGGGGGAAAAGCATGACCAAAAAAAATACTGTAAATGGAGAAAGCTGAATGGGGAGTGGGGGATTAAATTTAGCCCTCTGGTTTGGAAGCAAACTGGCTGGAGCACCACAAGTGGTTGAGAGACAAGAAATAGTTTATGTAATAAAAAGAGAACGTGGTTTATGCAAACTAAAATAAGATGAAGCTAATTAAGGAACCTGAGCAAAGCCTGTGTGTCTGCAATGCAGTCAATATCACTGCAGTCTGAGTAGAAATGAGCAGATTTACTGGGAAACTCAGCAAGAGCAGCAAACAGGAAAGTTTAGGAACTCTCCTGCACGGGTCTGCTGGAGAGGAGCAGAGGAGCTCAGTGTGGAGGGGATGCTCAGGGCTAGGAAATGGAAAGCACCTGGAGCATCAGTAACTGATAAGTGATATAAAGGCAGAGAAATGAGGCTGTTGGGAGTGGGTTTGTCTGAAAGCTGTTTGGGGTGAACTGGGGAGAAATATAGAGCCTCTAAGCACCTAGGAATAGTGGAGACTGGAGCAACCACCCCAAAACTTTGAGGAGGATCCCATAACTGGATCTCATAACTGAATCCTTGGCAGTTCTGGGGCCGTCAGAAAGTGCTGAAAAGGTTGTAATATGTTCTGATTATTTTTATTTTTTTCTTGGAGGGATGCTGGTAACTTTGAGTGGGAGAAAAAGCTGTGCTTAGGGAGGAGAGAACAGGTCTGTTGCTCCAGGCCCACACCTTGGTTTGTGAAGAGGCCAGATGGCAGCTGAGAGGAGATGGGAAACTGCTGTGATTTTCACAGTTGAGAAAAGCTCTTCTGGTTGAAAAACCTGTTATACCTCAGCAGAGAAACCTGAGGGTGGACAGAGGTCTTGGGTTTGAAGTTCCTCAGGCTTGCAAGAAGGCCCCAGCTTGGGCTGTCCACACTGTGGCTCAGTCTTTTCATCTTCCTGTTCATCAGCATTTCAGCTGCTAAGAGATCTCCAAGAGACCAAGGCGGGGCGATTCTGACTACAGAAATGCAACTGTATGATGCTGTCTGGGTAGTAACTACTCCTTGCAGCTCCTTCGTGAAGGTACTTCCACCATAGGAGAGTCCATATCTCCAGCCCAAGGGAAAGTCTTTGTGCAGGCTGTGACGTGGGTTACCAGAGAGAAGAGCAGGAGACAGAGGTGAATAATTATGTAGGTCAAATTATATCAGGTCTTAACAACCTACTTTCTGTGCTGCTGTTCCTGAGGGAAAGAGGGAAAAGTTTTTAAAGCCTATAATTCTTAAAGAGGTTCTAAAAGGTGGGAAAACCGCTGAGTTTGAGGAGAAAGCTATTTCCCCTAACGTGGAAGAGAGCATCACCAACCTAAAGTAAAGATAAAATTTGAGGGTTCTCTTCATGCTCTCCTTGTACCCAAGCCACACACCAGCCCTCAGCCTCTCTCCCTCCAGCTCTCTTTTAATGTGATCTTTGATAGCTGCACTTCTCTCTCTCTTGCCAACACCACCCTTTGCTTTCTGGGTTATGATAAAATAGTTTTTCCTCCCTCCGTGAATTATTTTGATCCCATGCCTCGTTTCAAAGCTTGCTTCCTTGACTGTCTCGCCTCTAAACCTGAGGCTCATAACCCTTTTGTAGTATTTGTGCCCTCTCGTGAGAGCTTTGCAGCCATCATACTGACAGGTAATGCTCTGCTCCCGGATCACAGAGCATGGAGACACACTTCCCAGAAGTACCTTATTCCATCTTAAAGATTCACGACTAGATTTTGGTTGTGAATCTCCCCCTTGGATCATTGCCCGCAGTGAAGTGCTAGGTGTTGACTTGAAAACTTTCTGGGTACCCTAATGCTAAAAGTCCAAAGGGCAGTGAGGGAAAACTCCACAGCCATTAGACAGGACAGTACATTTACAGCCTCTTCTGAAACTCTTGGACTTATTTCCTTGACCTCACATGCCTTTTGGTGTATGAGAGTGCTGCCTGTCCACATAAAATTTAATCCTCTGTCTATGGAGTTCAAGTGGGGACCTTCCCACCAATTCAAAGGGCAATGGATCCATCCTGGGGCTGCCACCGCCTCCAGCTGCTGGGTGGGTTGGGAGAGATGGAGCCGCTCGGGCTGGAGCATCCCCTGTCTCCCCTCCTGCCTGGCTGGGCTGTCTCTGCACTGGGCAGCACTGTGTAGCTGTAACAATCAGAGGGGACAGGCAAAACACACTTCAGATGGTGCACGACAGCTCACACTTTAGGCAGGACTCGTTTTTTCCAGCTGAGGATAAAAAGCACGTAGACAGGAGCTATAAAATATGAGCTGACCAATTTTGTTCTGACTCATGGACGTGAGAGACTCTGAAACACCTCATGCCCGTCTGCAGCCCTTTGTCCCCGTAGCATAAAGACCTTTTGGGAAATGTATATGTTTAGTTGTTTTGCTGTGGAATAACTGTGAGCCCTGTGTACCCTCTGCTGCCACTGTGGTTTGGCGAAGAAAACCCCATCTAAACCTTCGGTGAGCTTAAGCCAGGGAACAGAGAAAATTCCACTTTGGAGCTGACCAGTTAGGAAAATGTGATGCTCCACACAAAGTGGTTTCTTAGCAACTTCAGGAAAGGGGTAGAAACTGCTCAGTACCTGCTGGCTGTCCCAGTTTTTTGTCTGCATCAGGAACGATTGGAAAAACAGCTAAATAAGTTCAGAGAAATTGTGATTCATAAACTGCTCTTCTGTTTGTTTGTTTTTTAAGCTAAGGAGTGGCCAGGTCAAAAAAAGTCACATAGATGGCTTTTGATTTTTGTTTAAAGCAGGGAAGCAACAACTCAGATCTCTTTCAGATACAGGTAACACATTGCAAAAGTGCTTACAGTTAGGTAAGATTTTTATGTGTCATGATAAAGTTCAAAGGAGGCTTATGTCCATTCCCAGTGAAGTTCAGCCCTAAGGGAGTGCAAATATTTGAACAGAGGACAAACCTTTTGGCCAAAGAAGAGTGAAGAATAGCTTTGCTGTAAAAACTATAGAATGTTCAGAATTTCTGTGGTGGAAGCAGTCACTGAATGAAAAGAGGTAGGAAAGGAAAAAATAGCAGATAGAGAAAGGCTGTATCAGTTAAGGTGATAGTTGCTTGCAGTTTTCCAAAAGCAATGAAAGGCAGGCTTGCGTGGCTTTCCAGCTGAGACAGAGAGGAACCCAAAAGAAATAGAACAAATAGTAGAATAAAGAATAAAAACTTCAAACTGCTTTTAAAAATTGCACAAACCAAACCACTCATGGTTGTGAGCTCCTGCTCCTTCCCTGCAACTACCACTGCATCTCATAGCTCTCAGCTCAAACCCTTGTCTTACTCTTGGGGTGAAAGGGAGGGTTTTATGCTCCTAGAACACTTCATGTTTCTAGAATTATTGTGTCCTATTAAAAGCTAAGTAGGCATTTAAAAAAAAAACACAGCAAGGGCATGAGCAGGGGGTATGGGATCCCAGCTATTGTATACACAGGTAGCGGAGTGGGGTGGTGAAGAGTTTAAGTCTGTGACCTGTCTTCAGGAAAGGGCACTGGAGATCTAGGGGAAACCCAGGAGCTTTGAGCCTGAGCCTAAAAAGTACTGTTCATGCTTTTACAGTCAGCGTCTGAGGAGTTCAAAACACATTACAACAGACATTTCTTGATCAGCCGTCACAGGTTCCTTTAGATAACAGGTTTTGAGTTCTTGATGCCTTGTGGTGCTGCTGAAGCCCTGGCTCCGCGTGGGACTGGGGCACGCAGAGAAGACTCGCTCAAGGCTATGGGTGAAGCCAGTGTCAGAGCCAGAACATCTCCGTTCCCAGCTCTATTCCCTCTTTTAAAGCTAACAAAGGCCTTGATCCACTTCAGGAGTGGGTTTGCCAGCACTGCTGAGCTGCCCTTTCTGAAGCAGTGATGTTCTGGGAGGGTGAGGCTGCCACTTAAAAACCTCTGCTGTGCCTTGATCCAGGTGGGAAAAAACAGAAGCCAGCTCCCACCTACCTACTGGTCTGGAGCTCACCTCCCAACAGTGGCAGCTGGGAAATAGGGAGCAGAGGCAGCAGGCTGATGTCCTCCACACCTCCCACAGCAGGAGCTAGACAAGCACCGGCAAAGTGAGCACACTCGGTGCCCTGACTGACGAGAGAAATGAGCCTCTAATTGGGAGGGTGGGGAGAGGGCTGAGGTGGCCCGTTTTTTGTGTTTCTGCTCAGGTGGTTGATGCTTTGCATCCTTTCTGGCTTTCAGCTTGAGCGTGCACGGGAAAGAAATGCCGGGGTGTAGGCACTGACACTTGCACTCACACACGTATGGGCTTGTACACATCCATGTCCTGCATCCACGTCCCACGCACGAGCCTTGGGTGTCCTGGAGGTGAAACTCCTGGACCAGAAGGAAACCCCTCCTGGTCCAGGAGGAAAGACCAGGAGGCACCACTGTGTGCATCAGCAAGGGTTGCCTCCAGTATGTCACGGGCAAAGCCTTTGCCTGAGTAGCTGCTGTCAGGGTGCCTCAACATCAGCTTTGACTCTCATGTTTGGGTCCTGCACTTCTCCAAGCCAAGATCCCAGGACGGGGAAAACATGGTGTGATACAGAAATGTCCATGTCCCCACACAGCTTGGGTCACTGGGTCCTGGGGGGATTGTATGGTCTTACTTTGGGGTCTAACTGGAGGGATGGGACGGGACACTGCCAAAACCTCTCTAGCCAATAATTAGGAAGGGTCTGAAAACTCCCAGGAGAGGTTTTACTCACTAAGACGTTAGCCTGAGAGCATGGGAGGGTACCGAAAAGAAATGAGTCAACATCTGGGGGTAAAAAGGGCACGGAGGAACCTTCTCCCCTCAGAGACAGCACCTGTGCCCCTTTGTTCCAGAGTGAATATCAGCCTTGTTGGTGCGGGTGGAAAACTCACCCCGTATTTAAAAAGCAAACCCCATATACACACACACGCAACTTCTCCCAGCCCTGTTTGCATCCCGGATTGGAAACGGTGCCCTTCCTGAACCTCCCGTGCTGGACAATGTACCTATTCAACCTGCAGCCACCGGGACGCTCCGGCTCCCGCTGAAAGAGCTGCCTTCTGCCTTCCCCGCGCCGGCAGACGTAAACAGGGGGGCTCGCCCCCACCCCGATATTGCGGCTTGTTCATCACCCGATAAAAATAGAAGCCCAGGCTGGAGGGTGGGATGGGGCGTACAGAGCGGTGTTTGTTTGGCAGGGGATTTTTTTTTTTTTAAATATTTTCTTCTTTTTGCCTCTCTCCTGTCCTCGCAGTGTCTTTCTGAATTGCTCAAGTACGGAGGGAGCAAGAACGGGCACCTCCGGTGACAGATTCGGCGCTGGGCAGCTGAGGGTCGCCAAGATGGGGCCTCTCGTGCTCATCCCGGCTGCCCAGCATCCCGTCTCCATCCTGGGATGGCTGCTGGTGGAGCGTGAAGGGTTCCGCTAGCTTAAACACATATGGTGTCAGGGATTATGCCGCCATTTGGGCTGGGGCTTGGCACACAGAGGGGGTGGCCGGCACCCTGGGGCTGCTCGCCCCTCTGAGCTCGTGGAGGGCACCCCAGGGAATCTCCCCCCTGCCTTTGGCTGGGGCTTTTGGGGTACAGAGAAGGTCTGACACCTCTTCGGAGAGGAGAGTGGGAACTGGTGAGGCTGCAACAGGGGGTGGCAGGGCTGCAATGGCAAGCAGTGATCAGCCAAGACGTGACTGCACAGCCTGTTCAGCCCCATCCACGTTGCCCCCACCACACAAGGGACCTGCTGTCCCTACCACTGTGCAGCTCCGTGCTCAGAGTGTGAGGTACGTGTCTGTCCCTCCTGGCCATCCCCAGGTGATGGTGAAACGTCTTTTGTCCAGGAGGCACCATGTGGATTGCTCCCTTGGCCAGCACGATGTTGTGTGCACCTCCCTGTCCATACACACTCCTCTCCTGCGCTGCTTGCCTTCAAAACACAGCCCTCACTTCTCCAGTTCTCCTTTTTTCTCCCTTTTGCACACATGCATGCCCTCACCTCACCTTGTTAATCAGCTGCTTGGACTGAACCTAACTTCGCCCCCCTCCCAGCCTCCCTGATGGAGACCTGCAGGCTCAGCAAGGAAACGTGGGGGTGGGCACCGCGCAGAATATTTATACAATGAATGAATGAAAACAGTGCTAATTTTATGTTCCTCCCAGCCTGGGACGGAGCAACACGGGAATACAGCACCTTTTGTACGGGCATAGGACATCTCCTCTGTTTGCTTTTCTCCCAGAATGCCTCTTCTCGCCCCGTGCAGTATAAACAGGTCGCTGTTGACCTTGGATGCTGGCGGAGAGATTACGTCAAGCCCGGCAGGTTTGCTGGGATGGATATTTACGGTCTCGCACCCTTTTGCTTTGGCTGCAGAGGTGACGTACGCGGCGTCCGTTTAGCCCTGTGCTGGGCTCCGAAGCGGGGTCACCTGCCTCCCCGCATTGGGGAAGCCTGGAGGTGTCCCTCACCCCTGGGGAAACCGGTTTCTCGGGGGAAAATCTGCAGAGAGTTTCTCTTTTTGCTTTATTTCCTTTTTTTGTTGTTGTTGTTGTTGTTGAACAAAGATTTTATGGTGTTTGTTTTGCTCCAATGAAATGTGTTTGATTGTCCGAACGTGGCGAGGAAGAGGCAGGGAGGGGGTGCGGGATGCAAAAAGCAGGCAGCAAATAGGGTCCAGCAGCAGGTGTAGCTCCATCCGCCTTCTTCAAAAAGCTTCTCTGACCTTGGTGGGCTGTGTCAGGCCCTCTGGCCACTTTGGAGTTGGGAGAGGTCACTGGAGACGCTTTTGGCATGAGCGTACCAACGCCCCTCCACAAAGAATTATTTTAACTGATTTGTTGGCGGTGAAAAGGAAGCTCAACAGAAACAGCCACCATTGAAGAGGCTGCTCGACAGCTCTGGGCACGGCTTGTCCTGTGGCCAGTCTTGCTGAGACACAGGAGGAATAACCCATGCATCTCAGTGTTGAGAGGTGAATGAGGTGTTCCTCACCCAGTGGCAGTTATTTCTGGAGGGGGAAAGGCTTTCTCCTAGGAGCCAGAAGGAACATCTTCTGTATCCCCCACTGAGAAGGTCACAGCCATTGTGCCAGCAGCTTTAAAGGCCCTGCAGAGGACGAGGCCAAGGCACTTGGTTGCAAAGAGCTTTCTGCTTTCCAGGAATTCTGCAGGCAGAGCAGCTTCAGCTGATAAATAAGGGGATCTCAGACAGATTTGGCTTCGTTGGCATGCAACAGCCCAGAGGTCATTTTTTAAACAGAAAGTCCAAGCACATTCACAGCAGGGAGTGGGTTTTTCTTACTGTAGTTAAATGGGTTTTCAGTCCTTCAGCAGGAGGTGTAAGCTCATCTTTTGGACATCAGCCTTTTCTGTCATTCCATTAACACAAGAATCCCCTTGAGCCTTTTAACCCTCTCAGCCCTGCCCCAGAGTATTCATTTTCCTTTTCCCATTTATACCTCAGTTCTTAATTTGCAAGTGAAACAGGTTTCATGCTGGTAAACAAGAAAATGTTGTAAAAAAGTCAATCTCAAAACCAAAATGCCACTGAAAACTCCACAATTCATTAGTAATAGTTACACCGACCCACATATAACAGATGTGGATTTAAGATCACTGCAGGACGTTGCTATCTGCCACCAGCCCTTTTCCTGCTCGTCTGGCTAGAGCTCAGTAGCAGACTTGCATGGAAGAAGAGTGTAGGGGGCTTCTCTAGGCATGACACATGGAGACCTTGATAAATTACCCAGCCCCAAGGTTGACAGTGAGTTGGCAGCTTATTCCTTCCACTTCTCCTACGTTTATTATTAGTCTTTTTCTTTCTTGGTTTATTTACCTACGAAACCTCATCCTCTGGTTTCAGCATTTCACTCCTTCCTTTTCAGTCTTCAGCAAACGTATCTCTTTGTTTGCTGCAGAACAGAGGACATTTCTCTGTCTGGATTGTAGGGTGGGTAGGTGGAGCTGGAGTTTTTATTCAGAAGGCCCAGAAATATCCTCAGGGTTACTCCTAATAGCACACCTCCTTTTTTTCTGCCAGTGGAAGATATAACCTGCCTCACCTTTTAGCTCCAAGTACTCAGGGAGGCAGATCAAACCTTCCATTGAAACCCCATGGTTGGAGAGCAGGTTGTGACCCTCCCATCCTTCCCCTAGCACTGGAGTGGGTCTCTGAGGAACATCCAGAAATTGAGAGATACTTGTATGGTTCTCCATCACAAAACACAACGCCAGACAACCTCCTCCTTTTCCTTAGCTCCTTGTAGCTGAGCCTTCACCACATGTTGATGTCTCTCTGTACCCTCTACTGAGTTTCTAGGCTGATGAGATGAATTATGGATGTTTGAGCCTGGGTCAAAGCATATGTGGCGTGGCTGGTAAGAAAAACTTGCCTTGGCTTGTGCTTATGTTAGGAGAGAACGTCTTGAACTGCCCTAGGTTTTTGCACCCATGTTGGGATTAGATCCACACTGACTGTCAAATACCAGACCAAGTACGGATGAAGGGGAGAAGTCCTCAAGACACCTTCCCAGCTGTCTGTATGTTTCTACTTTACCAATTGCTGTTGCTTTCTTAAAAGCCCAGCTGGGACTATGCTCGGAGCTCTTAACAGGTCTCTCTTTGATTACTTCGGCTTCCTGGCATCTGTACTTTATTGTGAAACATCCCTCATTGGCCTGCAAAGTGGCAGCTGCACCTCTAGGAGGTGTTTCTGTGGGCTCTCCAGAGGTTCCTGGTGCCTGAAGGTAGGTCAGGTTTGGAGAGGTCCACCTGAGGTGCTGCTACAGTGGAGAGAAAAGCAAAGAACTAAAATTCAAATCCCCCCTCTTAAACAGAGAAGCTCTGCAGATCAAGGGCTCCCTGAAAATGTTATTCCTCGGCTGGGATGCAGAGATCTCAGTGTCAATATTTGTGAAGTAGGAAGGGCCCTTCCAGCTGCAGCATTTCCAGAAACAAGCCTCTGTGTGCAGGGCTGGGGCAGCCGCCACGGGCTCAGCCTGGGGGACCCGGGGCTGGGGCTGATGCAAGAGTCCCCAGCTGGGCCTGCCCGGCGAGGCTGGGGGAGGTGAAGGTGGGATGTCTCTACTCACAACCCTAATCTTCCCCTTTGAGGTTTGGGTGAGATTTATAGTGTTCTTCAGGGAAACAGACAGCAAGCGATGCTTTGATGCTGTGGTGTTTTTGCTTTGGCAAAATGCATGAGTGAAGTGGCTTTGATACGGTGGCACGGTTGCCTGAGGGCATGGGGGATGTCTCCAAAGGAATAATGCTGCTCTGGCACAGTCACCGTGTCAAAACACCGCTTCCTCAGAAGGGTGAGTTGACAGTGACGTGAATCTCCCAGCCCTGAAAAGGGGGAGAGCGGGCAAGAAGCTGAGCCTTGACATAATGATGCTGATGGCAAGCTGCAGGGGCAATGTCACCGTCCCCAGGAGGGGACCAGCCACCTCAGGAAGAATGGGTTAGTAGTCTGAACCTGACATAATGCCAGGACTCTTCAGATGAGCGAGTAACAGACCTGGTGTAGTTACATGCTCAAATCTAGTTGTTCCCATAACATATAAGCTTGACCTTCTTTCCTTCTTCTTTGTGGTGTTTCAAGTAAGTCCTAAATTTGGGGATAATGTTTCCTTAAGTGGTAAGTGCTTGGTATTGGTTTTGGAAAAAAAGATGTAAGAATATTCCCTGGACAGAAGGAATGACAGCCATGCTGTGTGTTGAAGGTCATTCACATTTTGGACTCTTTTTTCCCAATTACTACTAGAACAGGCAAGTAACATGGCCCTGATGGCAAGCAAAAGCAAGAGAAGCTGAAACTGAGCAGCAGCTGAGGGATGCAAAGAGGGCAAGTGATAAATCAGAGCAGAACTAACCAGATCAAGGAAATTCCCGCTGTGTGGCCTCCGGTGTGCTGGTGATACAGCCCCCAGGAGAGCCAGCTGGAGCAGGGATGCTGAGGGGCAGGATGGAGGTGCGAGCAGAGACCCTCATGCTGCCAGCAGAGGAGCATCGTGAAGGGCCCAGGGCCTGTATGTTATGACCCAGGTGTGTTGTCAGGGCTGTGTGGACACCTGGATGCTTCCCG
Source organism: Limnodromus scolopaceus (assembly GCA_028565335.1). Taxonomy (NCBI): domain Eukaryota; kingdom Metazoa; phylum Chordata; class Aves; order Charadriiformes; family Scolopacidae; genus Limnodromus; species Limnodromus scolopaceus. Next base: position 34,135,757 of record JAOXNO010000070.1, read on the forward strand.
GGGATGGAGCAGCAAAGCGTTGAGATGTACTAGTGTGGGGAAGAGACCAAACAGTCCCTTGCTTTCAGAAAACAAAATAAATTCCCTTTCTTTTCCTGGATACCATGGCCTTTGTGAGAATAAAGAACTGACTGACCCATCCCTGCCTTTAAAGGATCCCTGATTGCTGCCACCCTACCCCAAATCTCTCCTTCCTTCAGAAACAGCCCTGGCATGGAGCACACACATTCTGCCGTCCAGCAGACGGCCTCTCATTTGGCTTGAGACTATTCAGGTGGGAAAAAAAATAGCCTTTCAGGGCTTTGTGATTTGTTTTAGCCTTTCCTTTGTTGGGTCCTTTTACAGGAACCCAAAAGTAGTTGTGAAAAGACAGCAGAGACTGTGTGGACCTTGGGTAACTTTTTTGAAGACCGTGAGACCTGCCAAACAGCCCGAGAGAAAGGATCTTACTGTGTTGATTTGTTTTCTTTGGTTTATGGGGGGAAAAAATATTTCACACATAATTAGAGCAGCCACAGAGAGATTGTATTAAAGGCGCTTTACTGGAAATTTCAAGGGACAGAACAAGGGAAACCTGTGTTAACACTAGCAACCAGGAGAAGGACCTTGCCTGCAAAATGGTAGGGAAGGACAATGTGGAGTGTTCAAGCTGCAAGAAAGAAACTGTTCAGGAGGGCAGCATGTGCATCAGGCTCTGGGATTAAACTAAGCTGCTGCGGGCCATGATGCTCCCTGCTTCCCCCCTCACCAGACCCCGCGAGTGCTGCAGACTGCCAACCTGGGTGGTCAGGTGTGGAGCACAGGGGTAAGGCACCACTCACTCCTACGAGGGAAGAGAGCAAGGACCAAGGGCCCGACTTACTCCTCTGGTATCAAGAATCTCAGCATCATGGTGTCTCCTTCAGCTAAATCTGCCCAATCTCTGCTCTGTGACAGCGAGTTAATCCAGCCAGTCCTTCTGCCTTGAAGACTTCTCCAACATACTACAAGAGCTCTTGCCTGCTTCTTCCATCTACTGATCCCACTCCACAGAGAACAGGAGTTCTTTTAATGCAAAAACTCCCAGGACAGACTCAAGTTGCTCAGCTTTGTCCATGCTCTAGTGACAAGTCCACCATAGACCTCTTTCGCTCTGGGCATTTCTATGAAACCCATCTCTGTGGGCTCTGCATCCTGTAGAGTTCTGAATTCCCTGATGGCCCTTTCTGTATCTATGTGTGTGTTCCCCTCCAAAGAGAGAGTTGTATGAGTGAGGTATGATTTTATTTAGGTGGAATTTTTCACTGTTGTTGGGATTTTTGGATCCCTTGGGCTCAGTGAGATCCCTGAAAATGAAGATCTTGAGTTTTTGTTTTACTGTAGTTTGAGGGAAACTGATATGAGGAGTAGAGGACTGATGTGTCCATGAGACCTTGCTGCACGGCACCTATTGTGATCTGTCTGAGCTCTCCACCATGCTGAGTTGTCACTTCAACTAGTGACATGCAGAAGTACCTTTATTCCTGCTTTAAAAATAGAGAAGTGAAGTGCACAGCCTTGCCCAGAGCCACGTTAAAAACCTCTGCTTTACAAGTATCCAGCTGCCTACAACTAGCCCTGCAGTGGCCCTGTACGCTTGTTCCCAGGGAGGGGGAAGCAGCATTTAGACTCTCCTGCTTGCAAACCATGCTCTTCCCTATGAAAACAAAGTGCTCGCTGCTGGCTGGTTTGTCTTCCTTATTGTTGCAGCTCGCTTCATTTTCAAAGCTTACATCACTCTGTGGCCAGAGATGTCTTGGGTGTCTTACAAGAGCCACTCTTTCCCAGGTTACCTGAGGGCAACACCAGAACTGAACAGCAGCTCTACAGAAGGCACGAATATACTGTGGCCGTTTATTTCCTACTGTGCTTAGGAGATGAGTGAAGCATATTTGTGGTGGTTGCTATTAGACATTAGGGAGGAGCATGGCCCGGTGGTTAGCGTAGGGACAGGCTGTCAGGACTCCCGAGTTATATTCACAGCAATGCCACTGACTTTGAAGGCGAAGTGACATGACCTGGTCTCCTCATCCTTGACAGGGGCATCAGTATATTTAACTACTCCACAAGTGGGCTGGCAGCACCCAGATAATTTAGTAATTCAACAGCTTCTCAATTCTTTACGTGTTGCCTCAGCTGCCATACCATGTTGCTCTGACTGGTGGCACTTGGCTAGAGGACACATTAAAATCAGGGTTGTTGAGCATCCACAGTCCATGGAAAACTATGGAGGTGAAGCAAAGCGCACCAGTCACTCAGCACTACGTTCAGGTTGTGCCCATCCCTTTTTCTTGAGAGCTCTTCTCCTTTCTTGGGAGCTTTTCTCCTTTCTTCTCTTCTTGGACTTTGTTCCTTTCCTTGCCTGATATTCCTTGCTGGAATATCCCTCTGGCTCTCCTGAAGTTTCTGTCCTATCTCCATGCCAGAAGGCCATTTCTCTGTGCACATCCCCGACTCTCAGCCTGTGTCCTCTCTGTCTTTACACGTGCCATGTGGCAAGAGGTCGATAAATGTCCTCCCTCGGTGCTGGGTGCTGCTTGTATAGAAGAGCTGAGGAGCCTGAGTTTGAAGACTGTGTCGGAATCAGTTGCTGGAAACAAGGAAGTCAAGAGGAAGGGAAGAAGGCAGAGGAGCAAAACCCAGATAAAATCCACATTGTGGCAAGGAGGGAAGTGAGTGGAAAGATACTTGGGCTTAGACAGGCAGGACCTACCTGGTGAACCCTGTCTGTCACAGATGAAAGAGTGGTGCCCTAGTACTGCTGGGTCTGAGAAGGGAACTGAGGAGCACATCATGAATCTAGCCTCTGCTCACCAAGGAGCACCTGGGCATTGGGAATTAGATTAAGTAGATGAGTATTTCTGCCCATTACTAAGCTATTGCCTGAAACTCAGGATGCGGATTAATTGGGAAGCAGCACCAGGAGGCAGGGAAGGCTCTGGGGCAGTGTTTACAGCACTCCTCCTTCGTACAGGGAGAGGATGGCCAAGAATAACCCTCCATCAGCCATTAGCAAGGTGAGCTGGTTGGATTTTTCCATTTGCCCTGTGTGTGGCTCTCATCTTTGTCCCCTGACGCATGCTAGCCCCGGAAAAGCCACTGCCCTGGTTGTCCCCAAACAGGCTTCTCTGTT
>JAOXNO010000070.1:34138937-34164335 GCA_028565335.1 Limnodromus scolopaceus
GGGGTGGGAGGGAGGACAGCCCGCATCCCCGGCAGCCCGTGAGACACTGGGGTGGCGCCGGTCCCTTGGTTGCCACTCTTCCTTCACTTAAAGCCACACTGTTTACCTTCCAGTCTGGATGCGGAGGTGGAGGGCTGGCAGGCAGGCTCTGGCTCTCGGTACCCTCCGGGTAGGAGACAAAAGATGGAGGAGGGAAGTGGGGTTGATGGCAGAGCCAGCCAGGCCGGCAGGGATTTTCTTTTGATGTGTGTCTCTGGGCAGCGCTTTTCCATGCTCCCTCGGCTGCTGCAATTATGCCTCTCTCTTCCCTGCCAATTTTCCGTGTCCGTTAGTGCTGAGGTTGGTTTGTGACATTAATTCTTTCTATCCTGAGGTGGGCGAAAAAGCTAGTGGTGTGTCTCCGGTTTAAGAAAGCCAGTGGTCCAGCGCCTTTGCCACAGCCATGCAGTGTGCGGTACACCACACGCAGGAGAGTGTGCAGCAGGGAAAAACAGGGCAGCACGAGTGGTGGGAAAGGGAGATCTAGAAACCAAGTGGCCCAAAGCATGCTCCTTTCCCACCGCCTGGGGCTTGGTGTCACTCCCCACCCCGGGGGTCCTCCCCACAGACCCCACAAACCCACAGTAGGGGTCTCAGGTGGCATCCCCGCCTCCATGAATATCTGGGCCAGGTATGCGATCACTGCACCAACAAAGGGCTGGTAGTTCTTAGCCACAAGCATGCTCAGAGCACGAGTCTATCACATTCCCTGCCGTTTATTCAAGCGTATGCTGAGAGCATCACCTCCCTGCTGCTGGCTCTGCAAAGTTCTCTCTCTCTTGTCCTCTCTGACAGTCTCAAAACAAACTAAGGTGCCTTAGTTTTATCTTGCTTGCAGAACTCAAAAGAGAAAGGCAGCTTAAGCACAGGAGGAAAACTACCCCATTGCGACGTGACAAGGAGTTACCCAAGGACCTTTTCGGAAACCCAGCTTTGAGCAGGAAGCTCATTTGAAAAACCCTTAGCAAGTGAATATTAGCATACAATGTGAAATCATAAATCAATTATTTGAAGTTCCCTCCAAGCAGCAAGCCTACATGCGAATGATGCGAATCTTCTGCCCCAAGATCAATGTCAGAGAGCCAGGATTAGAAAGCAGCTGAGATCAGATGGACTGAGAATAAATGGTCACTTTTCAATATGGCAAAAGAGAAATGGCATGAGAGATTTATGAGGCTCGATGAAGAAGGAACTGGTCTAGTATGACAGCCTCTGGTCTAGTATGACAGCCTCTGGCTCTCCAGTCAGCAATACATTTGTCTCCCCCACCTGGAACTGACTTCCCAGCAGAGCCCTGGTCTGTGCTGCAGTGAGCTCCTGCTGAGGGAACTTAAAGTCAGAGAAAGAGGTTTCCTTTCTAGGCATGGCCATGAGCTGCAGGCAACCGAAGGAACTGGTTAATAAGAGCTGAGACCTCAATGGGATGCCTGACACAGTTCAGAGCAGACTGACCTCAAACACGCTCAGACATAATTTTCTGTGCTGGGGTGAGTGCTAGTGCTGTCTTCTGAGAAGCTGCCAACCTGCTACCGTTGGAGACTCACAGATCCTAACTGCAGGGCCCGCGGCCACCTCTGTACTTCACATCGGAGACCTCTGCATAAGCAGCAGCACCCAGCGGGACCAAAAAACACCAGCAGAGAGAGAGCAAGAGTGAGAAAAAAAAGGGATTTTAAGATTGGGTCAGAGATACATTTCCCTTCTCTGCATTGGCTGGAGAAACCTTCACCTGGCCAGGTCTGTGTCTGGGGTGAGGGGCTGGAGGTGCAGTAGGCAGCAGAGTTTGGGCACGTCTGTATTTCTGCACTCACACATTAAATTAAGTGTCCCTTGTCTGACCGGAGAGCACAGAGCAGGGCAAAAATGCAGACTGCAGTGATGCGGATCCATGGGCCAAGTGGTGTGGTGGGACATCTCTCCTGGTGACACCCTGGTGCACTGGGAACCTCCTGCTCCCCCCTGCCCCAGCTCATCGGGATGAGCCTGGTGCCTGGGGAAGGGACTGAATCCATTTTCTGTCCACAGAAACATGGACATCGAGGGCTGGGCTCCTTCCAGCACTTGTGCTAACTCATTTAAAGCTACCTGGGATAACTGTGCTTTGCTGCTGGCAGTGCAGCCATGTCCAAGAGCCGCCCCTTTGTAGAAACTCATGAAAAACTGTCTCAACGGCTTTAAAGGACGGGACCAAAGCTGCACACAGCCTCTGGGCTGAAAAGCAGGCATCTTGTTCCCAGTCCAGTGCTTAATTCACTAATCAAACCACTTCAGGTTATTGAAATGACCCTCTTTGAGGCCAAGGATCTCATTAGCGTCTCAGTAGAAAAGCCTGCTGAGCTCTAATCATGCGTAGAGAGGGATTTTATGGAGGATGTCTTTTCTCTGGGCCCTAGGCATTTTTCCAGCAACTGGTGGTGAATCTTCCTGAAATCATCAGGGGTCTTCTGGTGCTGTTCGGCAGGGGTCTTAGGGCAGTTCCTTAAACAGTGCCTGTGTGGACAAAGTAGAGGAGATACCATGGGAGTGCAAGAAGTGGTCCTAACACAGCACTCATGCTTAAGCTTTGAAGGTACCAAAGAGGACAAAAACCCAGGATGCTTGTTGATGACAACAGGAGGTCCTTTGGGGAGATGATTAAGATTCATCAGCAAAATGGCATGGAGGTGCAGGGAGCTGGGTTTCTGGGTGCTAAACATAAACGCTGAGGACTGTCTGGGCCCGGGGTACAAGCTGGATTAGCGACGATGCTTTGCTTGTTGGCCATGGTTTTCTTTCAGGCCACGGACAAAGAGGGCAGGAATCTAACATACACTCTTGGTCTTAGGGATAGCATGGATGGCACTGCGATCTTCAGGTAAAAAAGAGACCTGTGTCTAATTTAAAGCAGTTTGTTAAGCCAGTGAGCAATTTGCATAACTCTGTGATTTGAGGAGAGAAGAGGCAGCTCTGGTCATCTTGTCCTGGCTGCCAGTGCCCCAGAGTTGATGACCACAGGCATCTGGCAGGGAGCAGCGACTCAAGACCTGGACTTCTGGAAGAACTGGAAGTCCTGCAGCTCTCCACACACAGAGCACCCTTGTTCAGCAAGGCTCAGAGAGGGCCCTGCACTTTGCTGCACGCTCCCCAGCTCGGTTGGACAGCTGTTTTCTCCCTGCCACCCTCCCTAAATCAACGGGCTCCTGTGCCTGCTGCCTTTGTGTTTTTTCCCAGCAGAACTCAATAGGTATCTGTTGCTAAACCCTTTAATTGAATTAAGCAGGAGTTTAACTGTTACCTGGAGTTAAACCGTTATCTGCGCGGTCTTAGCACAGCCTTGCGCTTGGCCAGTGCAGAGAATTGGGCTACAGCCACCCACCGCATCCCACGAAGACACCGGCTGGTCCTCCTGAGTGAGCAAAACTGAAACCTTTGGGAGGTGGTCGGAGATGTGAGGACTTCTGTGGAGCACTCAGACTGTCTGATGGCGGTAGCCACAAGAGCGATGAAAATCGAGGAATGAATGAAGCACTGACTACCTACTGCCTAGTAAAGCTGAAAGGGGAACCTGTATAATAATTTGTCACTTATGCAGAGATGTTTTGCACAGTGTCTTCCTGCATCAGAGCAGCCTTCCTGCACCCTCGCACAGGCCCCAGCACTCCCCGGTAGCTGCAGAGGCAAGGAAGGGATGGTTATGACATTAACTCACAGGAAAATAATGAATTTAAATATTCTGGATGATGTTGTTTTTAATAGAGAACAGTGTCACTTCCAGAAACCCCTTTGGAATTAGGTGATCTCTCATATGACTTACCAAAGAACATGTGAGACCTGTTTCAGGGTGGGAGAAACGGCCATAAATAATGAGCCGAGAGAGCTGATCCAGATCCAGAACATTAAAACTCCAAAGACCCCCTCTAAGGATGTTAGAAGGCAAGGAGCTAGTGTGGCTGCATTCACTACTGTGATTACCTGCAAATGAAGGCAGCAGCTCTGACTCGTGCTTATGGAGGAGAATTATAAAGAGATCTGTATTCCCAATTACTCCCCGGGCTGGAGGGCAGGAGCTGGGAGATAATGGGCAAATCAGATTCAGAGGCGGAGGAAAGCTGTTTCTCTTCCCCTGCATGGCTGCGCGAAGCCCACAAACATGGGATTTGAATTATCTTATCTCTTACATAGCGTCAGCTTAAGAAAATATGGGCATGCCTCCACTGCTGATATTCACACACATGTGCTGTCTTGGCATGTTTTTTGACACCGGGATGAGCCTTGACTCGGGTGCTGATCGATGCCACGCTGCAAACAGGGCTTAAGGCACTTGCTGCTGCTGGCCCAGGGGACACACTCTGAGCCCTGATCCCCAAAACCATCCCGAAGCTGCTCAGCTGCGGGGCTGGGGAAACGTTTTACGAATCGAGGCAAATGAAATTTGGTTTCACATAATTTCCTCCAGTTTCAATCCTGCTCGCTGACAAGAGAGGAAATGCTTTTCACATGCCAGCTGGTGACACTGCTTCATTATAAATTGCTCACCTCCAGTTTTTAAGTCATGGCTGCAAAACACAGAGACAGCTCTCAGATCAGCCAGTCTGTCATTTCTGGGGCATCTGCTGGTGCTTGGGCTTGGAAGTTCTTAAGTTGCCTATAGATTTAACTCCTTTGCCTGGAGACAGGCTTGGAAATCTTGGGACTGTCCAAGCAACGCCCCCCATCGTCCTCCTTGGGTACCAGATCAGCTATAGGAATAGGGTCAGATGGAGACCCCTTTCTAATGCCATCTTTGAAAGGTCACTTGGTCTTGTCTCCCCTGTGCTCTCCCCGCAGTGTCTGTGACCCCCCCAAGGCCCGTGCCCTCGGAAAGCATCACGGTCCCCGCAGGCCGGTGTTAAATACCGCAGCACAAGAGTGTGTGTGCGGGGTCTCTGCAATGCTCCCCCCAGGGGAGGAGGGCTGGGAGCGAGCACTCACTGGTACTTTTCCATCCTCCTCCTCGCAGGCTGCTGGCTGCCTCGGTGGGAGATGTTTGTAGGGTTGAAGCCAAGAAGTGTCCCGTGACGTGGCCAACCCTCCTTTGCCAGGAACCACCTTTGCGGCAGAAGCAGCAGCAGCAGTGTCTTCTCCAGCCTCATAGTCATCTTTATTTTCATTTCTCTCTCCCAGCTAGGCAGGGGAGGGAAGGCAGCCAGCAAGCCCATAGGGATGGAAATGTCAACTGCACAGGGGAGAGGCAGGAATTTAGCAGCCCCTGGGCAAACCCAGCACTTCTGAGGGGCTGGCTGCCATTTCCACACCTTTGTGGATTCCAGCCCCTCCACGGGAGTTTAACTCCTCCAGTGCCAGGCTACCACAGCCACAGCTTAATTGTGGTCTTCTCTCTCTCAAAAGACATCTACTTTCTTGATGCTCATGATGCAAGATTTAGAAAGGTGGTGAGTGAAGAAGAAGGTTGGGAAGTTCTTTAAGAGCAGGGACAAGCTCTGCTTCTCATTTCTGAGCCTTTCCTGAGTGATCTGGATGGTTCTTGGTCTGTGTTTGGGCAGCATCCGCGAGCAATATGTGTCTTTGGTGAGCGGTGTTTTATTTCATAACGGGACTCTTCAGTGCTGTAAAAATAATGGAGGTAAATTATAAATTATCTGCCAAAGCAGAATTGAAATGAGATCCTGAGAAAGCACTTTAGCTTTGAGACTGGAAAATTTTTAGCCAAGTTCTAAGGCCATTGGTGACGTTACAGGTGGGCGTACTGATGTTTATGAAGGTCAGGATAAAATCCTGCGTGACAAAGTTGGCAGCATCAAGTAGTAGACATTTTACAAGGCAATAAGCACTTTGAGGAGGAAAGAGGGAGGGTGCTATCTAGCTCTAAAGCTAACTCCAATGCTCCTGTTAGTTGGAATTGAGTCATGAGGCTTCGCACACCCCAGCTATAGCACATGGTGCAGAGCATGGTGTATGGATGGCCACCACTTCAAGGCTTTACCCCTTCGAGGTCCCTTCATTGGCTTGAATGGCTGAGATGATAGTTTCTTGTCCTTGTGTGAGGACAGAGACTACCCGAGGCAAAGAGCTGGACTCTGTGCCCAGCTTCATCCCAATCCTCCATATTGTCTTGGGTACAGCCTGTATGCCAATTTTTGCAATGGCTTTTAGCACAGACCCCATCACAACCTCTGCATTTACATGATGAGGCAGGAGAGAGAGCCAGGACCAGGGTGCCACAAGGGAGCCACGTTTCCTGGAGGAGAGCAAACAAACCAAACCACCCATGTCTCATTTCACCAGAGCATGCCGACACCAGCTTACGCACACACCACAAGTGGCAATAAACAACAGTGACTTTTTTTCCTTGCAGGAAAAAAACAGTCAAAACCAGTCCGGGATGAAAAACCCCACCTTGAACAACACGGCATTTTGTATTCTGGCTGGCAGTTGTGATTTGGTGGGGTTTTTAAAAAAAACCCATGATGTTCCTTTGAGTGGACGACAGAAAGCCGTCTGAGAAGAGCAGAGTTCAGCCCAGCGCCTTGGGGCAGCGTCCCCGTGAACCAGACCCCTCCACTCGCCATATCCTGTGTCTACCTGCGTGTCTACCTGCGTCTGTAAGTCACTTCTTCCCCGTCTCCATTTTCCCCCTCTTTGCAGCTCCAAACACTGCGTGGTCTATGGCTCCAGCTGGGGAACAAGTGAGGACCTGTGTCTGCTCTGACCGGAGCCAATTGCCGTGTGTAAAGTGATTGAACACAAAAATTAGAAATGAAAAGGAGGTTGGGGTGAGGTGGCCAAAGCAAACACACGTAGCAAATGCAGGGGGAGAAGAAAGGCTTGTAAGATCCCTACATTTGATAGCTCTTAGAGTGTTGTGATGGACATCAGGGAGAGAAACATGGTCTGGTTTTGCTCCCGGGGGGGGGTCTGTTCTGCCAAGCTCACCAGGAGAAGGTCTGGTTGCAGCATGGTTGGTAGCAGGGCTCTTTGCTCCAGAGATGTTTTGGAGCGTGAAGCTGGGCTGGGGTGGGAATTATCAGAGGAGCAATCCTCAAGCGATGTTTTAGCTCTGGGTGGTGCTGTGGGAGCAAAGAGTATTGTGCCCTTCCAACAGGCTGGTTTATTGCAGGGCCTCCTCCCAACTCGCCATTACTCCCTGTTTCCCAGACAAGAGCTTGCACATCCCCAGTGCAGCCCCCGGATTCTCCCAGCTTCTTTGTCTCAACCCTCATGGAGAGGAGATGCCTCTTGGCATGGAGTTGATGAGGGCACCTGTTCAGCACCCTACCACCCTCACCACAAGACCTGGCATGGGTGCAGGTCCCCAGCGTGTTCTCCTACATGTTTGTAAGGAGCTTTTGAGTCATCCCAGCCAGCCCGTAGCTTATTTGTGTGCTGCGTCCTTCATTTACTTGGCATCTACATTCAGTGATTGGCCACCAGAGTCCAGCCCCCTGATTGTACGGAGCATGTTTTCAAAAACAGGACAATAACAATAATGTGCTTCTTCTTAGACATTTCCTTCACAGGTAGATCTTTGTGCTACCACGTATACAGTCATCGGACTCGCAAATATTTTTGCAAGCTCCCAATGGTTGGAGGAGTGTTTGTGTACAACAAATATGACCCTAAATCACTGCAAATAGACCTTGGTACCTTTTGGGGGGAATAGTTGTCTACTGCACAGCCAGCATAAGTACTTGAGAGAAAAAAACAGCTTTTCTCTAGAGCATCAGTCCCTCTCTGCTTTCACACTGGCTATGTCCAAAAGCCATTATGATTTGGTAGTATTTTTGCTTGCGTTGACTTGGAGAATCCCAGTTTTGATCCCAGTGACACTGTGCTTAAAAAGCCAGCAGCTGTGGGGCTTGGCATTGCTTGGCTTGGTGATTGGGAAAAAGGATCTGGAGTTTTCCCTGCGCTTCTGCCAGCAGGTTCAGCTTGCCTTTGAGCCCATCGATCAATGAGAAGCTTCTGTCTCACTTCTGCCCAGGCTATACGTGCACTGATGAGCAGAGGGTATCTAATCCACCTTTATCAACCCAGCTCTTCCATTGGAGCTAAGAGTGTCTTCAGTGACTTGATATACGGTGAAAAGATTTTAAATTTCCTCTGAAAATCAGCTTCATAGCGATTATAGAGACACTGGAAGTGTGTTCGTACATGACTATAAGTAACTGGAAGTGAGGTGCGAAACAGTTGGGAAATGCAGATCAGCCACGCTCCAGTGACTAAGTGGAGCCACACTGGTTTCTCCCAGCTGCAGATCTGATTGCTAGGACACATGCAATATATTTTAGAAAGCAAGAAATTCAGCTTCCAACAAGGAAAAAAAAAACCAAACCCAAAGAAATTGTATTCCCAAATCTGCGGTTGTTCTGCATCCATGAGTTCAGGAAAATGGAGCTGGTGCTGGCTTGGGCCTATTTTAGGAAGAAGGAGATGTCTCTGTCGAGCTGTAATGAGAAATGTGCACCCTTCTGTGTAAATATCCATCAGGTAAAATAATGTGGACTCCAGCATCACTTGAGAAGAAATGAAATTGTTAGAATAAAAGATCAGCATGAGATTCAAGCCTTTCTTCAAAAGGAAACACTTCGGCTCTCCTGGAGAATTTCTTTAGCAATCCTTATCCTTAAAGATAAAGATTGTCTCTTCAAAAGAAAGTAAAATAATTTTTTTTTGTTTTGTTTTTAGCTCTCAGCCTTATTACTCTTAGTAAAACCTGAGGATACTATTTCTTTAATTGTGGCTTTCTCCTTCTCTCTTACTGTACTGGCTCAGCTTGTCCTATTATCTATACAGACAGAGGGAACATATCTAATCAGAAAAAGACAGTGATGAAATTAAGCAGAAAGGATGTTATTTTTGCTTAAGATTTGATTGGCATAACAATAAAATCCGGGATGGCAGTAGATATGATTCCTACTGAGCTTTCTGCAGGCTCCGGGAGGAAGCTGCCCCTTCCTCCCAGCCCTGGCTGCTGTCGCGGGGCTGTCAGGTACTCCTGGAAACACCCTGAGACTTTGGAAATCTTCAGCACAGCAAATTCAATTTCACGATTTAGGAAAAAAATAAAAAGAAAAGGCAATTTTACTATTGGCATGTCCCCCTCCCCCCGCTTCACTTTCATGTGGTTTGTCACACGGCAAGAGATTTAAATGGTTACACGTCCAGCTAACAGCAGGCAAACAGCATTTTGCTGGTGGCCACAGATTCTGCCATTTAAAACTGCCGGTGAATATACATTTTTCTCTCTAATCACTGAAAAAAGCAAAGACCCTGATTGACCCACTATAGGGAAACCCATGATTGTGTTTGTTTTCTATTTTGTAAACGCTGATAGCGAACCAGGTACAAATGTGTTTCAGGAGGAGAAACCAAGGGCTGCCTCTGTCAGTCCAATGTTTTCTCAGAAGCAGGGTCATGGGAAGAAGGCGCTGCTTCCCCGGGCTCATGTGGCTCTACGGAATTCAGCTGGAGCTTACATGGGCTGCAGCTCTGCTGCCCGCTTGCCGCTATGGTCTCCATTGCAACAATTAGCGTGAAGAGAGGAGAGGAGAATAAAGCAAAGCCCCGGGGAACATCGTCTGAGTGTAAGAAGTGAGAATGTTAAGGCAGGCCAAGAAAGATCATTCTCCTGCTGAAAATCTGTCGTGCTCACTCTGGAGCAGGGAGCTGGCAGAGGGGCTGGAGCCGTGTCGGCGTCGGCAAGCCTCCCTGAATGGCCCTTTTCAGCCTGCAGTTTGTGAAGAACAGTGGGAAGGAGCCAAAACCAGGGCGGAGGAACATATAAATACTATGTGTAAGCAGTGATGTTTTTTATTTGGAAGCCGACCCATACAGTTGAGACTCACCTTGGATAACTCACAGCGGGGGTGGGAGAGCTCCTCCCATCTCCACTCACTACCGAAAAGGGAGTTTTAGGAGGTTTTGCCTGTTTGCTGAGCTTTGGGAACCGCCTGTGCAGTGCAGAGGTACAACTCAGAAATACTGCCAGCAGCTCCCAGTGCTCCCAGGTGCTGGCGTGAGTTTTGTCATCTCTAGATGTGACAAACGCCCCCTGCGCTCCCGCCTTCCCACGGGCCAAGCTTCCAGGGAGTATGTATTAATGAAATATGTGATGCGGGACTCACGTGCAGGGCAGCAAGAGCATCCAGCCAGGGAGCTAACATGCTGTCACAGAAATAACGTCCTGCCAAGTGTGGCTTTCCCGCGAGTCCCTGTTGGGGACCTGCTCTAATCTTGCAAGGGAAACAGTATAATCTGATGTCGCATGCAGAGAATATGAGTTGGGTAGACAGAAAGAAAAAAGGAGGGACCTTTAACCTCCACTGCACCTCCGGCTATTCTCTAGCCATTTCTTCCCAGAAAAATGAGGACCAAAGTGCCTAATTAGAAAAGATACTGGTTTATATATTTATACAGGATTTTCGTACTCAGGCTGAGCGCTCCACAGAAAGTTAAAGCGTGGAGGAATGAGGCAAACACGGTAAGTGTCCTGTGCTCAGCTGTAGCTGCCTCGTAACAGTGGCGTTGTGTGGTGGAGGAGCTGTGAGAGCCAGCTGCCATGTTTCCCTGCCACCTCCTAGCCCCAAAATCCCACAGGGCTCTGTCGTGTCCGGTGTGGGGCTGCTCTGCACGCAACTGTCCGGCTGTCCCACACAGCAGAGGAGGGAATGGGAAAAACCAGCAGAACCAGCATATTCACAAGAATAAGTGTTTTTTTTTAACTTTCCCTCTGTGGAAAGATTCATTCTTAATTCATTGGAGATGGCAGGTATAATTTAAAATAAAACTCTTGGAAGCTCAAGAGTAGAAGAGACGTATTTCACGTGAAGTCAATATTTTGGGCTTGTTTTCCTGTGACAAATGTCTAAAGTTGGTGAAGCCAAATGAAGGATTTTGTTTGTTTCTAAATGTTCACATTTCAACCAAGGACCGTGTCTCAGCATGGACGTCTGCAGTGGGGTGGTGAGGGTGGCTGTTCCTCGGCTCAACGGAGACCAGCTTCTTCAGCAAGGCAAAAGGAGGAAAAGAAGGGGAAAAACGGTGGAGTGGGCTCATATTATGCACTAGCAGATGGAGGAAAAGGAATAAACAGAAGCGGTTTGCTTCCCCTGGCTAGGAGAGAGTAGCTGGGCAGGCAGGAAGGACAGGATGGACAGGCAGGAAGGCTGGCAGATGGTCAGTCTCGTGGAGTGGCTTGTGCAAAGGCGGCTGGAGGGGCTGTGTCAGGCAGAGGATGGAGTTCCTGGTTTGCTCAGGAAGTCTGCAGTGTGTGTCCTCTTCCCGTCTTCCCGTGCTTAAGTGACACGTCCTGTTCATGATGCCAACATGCGAATGGATTCCACTCATCCTCCTGAAGCTGCTCCTTACCTCACTGGGCAACAGAGGTCCTGAGCGGGGAAGGCAGAGAACTGGCTTTTCTTGCCACAGAAGAGGGATAAAGAGCCCTGGTCACTGGGAGAAACTTTGCTGAGTCCTCCTGAAGCACGTGAGCTGCTGCCTCACTCACACACTGGTCCAAAGTCTGACCTCAACTACCCCATGGAAGAAATCCCTTCCCCCCTCCAGAAGCACCATGTAGTTTTCTGGAAACTGCATGGCTCCTCTCCTGCTTTTCCACCTGCTGTAGACCATGGATCTTCCAGAAGATGAAGACTTGCTCTGCCTCTCCATCTGCTACTTTGAGAAGACCCTTTCCCTCCCCCAGTTCTCAGTCCCACCCCTCGCTGTCCCAGCAGCTTTGAGAGCTGTACTCAGAGCAGAACCATTCACTTGCACGTTTTTCTGCCCCATGCCCTCTGGTGTGATCACTTGGGCAGGTTAACAGGACTTTCCCCACCCAGGACAGGAGGACAGTGCCAGCAGGCAGCCAGAGGCTCATTTGTTTTCCTTCAGCTTTTCTCAGTGGGCGTTACCGCTGTGTGAGAGGGTGTAAAGCTGCTTCACCCGACAGAGCTGGCGGGTTTGGATCTTCCTGCCATTAACACCTATGCAAAAAGCATTAGTGTGTCACAGAAGGAAACACTGACTGCTGGAGCCAAGTGGATGGAACGAGGAGAAAAGCTATAGAAACATCTGTACTGGCGTGGAGTCTTATTAGTAAAAACACTTTAATCCAGTAGTACCCACATTTTCCTCAGGCCTTTCAGAAGGAAAGGGACCGTTGCATACTGGGATCTGTAGTTCCTTTGAGCTGCAGATGTTCCAGCTGCAGGGAGAGGATCCTGTGGAATTTCATCTGAAGAGGGGGCTCCCCATGATGCTTCAGTTATGAGATAGGATTGTGTTTAGTTCACTGCATCTGAACACTTGCAACATTTGTTTTGCTTGAAATAGAAGGAAAATCCCGGGTTTTCCTTGTTGTGTCCTCCCCCCTTGTCTTTGCCGTGGGAAGATGCTGTGCTACCCTACACCACCACCTAGGAACCTCCCAGTGCAGGAGCATCCCTGCTGCTCCTGGTTCCTTCTGTGTGTCCTGTGCTCCTAGCCGAGGAGGGTGGATCACGGAGGACTTCGGTGCACTGGTGGCGGCAAGGTGGGTCCCACAGGTGGATCCCACAGGTGGATGTAAGCGGGATCAGCCCAGAGCCAGCAGCAGACTCTCACTAACTCCCAGGAATGGCCAAAGCACGCAACAGCAAGGGAGAGTGTCCTGCCCAGCTGGGTTATGCAGCCAGGCCCAGGGCTGTTACCCACTTAAGTATTCCATGTCAGGCTGGTAAGATCACCTCAGTGTGAAAATTATTCAGGGGGTTTTATAGCATTTTTCAAATAAACATGTAGCGCAGACTATTTTCACGAATTTCCCAGCCTCCTGTAAAATTTGTCAACAGAGTGCTTGGGGAACAAATCAACCCTGTGTGCCTGGGCTGGAGAGCTCTGCAACAAGAGAAGGTCTTCTGCCCCTCACTGCCCGCAGAGCTGTGGGATGTATGGAGTCCCCCTGCCCCTTTGTCAATGCAGAAGCCAAGAGAAGGATTGGTTTTGAGTATTAACAGCCTCCATGAGCCCTGGCCAGCTGTCTGTGTTAAAATACATCAAAATCAGAGAGCTAAGAGGGCTAGGTGCCTCCATGAGTGATGGGAATCAGACAATCCTTCCCATGGGGAACTCCCCCAAGATGGAGGTAAAACTGTCCCAGGAAGAAACTTCAGTCCTGCCACCTCCTCCCGGCCTTCAAAGAGAGCATTTCATCTCGGTGTGTGTCCTGCCGAGCGCGCGGTTGAGCAGCCCGGTTTATGGAGGGTGAAATCATTAACACGCCAGGAGCATGAATGCCCCGCTTCTACAGGAGCAGCCGGGCGGGCTCGAGGGGGCCGAGGTGCGAGCGAGCCAAATGAGACCTGAAAGGGCTCAAACATCCCCCCCGCACATCAGGGCAGCTCTATTTCAAATGAGACTGCTTAAAACATTGTACGTAATGTTGAAAACCACCCATTAATTAGCAACGCCTATTTCTCTTTGTCCCTTAGGTGACAGAGATGCAGTCTGAGGCTCTTCCTTTTCATTTCTCTCCATTTCCTCTCCCAAGAACCCTTTCTTTTTGGAAGTGTTTTCATTGTTGCCAAAACCACCAACAGCGTTTCTCTACGGGGCAGGGGGGGGCTAAATGTGGGGGAAAAAAAAGCTTGTGAAGCGGCTGCCATCCCTGGCCTGTCGGGAGATGCTCCAGAAGCCTGCTTGGTGCACCGGGTCCTGTGCTAATCTCACTAGCTACCTTTGCAGTCAGCCAGGAGGACAGTCCCTCACTGGTCCCTTGCTCAGCTCCCAGGATCTGCAGGTCTAAGGCAGTGATGGCAATGCCGGAGGAATTCATGGATCAGATCAGCTCTGCATCCTTTGTCACACCAGCCAGCAGAATCGCCCCAAAGCCATAGACCCTCAGGCTCTCCTTAAGCTGGAAAGTTTTGTGTTGTTTTTGATCAAACCAAACCACGTTTCTCAGCAAGAGCCTCAGAAGACCTCCAGCAGGAACAAGGCAGACTGAGAGAAGAATGGCTCTCAAAAGCTCTTCTGTCGCATATATGCTTTTCTTCGCGGGTCTGAGTCAGCATTTGGCCTTACATTTTTGCTTTTCCCTGCCCAGCTAGCAGAGTGGAAGAACTGGAGTTCCCAAGTATTTAGTAACTAATGTGACTAAAGAATAAAAACAGTGATTCATGCATTTATTTGTGAGCTTGAGCTCTCTGTTTGAATTGCTGCTATTTATGGGTGGTGCAACGCTGTTTCTGGGTGAAAATATTTGCAAACCTCCATATTCTTTAAACCTTACTGATCATCTCTCACATGTACTTGCCATATGGGTGCTATTTTTTGTCATTGCTCTTTTAAACTGATTTCCTGTTCTCCATTCAGAAAGGAAAAATAAAAACCCCAAACCAACACCCTCAAGAGCAAAAACAAACCAAAACCAAAATCAAAACTTGGTGCAACTCGGCTCCTGATTGCCCAGTGTAAGGTGCAAACTGGAAATAGCCGTCAGATGCTTCTTAGCCTAAAAATCACTAAAGAGAGGTTCATTGGTAAGTGCTTTGGAGTAGCAAATGTTCTCAAAGAGATTGGGGTCACTCCACTAGCAAAGTGAAGAAAAGGCCATGCCCTGACAAATAGTGACTTGAGTAGGAGACAGCTGCTCCTGTGGGAATTCCCAGCAAATCAGTCTCCAATCTTTTCTGATAGTGAGATGCTCCAATAACCCAATCTGGTGTTTCTCCCATGACTGACATCTTTTCCTTCTTCATGAGCATCTAACCTCCACCTCTGGTGTAACCCAGTCATCGTGCTTTTTGGGTTACCCAGGTTAAAAAAAAAAGAAATATTGAACGGTGGCAACTTCGAATGTTTTTTTCATTAAAGCTTCTTGGCACAGTGATTTCCCTTCTGTCTCACCCTTTGGAGCTCTGCCTCACACTTTATCCACATTTAGGTTCAGGACGTCAAGATGTCTGAGCCCAAGTGGTTTGGGAGTAAACAGGGCTAATAGAAATACCTCTGGACAATGCCTCTATATTTAAAAAGTAACTATATATACTATGTGTACAGACTATTAATGGGGTCTTTGGCCACACAAATGAATTCAGTCACTGGGTTTGAGAGCACATTCAGTTATTAGTCATCTCCTTGACATCTCTGAGACGAATCCTGCTAGGAAGGGCTGTATGGGAGCTTCAGCTTGTGTCAAAGAGGGCATAGACCTTAGCCAGATTAACCACAAACCCACTGGGATGGGTGGCTTTGACACAGGGCTGCTAAGGAAGAGCAGATTTGTTCCGACTTCTTCCAACGTCACGAAATTATTATTGTCATCAGTTGACATGGATGCTACAGTCTGGGTGGGAAAAAAAATATCAGATTTATTGAATCCTTTTGTCTCCTCTGATTTTACAGTTGTGCTTTTGTTCCTGTCTCTCTCATTGGTATTTCCTTGGCAGCTCGTGAGGGCTTGCTTTTTTTGAATGATTGAGTTTGTTTTGCGCCAAAAGAGAAAGGAGAGACAACCATTCTCCAAAGCTCAGGAAATGTGACATCACCCAAAATGCAGACCCAGCTTTTTGGCGGCCAGGTGGTAAAATGAAATATTCTCAGCTGCCTCAGCATCTCCACTGCAAGGAAATTAGAAGCAGAAACTTGGGATGACAGCCCTTGGCAGCTCTATTCATCTTCGGTTTGGGACGCTAAAAATGCCAGCTTGGTAAGGCTGTTAGAGAGAATAATAAAAAAGGCCTAAATTTTGCCAGAATTGTGGATTTCTGCTCCACCACTGAGCAGAAGCTGTGAGCGGTGACTCACACGTCGCTTGACACAGTCTGGCACTTGGGGTAGATCATTGGCCCGGGGAATCACAGAGCTGCCGTTATCCCCGCCAACCCACTGCCGCATCTCGGCAGCTCTGGCGCGGGAACGGCATACAGAGGGGCAGGGGAGGCTGGCAGAAAATGGGCATTTTACTCCACATCCAAACAGGCTGCCGAGCATGGGAGCTAACGCGAGGGATCTAACAGCGAGGGCTAATTTTTGAAAGAGCACGTTTCCTTTTCTGCGGCGGGCACAGGCACCGGGTTTTTGACAGAGCTTAACGCTTTGGGAAAGAAAATGTGGCCAGAAGTCTTGCAGTGGGATAGCTGGCTGCTAGGGCTCTGGAAGGCAGACCTTTGTCCCCAAGAGATACGTCTCTCCTCGACCCTGGCATTGATAGGAAGACCAATTTCTGCGGCTGCAGGATTTTCTGGGTGACATTTTATGGCCTGGGTGTATGCAGGGAGGTTCGGTGGAAAAGCCACTAGTTCTGGTCTTAAAATCTTAAAACCTTCCTCTCATGCCTACATGCTTTGATTAGCTTGACACAAGCTCTTTATCTCATGAACGGATTTGACAGTTTTATACTGCTGTTTGGCACCTGCCACATGCAGAACAAGCCGGCAGCTTCCCAGGCTGAGGTGTGACAGCACGGAGTCCTGCACTCTGAAATGTGCTCCAGATAGGCACCAAAGGCTGCCCAAGTAACACCACATACCTGGTCCACCACAACAGGGACAGCACAGATGGCCAAAAACAGCAGTCACGCATCCCATATACATGGTATAATTCTGTCATAACCCCTGGGTATTATGAGCCCATCTCCTGGGAGCCATTCCCAGGGGAGATTTCAGCTGTAGTGTTTGAAAGAGCCTTCATTACCTCCTAGCAGAGATTTAATATAACCCCTCCCAGCACAACAAGGGTAGCCTTCAGCTGGGAACCCAAACCGTCACGGAAATAAGAAATGAACCATATATGCCCTAAATGGGTTAAAGCCACCCAGCCTGTTCTCAAGTCCACATGCCACCAGCGGAAGGGCAGTCTTGGGGAGGGAGGGATGGACTCAAGCAGCCCTGACTGCAGCACCATAACCAACCCCAGGCAGCACAGCCAATGTGCCATAGATCCCCTATAGTATCACACTTGTACGGTGGAGTAAATGCTCTTCGCTGCAGCAGCATCACAGGACCAAAGGAGAATATCAAAAGCCAGGTCTGTGCCCAGAGGAGGGCATGCAGCTAGTGATAAAGAGTCCTCTCCACCCGTGGTTGGATGGAAGTGGAGAAAGTGTCTCAAAACTGTTCAGAGCTTGCTGGGTGCTAGACTCTGCCAAGCTGCTCCAGCACGTGGTCCTTCAGGCTAGTGGACCTGCTACAGGACTAAGCCGCAGTGCAAGTGGCTCATCTCAAGCTCCACATCTGCTTTTTGACACAGGCTGGCTTGGGTATTGCTACACTGCACCCTGTTGGGCTGTTTGCCACATCCCTGCCTGCACGTGAGATTAAAGGGAAGGTGGAAGGAGCAGCCCCTGGTCCTCGACGTAGAGCTTCACTCCGTGGTTATCCTATAGTCACAACTACTACATCCTGCTGCTGTTGTCATGGCAGTTTGGTAGAGACACCAGAGATATTAGACATGGGGAGCAGACATCTTCTCTGTCCTACCCAGGCACAGTCCCCTCAGCTCTTCTAGTCTTTTTTGGTTATTTTTACTTGACCTGCAGCATTGGTTGTACTTCTATTTTTTTGCCAGGTGTATCTGTGATGGCTTTCTTTAGAACAAACCTGGGGGTAACTGTTTCTGTTTATTTTTAGAGGAGAGCCTATATGGAAGTGTTCTTCTCCTCCTCCACCCCAGGGCTGGGTTCAGTGGTGGACGAAAGCATTGAGAAAAGCAAAGAGAGTGAGAAAAGCAAAAGCCCAGCTCTTAGCTCCCACACATGCGAGGAGACCCAAGAACCAGGTAGAGCCTTCTTGTGTTGAGTCCTTAAAAGCTTCATTGTGATGTCTTTGCAAGAACATATTTATTTTGTTTCCTGAGCCGTATGAGCAGGGCATTGTATCTGCTGGATTAAGGCAGCTCTGTGCTGCTCGGAGAACTATGAAATCCCTCCTCTGTCAGGCTGATGTGAAAGGATCCCATTCATCTGGGCGCTCCCGCCCGGTGGGGTCTGCTTAGCATTCATCCCGAAGTGCGACAGAGCTCCTGCTGCTGTCTCTGGCTCACGCCGCTCCTTCCCTCCTCTCCCACATCCCCGCTGCCCCACATGTGCCGGCAGCCAAGAAAAGAGAATAGGGGACCTTTGCCCCGCGGCCGCTCACGGGCTGCTTCCCACTCATTGGTATGCAGCGGGCATTTGCCCCAGTACCCTACTTTGGGCCAGTAAAATGCTCCTGGCCCCGCCATGTGCCAGCGACGTGCGGCGCAGCAGATCCAAGGGATGGGGGGCACCGTGGGAGGGCGGTGACGACATGTGAATCAGCAGCATCCATGCCATGGCAGCCAGGGTTCTCACCCAAGCGAGCGGCGCGGGCTCGGGGTGTGGGGGGGACAACGGGAGGAAAGGGTGCGTGTGAGCACCAGTGTGTGTGTGAGTGTGCCTGTGCACGCATGGAGGTCAGCGTGTGAAGGGGGACGTGATGCACGGGAGCTGGGAGAGACGGGGGGTGGGATGTAGATCAGTGAAGCAGCTTGGTGTTGCAGATGTGTGGGAGAGATCAAGGGCTTGACCAGTTTCCACTTTCTTCTCCGATGTTTGCTTTAATGGTGACCAGCCGTTGGGTTTTGTTCATAGTTCAGATTCCTGATATGAAGCCAGATACTATTTATTTGCTCTAATTTTTCTTTTCTAACATCTGTCTAGGGTCTGACCTTTTTTTTTTTTTTTTTTTGGCAACTACTGGTTAGAGACAGCATTGGGGGAAAATTGTGAGGACAGTTACTGGGAACTAACCATTGTCCAAGCCAGACACTAGGCAATGTTTCCTTCCCTGCTCAGACCTCGTCCAGATGAGACTGGACCTGTGCCTGAGCATCTGTGCTCAACAAAGCTCCCAAATAACTTGTACCTGAGAGATAAGGATGGCTCTAAATCAGCCCAGCCCATGAGGGACTGAAAGAGCAACTGTTGCTCAGAGCTGTTTCTTCTTCTGTGGATGGTCATTTCTGTGTGCACATGAATTTACAGCTTTGTTAGTTGAAACTCAGTGTTGAGAAATAGGTTGGTCAGCTTGGACTGGAGCTTGAGGCTTCAGGCAGGCACTGTACTGGCAGGTCAGCGGTGACAGAAGGAGTTGGAGGCACAGATTACAGTCAGGGGCCGGTGTCTCATCCTCCTGGGTCCCCCTGCACCTCCCAGGTCCTGGGTGGGACTGGATGGGGCATAGATGATCCTCGGATGGGTTGTTCTGTCGTTATGTGTGGCCCTCGCAGCCAAAGGAAGTATCCAAAGTCTCCTTGGGAAACGAAGAGCGTAGCGACAGCAGAGGAAGCCAGCCAAGCCTCACAGTGTGTGGCCACATCGGACCTCAGCTTTGCCCATCAATAACACCATTTATTGTTTTTAGAGGGAAAAATATACGTTTGTGAAAACAAGATTTCCCAAGCTGACTGCTTCTTCAGCGAGGGGGAGAAAGGGGTCTCTGGCATGGCTGGAAGGCACCGCTTTGCTGCCTTCTGGGCCCCTCCGGAGGCATCGCATTTCACTTGAGTTGTCATTTCTGGTTACACTTCCAACCCTTTCTATTAACGGTAGGCAAGGAACAAGCGCCCCTTTCTTCCCACCAGGGGACTCGCTCGGGCGTGAGGGGGGGAAGCCGGTCTCCCCGAAGAAAGGGCTACTGAGGAGGGACGATCCCATTGCACCCTCCTGGTGATGGCTTGGCCACATCCTGCAGGGGCGAGAGCGCGCCTGCAAGCCCGGCAGCAAGTGAAACTCCATCTCGATAGCTGAGCGCTGACCTCACTGGAGACATGACGTAATCACAGAGCTCGCGAGAGAAAGCCCCGGGGACCGGCGGCTTAAAACACTGCTGCCTTATGCCTGGAACAACACTTCCAGTCTTCCAGCCTTAAGAAGCTCTGGTCTGTTGGCAGGATGCTGCTCAGGGCTCGCCGGAGGCGGCGGGACTCGGGGAAGCTGAGCGCTGACTCCAGTGGGAGCTCCACTGATGCCTCCAGGGAGCTCTCCCGAGTGTCACTCCGAAGCAGCAAGTGAGCAGCTCTTTCTGCTAAGGGGTCACTGCTGTCAAGATCTTTGCCGTTTTTGTTGGTATGTTTTACAGGACCAGCTGTTGAAGGCAGCAGAAGCAATATTAATCATAGAATCATAGAATGGTTTGGGTTGGAAGGAACCTTAAAGATCATCTAGATCCAACTCCCCTACCATGGGCAGGGACACCTCCAACTAGAATATTTGCCATCCACATGGCAGATGGCAACTGAGACATTGTGTCCCTCTCCCAAGGGTCTGCTTTGCTTCCCTTTCCATTGCAGCCCCCCTCTGTGGTCAATGGAGTCACATCCAATTAACCAAGAGCAACCTGTGGGCTTTTAAGCCCATGCTTCATACACTGACAAGTGACTTCAGTGTCCCACTGCTGGCTGTCACCATATCATCCAGGGTCAGCACACGACCACTGAGCACAGTGCCACCAGCTCCCTTATGCCTGTTCACTCACACCCTCATCACACTGGTTTTTGGTGACACTCCCTGGGTTCATACTAGAGGGAGCAGGCTCCCTGGCAGGAATGTCCAGCCCTCTGGGAAGGAGAACTGAGCTGCAGATACAAAGATGGTAATTTTGTTTTGAAGGGGGGGGAACAGAGAAAATCTCCACCTGAGAAGACTCCTTCAAGAAAGAAAAGGTCTTCATCACGCCATAGGAGACAGCAGTCTTATGACAGCTCGTTTCATGTGGCGTTTGCTAAATAGAAGCCAGCTCTCTCTAAGAATGGGTTTTCCTGAGAAATTCCTACACTAATGTATGCAATCTGCCTGTGGAGGGGGTGTTACGCATCCTCTCGGGGCCTCATCCAGCAGGGGTGTGAATCTGTGACAGTTCCCTGGGGCTCAGCCGGGCTCATCATCTCCAGAAGGAAAGGTTCAAGCTTCTGCACACTCTGCGTATCAGCCAGAACGTGCTGGCCAAGCCTTCACTCACGTATGGCGGGGAGCTGAGCATGCAAACCACACTAGCTATATTTCTTGAGTGTAATTTGTGCCTAAAACGCCAGCAACCCTGCTTCTAACCCCTGCCAGGCTCCCGCTCCTCCAGCCGCACACGTGTGACCCAGCTAGGAAAGAGGATTTAATGGTACCAGCAGCAGAAGTCGTGCTCAGTCCAGCAGGGCCAGCTCAGAGCTGAAGGTCCCGATGCAGTCCTAGTTTTCACATTCGGATCTTCGGGCTGCAGGCTGGGAGGATCAAAGAGAGTTTCTACAGCCTGTTTGCCAGCTCCAAGTCTATTGAAGGATCAACTGCTTTAGCTGGCAGTGGTGAGCCCCAGCAGGGAACACCGTGCCCGTGACTGACCACCCAGCCAGGATCAGGTGCGATACGAATGCTGACTGGCACACGGAGGAGCAGGCTTCAGTGGAGTTTCTTTAGTCATTATATGATTCACACATTGGCAAGTGTGAATCCGTCCTGCCTTGTGTGATCTGAGGCCGTCTGTCGTCCCTTGTCATCACAACAAGGCTGGGCTGGGAGACAGACCAGCTCAGAAGGGGACTTAGAGACAGAAAGTCTTTGATGAGAAAAAAAGAAGCATCCAAATGACTCTTTTCTCAGTAATTTTTGCTAATTATAAAGCCATTGACTGCTATTCCCAAAGCCTCCCTGCGTGAGGGAGCTTAATCACCGATGACAATTTTTTGGCATTTTCAGAGTTCTCACTGACAAGAACACACACCAGACACCTCCACCCAACAGCAACATCCGCCTTGACAAAATGAAGCCTCCACGTTATTCTCAGCTCCATCACTCGCTCTGTCAAATTCTCTACATTTGCCCCTCTAGCCACACCATGATGTTAGCTTAAGGTACCTACGGGTGTCTCAATTGTTTACAGAGCATCCTTCTAACAAACAATACAAACATCATCTCCTTTCAAAAGCCACTTTGTGGGCTGCGGTGTCCAACAGAGGAACAGACAGGAGCCCATTTGTGGGCTGTGTTAAACTGATTGGAGATTTGGATTTATAAACTCCTCGATTTTGTTCATGGAGGTTCCTGAACACCTTTGACACTGCTGGTTTAGATGTGGAGATGTTGTAGACAACTTTCAGCTCCGAAATAAAACCAGGCAAGAAACAGTATTGTCAACAGGGAAAAAGAAGTGGCTTTCCCAATGACTTTCCCAGTGGCTGGGGCATGGGAATGTGGGGGGAAGCTGTGCTTCATCTAGCCAGACCTAGGCCCAGTTTAAAGCTTCACCCAAGCATCACAACCAGCCAGCCCTTCCAGCCAGACACGAGAGTGGTCTCAGACGCGAGCCAAGACTCCTGCGCTGAACATCCAAAGGCACTGGCTAAGCCCCTTCCCTCTCCAGACATAATCCTAATTGCCGATGCTTGGCAGCCACTCCGTCATGAGCAATAAGGGAAATTCATATTTTGTGTTTTAAATGTGTTTATTAGCCAAGAAGTTATCACCTGAAAGTGGACGCTAGGGCATGTCCAGAAACCTCTTTCCCTAAGGTTCCCACCAACAATGTAGGTACTGTAACGTCTCATGGCAGCTTGGTACCAGCTTCACGGCTGCTAAAGCTGTGCAGAAGCCTAACGAAAGCCAAGGGCCTTTTTTAATGTCACAGAGTAACTTTTTGAATGACTAAACTCAGAAGTGAAGCTTTTTGAGAAGCTTTACGGTCACTGGAGGAAATTTGTGAGTTGCAATGTGTGGCTATTTGATGATGGAGAGCACGTAAAACGGTCTCTTGGGACGGAGCTGGCACACCCGCTCTCTTTATGCTTGTGACCTGGTGCAAATTCGCGCTCTGGTCTCGCAGTGTGAATATCCCACTCATCTGACTTCTCCACACCCCCAGTTAATTACAACTCTGCATTTCCTTAAAGAACCCCAGGTGCAAACATACAGATTAGAGGCGGTTACAGGAATAGGTTAGTTGGCTTGCAGAGCTAAAAGGTTATTGTTGTTTCCACGGAGGTTTTATACAGTGTGCGTGTGTGTGTGCATACATATATTTATATTTCAATTATATTTATGTTATTATTTCAATTACAACCATCCATCTCTTCATAATGCCTGATTTCATTCTGCACCGGATTAAGCCCTGGTTGAATGCCAGCTCTGAAATGGCATGAATGAGTCCTCACAGCGTGGGGAACCTTTCATCATGAAGGTCTTGAAATAAATGTCACCACCACTCTCATCTCTTTCTCTGAAACCCTCTTTTGCCCCATCCCTCCTTCCTGCTCACTGAGGACACTATGGCAGTGTATTGACTTGTGAAGAAAGAGACTCTTCTTAGGTATCATACGTGCCCTTCAGAGGGAGGTTGGGAGCAGTGGACAGTTTGTGTTTGACTGTCCCTTGAGATGTTGTGACAAGGGTCTTGTCTTCACTGCCCAAATAAAAGTAACTGAAACCCATTATGCTCTTCAGGTCAGACGCAGAAGTGAAGAGAAGGCATTATGGTTTTATTGCAAGGCAAATTTACCTGAGCCAACCCTTGGCACCCACCTTTCACAAGTCCTCCTTGCCCTGGAATAAACACATGCCTTTATTGTTAGAAAAGGCAAGATCAGTGACTGCCAGGATCATCCCTGACCTGTCACACCATGAAGCCAGACTGAAGACCCAATAAGATATCTATTTAATTTAAAAATGCAGACAGGCTTCATCTTAGCCAACTGCAACCTGTTGAGGAGTATATGAAGAGACCAAGGAGAAGGGGGTTTGGAGTTGACAGAGGGAGATAAGGGCTGGAGAATTTCTTTCATGTTCTTGTCCCAGCTGAGCTGGAAATTCCCCCCTCTTTTCAAAATGTCCAGCTTGTACATCCATGGTCCTGCCATATGGGAACGCAAGAGTCACTATACGCAACCCTCCTGCTTCCAACATCTTATATGTAAGCAATATGATATCAAGGAGCCATAAACACTTCCACAGCCCTTTGGGAGGCTTCTAGCCGACACAAGAGGATTCTGCAGGGGGGCAAGGGTTGAGGCTGTCACAGCCTAATGGTTTTCCATCTCATCTTGGAGCATTTTGTATTCTAGGCTGATACTTAGGAACAGGGGGCACATCATCTCTTGAAAGCCAGGACGCTCAAAATGAGGAGGGTGTGAATCATCATGTGGAAAGCCACATCTGAACAATAGTCAAATTCCTGAGGATTCATATCTTTGGAGCTTTCAGCTACACCCGTGCCAGGAGGAGGAGGTATAGTTCAAAACGAGACAGTTTGAAGTCTATTTTCTAAGGGTCTAGAAACCGTTTTACAGCCTCAGTCATTCTCACATGCTGCAATTATTGCCTTAGTAAATATATCAACACGGAAGCATAAACTCCTTTAAAGCTAAGGAAATACCCCAAACACCAACAAATGGATGAGCTGCTGTGAGCTGTGGTGGAATAAAATTCCAGGCTCCTGCGGGCTCAGATGATTCAGGCTTTGCATTCTCATGGTTTATGATTCCACCAGATTTTCTTGATGCAATTATTTTCTTGCGACTCTGCAGTCTACAAATTCTAAATATAACCTTGCACATAAAATAATACCTTCATTCCTGAAACAGTCATTTGCCTAAAATCCTGCCAAACTGCCAAACAGATGCTTTTTATATTACATTAGTCATGAGCTGTGGCTGACAACAAGTTCCTCTTTGCAGACCCCTCCCAGAAATCTTGTGGAAAAGTCCTTTCTTCCTTTTTTTTTTTTTTTTTTTAAATAATTCCAGGCTAGCTGAGCATATCAGGCAGGAAAACGTTAACATTTTCCAGAAGTGGCAGATGTCTCATGCACCCTTTAACAGTTTAACAGTTGCTGCTGGTCCTTTAACAGATGTGTGGGAGGGATGCAAGTGACAGAGCTGGGAAGTGGTGTCATTGCTCAACACCTATAAAGACACGAGGCCAGGCTTTGAAAATAGCTTTTATAGTCCAGGAAGGATGAGGAAGTGAACCTAGAGACCCTCTATGCTACTTAGTGACAAGGTGCCCCGCTGAATCTGAGGTTCAGACTTTCAACATCTCATCCTTTATGCTTTCATAGCTCAGGTGCTCAGCAACATGAAGGCTGTAAAATGCTCCCAAGATCAAGAGAGTCCTTCAGGGATCCTCCTGTCAGGGGTGGAAGAGGCATTCAGTGCTGAGAGGTGGAAAAACAGGCCGTCTCCCATGGTCAGAACCGTGGGGATCTGTTTAGGCCAGAGAAGCTTTCATCTTCACCACCTGGCTTCACCCATTCCTGCTCATCGGAGCAATGTGGGAGCCAGAGCTCCAGCTAACCCTGCACTAGCCAAAGGAAATGGGCTTAGATGATTAGAATAGAATAGAATAGAATAGAATAGAATAGAATAGAATAGAATAGAATAGAATAGAATAGAATAATTTCAGTT
>JAOXNO010000070.1:34164435-34175896 GCA_028565335.1 Limnodromus scolopaceus
TAGAATAGAATAGAATAGAATAGAATAGAATAGAATAGAATAGAATAGAATAGAATAATTTCAGTTGGAAGGGACCTGCAACGATCATCTAGTTCAACTTCCTTCCTTCCATGGGTAAGAAGCCAGCCTCTGGCCATTTCCTGTTCCCTGAAAGAGACAACAGCAGTGACCCTTTAGGATGCTGTTCTTCATCAGCTTGTGCATGATGTGGATAACAGGACCTCTCTGCCTCCCTGCCGTTTAGCACCGACCCACTGCCTTCCAGCATCTCAAAGTCGAGGTAGCGGGATTTGGGGTCAAGCAGAGAGCAGCACTATGCAATAGGGCGTCATTGCAAAGCAGGCTGGGATTCGGTCTTTTGTTCAAGCACTGTTAGGAGGAGGAGAAGGAAGAGGAGATGCAGGGTGTGGTGCCACTGCAATTTTCCTAGAGTCAAAGCCAGTTGAAGTTCGCATCTTGCCAGCCTCCAGCTACACGTTCCCCTCTGCTGTGAGGCAGCTGGCCACCCCGCTCTGTTGTGCCAACTCATGTCTAACTGGGTCAGGGATCCGTGTTTAAAAAAAGCCCTCAAGAATAAACGTAAGTTTTCTTATGAACCTTGATCATTTCACTGACTCACAAAAGAGGTGCTCATCAACAGGAGCTTGGGTGAGAGAAGGGAAAAAAAGGAGGCAGAAGAGCCTCTCCCGTCTGGTTTTCCACCAAAGAAACCATACCTGTTTTCCACCAAGACATTGACTCAAGCCCAGCGCATGTGAGAGTCAGCACAGGCTCTGGAGGGAGCACTCGCACCATCTAACCTGAGTAACAGGTAATCTGCCATTTCCCAGCAAAATCACCAAATCTCAACTCTGCTCCTCTAGCTTCTACCTCAACCACCCACCAGGGGTGGTGTGGGTTGTCAAATGAGCGTACAAAGCAAGCAGTCGCAGCTCTCCATTGGCACGCTGCGAGGCCAGCTGGAAGGGATACAGCTCTTGTGTGAGATAATATTCTGCACCAGCGATGGAGAGCTGATGGGGTGTGTAGCCAACAACACAGGGCCAGAGTTGCCATCGCTGTTGTTGCTCTCCAGGGACGTAAGAAGCGTATTCCTTGTTCTTGAACTCAAGAGCGTGACTATTTTAACCTTGTTCTCCATGGCAACAGTCTCTACTTCGTGTACCCCCTTGTTGTTCTTGTGAAGGGCTTGCTCAGATCCGACCACCTGAACTAGTGGCTCGTAGTGAAGCCAAGCCTTTCCCACTCTCTGTATCTCCTGGATGAAATTCTTTCAAGAACAGCTTGTTCCTTTTTGGCCTCGGTATTAGGATTATTAAATAAAACTTGGATCCAGCTCTTGAAACCTTCCCCCAAGATGCCTTTTAATTAAAGCAGTGGAAAGAAAAGACCAGTCTAAATGTTGTAACATTTTTAATTAGTGAAACCTTTATTTTATTTGCTAAAAAACAAGATTACCTCTAAGTCCATTAAAATGAGTCCTTCGTTGAAAGGCTTTGCAGTGTGTGTGAAAGGGAGATTTAAAGGATATTAACGAGGGCTTAAACATCTTAAACACGCTAAAATAATTGCAGAATGATATTTTTTAATGGAAGAACTTAAATAACCTTTTATTCCCACCACGCTGAGTGGGTATGTTTGTGTGCTGATGCCTTTGGAGTTCACTTGAACATACACTTGCATGGTCACACACCTGCCTTCATTCAGACCCATCCATTCATCCATCCCTACTGCCATGGAGAACTGTAGTCCTTCCCCAATAACTCCTGAATAAAGATGTGTCTCTGAGACAGTAAATACCTGCTCAATTCGTAAACACTTCAGCTGCAAAGTCCTCTTGCTTATGGTCCTATGACTTATTTATTGCATTGGAGGACTCTGTCTCCTTTGGTTTTGAGGGTTTTTAGGAAAGGGATTTTATCACCTCCTATAAAAATTACTTAACTTTTTCAGAATCAGTTACATTTTACAGGTATCACTGTAAATGATATGAAAATATTCAAGTCAATTCCTAAAAGTCCAAGGTGGAGGCAAAAGTTGTTCCTACTTGGACAAACCCTTGAGGACTGCATGCTGACAAGGCTCGCTGGTCCTGAGTTAGCAGAGCACAGCCTACTTGTGTGCTTTCTTCTCTGGGAATCCACCTCATGCTTTAATGAATGGTGTCCGGAGGCTCTTCATAAACTTCTGGGTGAAGAACCTGCTCGGAGAAGGCAGTGCTTGTTCACAAAGATGTAGCAAAGCTAAATTGCTCTACCTGCCTCTCCACTTGGGTCTCTTGGAAACACCTAATTACTCTTATAGCTCTGCCACTGAGGAGAGACTTATAGTTGTTCACTAACCACACGGGCACAGGGCACCTGGATGGTCTGTCTGCAATGACCTGTTTTCTTCTTGTTTTTTCCTTTTGCAGGCATTCTTGTATGGCCTCTTGTTAGTACAAATGGAAGAGCCTTGAAGAGACCCATGTGTTGTCTGTACCTTATAGCTGAGCAACAGAAGGCTAAAAGAGGTTCAGGCAGCCATAGCAGGTATTCATGACAGGAAGATCAAAAAATCAAGTGGAGAGGATGCTGCTGGAAGTACCGAGACCTTTGACATTGTGGAAACTTTCACGCCCTTGGTCATAACAGATGGCATGATTTTAGGACTCTTGACCACATAACTTCATTGCCTGTCTTCTCTCAGAGAAGACCACGTCCATAGTCGTTTTCCATAGGAGGCTCTTTCATCTTCAGACGATGTTCAAGCCAAAGCACCCTCCTGCTTTCCAAGGCCAGTGGCATAAAACAAACCAAGCCAGGGTTAATCCATCCAGCGAAGAG
Organism: Limnodromus scolopaceus; assembly: GCA_028565335.1. Classification (NCBI taxonomy): domain Eukaryota; kingdom Metazoa; phylum Chordata; class Aves; order Charadriiformes; family Scolopacidae; genus Limnodromus; species Limnodromus scolopaceus. The sequence goes on from JAOXNO010000070.1 coordinate 34,167,261, forward strand.
CTCCACTGGATAAAGGGAACTGCAATGGAGGGGTCCTGAGGCACATGTCTCAGCATGATACAGCTCTTTCCCTGCAGTCCTCAAGTGAAAAAATAACCCTTCCCCCCGAAGCCCTTCAAAAGACCTATTCCTTAGGATAGTAAAAAAGTACTGATTACTATTAAAAACCCAAACCCTGCAGGAAAGCAGGGAGGGGGAGTTTATGGCCATTGACCTTTTAACTCAGGTTGGTTTATAAAGAGCTGTCTTTCTGTTGCACCACTGGGATTGTACAAGTTTCTTGGCCATGAATGGGAGCTTTGTAGGATTCCACTGTGTGGTCATTCACAGGCAATCTGTTGGTCTTTTTTAGAGATGTTTAATAAAAAAGAAAACCTATCTGAAATACAGGAGGAGGGGGGTGAGCTGAGTATCAGCTAGCGGCCCAATCAATGAGTGAATGTGTTTGGGTCTCCTCCCGGAAGAGAAAGCTTGTTTTAGGAATTTAGCCTGGCACTCGTGGGGTTCTGTTTGTATAGCCCTTTCATTTAAAAAAAAAATACCTGCAGGCAATTAAGAAGAGATGGCTTGGAGCAGGCACAGGGAGAAGAGACAAGGAGGGAAGGCAAAGGGGAAAACCAAGAAAAAAAGGGCAACTGTTGCAATTGAGAAGAGGGCAACAGTAAGGACAAAGTCAGAATCAATGGTATCTTCTCATTCTGTCAGCACCATACAATTCACTGATGGAAAGGTGCTCACTGGGATAGAGTAGTATCCCCCAAGGTTAGGGGAACCTTGCTCCATGTGTCATGATGGTTGCTCCTTCCCCTGCCTCTCCCCTCCCAGCAGGCTGTGCTGGATGTTGCCTCTCATCTGCTAGTTTGCTGAAAGACCTTCTGCTGGACCACGAGCAATCAGTGAAATCCAGTGCTGGTCCCCCTGATGGTGTGCCAAGGTGAAAGCAGCTTAGACTGAACATCCAGGCACCAAAACTCCATCAACCAACATGTGTCATCAGGAATGACTCAATTTGGAATAAAATCTGTTTTTTTCTGATTGTTTAAGAACCAGGCACTGGGGCACTGGGCAGGACTGGGAAGACTGGACTCCACTACACTGTAAATACAGGGGATGAACACCTTGCAAGCTCACAGATGGATTCATAAGGCATTTCCAGAGAATCTAAGCATGACCTGGCTGAAACAGATTTGTGGGATGTTTGTTCCACAAGGCAAGAACTTTCTTGGTCTCCTAGAGCATGTGGAGGTCACCTTTACTTGCTGGTCACAGTGGAAGCCAGGCTGCTTCCTGCCTATCCAAGCACTGGGCTGCCCACCATGCCTAGCAGGCAGGCTGGTCCAAGGAGCATCCTCTGGGATGGACAGATGCTGTCAATCTCTCCTGCAAGTTCAGTAAGAAGCCGTCAGCACAAGCCAGCTCTTATGGAAAGACCAACTACTCCTTAAAAGACTGCCTTTGGGCTATTGGGAAAGATGGGGTCTCTGACAGTCTGTGGTCACCAAAGAGTCCCCCTGGCACCAGATGGAAGAAACGCATTAACTCTGCTGCAATAGCCAGCCTCCAACGAACCTGCCTGCCCAAGTTAGCCAGCAGCTGCCCTTGGGCACCGTGCTTTCTCTTTCAAGCTGTTGCTATGAAACATTAAAACAACGACCCTCATTTTTCAACGGTGAGAGAAAAGTGCTCTCATATAGCTTGATAAAGCATGCTGAGCTCCTCAGATGACGAAGGCAATGTGAGTGCCAGGCACAACCATTAGCTAAGCTCATTTTCTCCATGTGCATGTGTTTGTATATGCATTTTTATACTTGTATAATATGTATATATAAATCTTTACATAATTCATCAAAATGTTACTCTGCATAATTTTCACCTTGCAACACGCGGCTTCTTGAATTCTCTGCATCACCTTGTAGTGATGAAAAAAGGATCTCAGCTGTGCTCCCCTGTCTCTGCTGGTAGCCCTTGCTATCTATAATCTATCTTGGACCTTCACTCCTAAAGAAAACAAGAGACTTAATATGTGAATAGTTACTAAGAACATATAAGGATAAAATAAGTATGTAGCATGGGGATAAGAAATGTTCACTGTTCTTCACTGGGCTTTCAAAGAGCTTAAAGAAAATACCTCCCACCAGCTGGTCTACAAAATGTGTGACTTGTACATTTGTAAACCTGAAAAGTCAACAACTGTATATGATGTTAAGATTTGCCAGCCAGAACCCACAAGTCATATACAGAGACCTTTGCTCTGTCCTTGCTAAGTTGAGGACTGGATTTTAGTTGCGACTGGCCAAAGGAAAAAAGTTTTCCTGCCTTCTGGAGGAAAACTTTCCATTAGCATAAAGCCAAAAGCATCAGCCTGTGAACCAGCTGGATGTCCCTTTGCTCCAGGGCATGCCAGGGGCAAGAAGGAGGGGACATGGAGGTGTCCCACAACACATGCAGAAAGTCCCTAAATTAGACCAGCCCCTGAGCTGTCCAACAAGTGGTGGAGGGCCTTGGCTGGAGGTAAGTAGCTGTGAGGTCTCTGGACCCACAGTGTGGAGAAAGCAATGTCTGCTTGAGGAAAGTCCTTGCTTCATGCCTCTGGGGACTGCTGAGGAGGAGCAGGGAGTGGACGTAGTCAAATCTTCGTTTGGGTCCCACTGCACCTTTCAGGCAAGGCCAGGGCTGCGTAGCCTTCCTGAAATGCTTTATTCCTAGATATACATCGGGGAAATGCCAGTGTCTCTTTCTCAGGGTTTCTGAGGATCTGAACTGGAGGCCAAAGCAAACTAGGTATTGCTATCAATGGCTCCATTGAAGGCTGGGGCAGGCACAGCACAGAGCTGCAGGGCACAGACACTGAATTGGGGGTGGTGGTGGGGGGTGGTATCCATCTGTGGATTTGTAGGATAACGAGGTACTGGGAAAAGGGGGGAAGGATGGAGAGATTGCTGCTGAAAGTGTGGAAATTGCACAGATTCGGAGTTTCCACTCAGAAGTTCTTATAAGGTGCGAATTTTGGCAGAGCTTTGCGGCTCCCATGGTAACCTGCGGAGGATGGAGCCAGGATGTCTGGGGAGAAAGATGGCAGCGGTATGTTTTAGAGTCCTGGTGGCTCTCCCCTCACGTATGTGAACTGGGAGCCGCTGGCGTGACGCAGCACACGGGGAGACCCCCCAGGCCCTGCCAAGGTCACCTGCCCCCGGGGCACAGGAGGCCAGTATGTGCGAGGCTCTGCCCTGGGTGCTACGCTGCCTTCAGCATCACCTTTTACCCCTGCCTACAGAGTTCACTAGCAAAAGCACACACCTCTGCGACCAGCCGATGGTTTCTGCCCACCCGCAGGCATACATGGAGGTCAGGACTTCGTTCCTCTCCTGGCTGCCTGGGGTGGGACAGATGGGCAGTGAAGCAGCGGGACGAAAAGCAGAGATATTTGCTTTAGCATATCAAAATTCAGCTCCTCTCCTGCTCAGTTAAGGGCCCTGAAACATTTATACACCAAATGCTTCCCTAAATATCCCACCCCCAAACCTCCATCTCTCTCCCTTAGGAGACACATGATGGTGCAGAGGTCTTGCTGCCACTGCTGGCGGCTGCCTTCCCTGATCTCCCAGCCAAGAGTTCTGCCCCAGATGAGGGGAAGATAAAGAGATGCACAATAGAGGTGGGAACAAGGTATTGCCAGGGTAATGATGTTCCTTGCTGCAAGGCACCAGGGTCATTGTCTCTTCTGCAGACACCAGGCTGTCACATCTGAAGTCTCAGTCTTGGAGACCTGCTTTCCCACTGCTTCCTCAAAAAAGACAGGCACAGAGGAAATTATACTAGACCTTGGGCAGGAAGAACAGCCTGTCCAGGACACAAGCACATGTCCTGCATTAACTCTCCATCACACAATGACTGCTGGAAGTCTTGTCCGGTGTCTCTAGGCAGAGGTGCTGCTCAGGAGAACATCAGCATGTACAGTGGTGTTAAAGGAAGTTCAGATTTCTTTTCTCCAGAAATCTCTGGGTTTTATCTCTTTGTAAAGCATGGTCAGACACAGTTTCTGAACAGCCAGAGCTCTGGGAGGATTGTTGTTGCTACAGTCAGAATGGACGAGTGAGGTGTGAGCTTGAGGGACTGTGCCCAGGGAAAGTCATAGATACTCCTGCTTTCCCCAGCCCTGACATGATGGGACAGATCTGGAGAAAGAAGCATCCCCTCCACCTGTACCGAGTCTTGGAAAACAAGCACGCTACTTGAAGAGGAATCCTTCAGGGCTGTGCTCCTAATGATGGTCAACACTGCTCAGGTTTCAGACCCACTTGTTGTCCTGCAGCTGGGTTAAGTGGTGAGAGGAGGCTGTGGTGTGCACACAAGCTGGGGCTGGCCTCAGGAAAGGAAAACAGAGGGGCTTGCATTGCTAGGACGCACACAGTGTGCTCTGGTAGAGTGTACAGCCCAGGCTATGGCTCATCCCAGGGCTTGGCCAGCCCAGCAAAAGCCGGAAAGAGTCCTGGGATAACAGAAGGAGCTCTCAACTCTTCATCTGACTACGGCTTTTGTGAGTCAGGTTGTGTTTGCATAAACTGGACCTGGTTGCTAGCTGCAGGTTTTCCTGCCCGTAACCACCATGCCTTTTAAGGCTTTTAGCAGCACCATAATAGTAATTATTACTGGCGACTCTAGTTCTGCCTCACTGTGGGCACATCCTGGATGGAGCAGCCAGTGTGTGATAACACGAGGGAATAAGATTATTTGGGCAATTTTTCATCTTTTGACAGCACTCAAACTACAAGAGATTCCAGTAAGAGAAATTACTGGCAGAATGGACATGGAAAGAGTGATTTTTTTTAAGTAAATATTGAAGAAGGTGTTTGGAGTGAGAGACTGAGAAAGAAATTTGACCCATGTCCCATCAGAGCAAGCAATGCAGCTTTGACACCACAGATGTCCTGCAGTCCAACACCCAGGGAGGGAAGGAGTTCAAGAACTCATTTCAAATAAACACACACTTTGCAGAAAGCTGTGGGTTTTTTTCAAGCAGTGGACAAGGTAAAAAGGCAAAAGCCTTTAGTAACCCGTTGGCTGACAGGTTTCTCCCCATTTCTATTGGGTGAAGGGAAGATATTCACGAACATCTTATTCAAATGGTGGGTGCGCCAGGTGTTCTGAACTTCTGCTCTTGTTCATAAGCTGAATCTTCCCCCAATGGCTTGTTGAGAGGTGGATGGAAAGTGCCCCCTTTGCAACCTCCACGGCAGAGCCTTTGGGTAAGCCCATGGCATTGTCCTTATGGAAGAGTTCTTGATTTTCGAAGCCTGCAGCTGTCTTGAAACAGAAAGGCTTGTTTCACTCTGCCTTACATCTTTGCTTTTCCCATACCATGGAGATCAGAACACGTGCCATTTGTCCCCATCACCTGAGTTCTGCAAGACTTGCTTTAGGATGACACGTTGACATTGCTGTGCCACAGCACCATCGGGATGCTCTTGACCCAAAGCAGCACAGTCCAGCTGGCAAGAGAGGGGGCAGCCATATTTTGACAAGGTGGTGCTTTGCAGCCGCACATCCATATGTCCCTTTCAGGTTCAGGTTTTCAAAGCCTATTGCTCTTCTTAGGCAGCTTAAATTCACTTGCCAGACCTTCCCTGGGGCAAATGACTGTCTCTCCAGAGCCTGGCGTGCTGGCTGGCACCGCACCCGCTTACAGTAGGGAAGCACAACTGCCAGAGGACTGAGTGCTGGGAAAGGCGGGACTGTCTCGGGGAAAAAAAGACATGTTGGACATTTATGTCTGTTGGAAAAGAAATGTCAGAACAACAAAAGAAAATCCAGATGTGCTGCATTCACATGGTAACGGGCTAATTGGAGACAGCCCCACCTGATTTCTAGCAGCTTAGCGTTTCTCTTGCTGTTTATTGACTGAGGACTTTCTCATTACTGGCGCGTCTTTAGGAGAAAATACTATTCTTACTTGGCATTTGATTTTCTTTCAGAAATACTGCTTTTATTACTGTACCTTCAGCAAGATTTCCTAATAAGAAACTGGAGACCTTTTAGCTCAGCTGGAGTTTTGCCATGGACTTCTGCAAGGACACAATCTTGGCTTAACCCAAGGGGCTGAGAATTGGTCTGGGAGGCAGCAGCAGCAGATGCTCTCCTGCGCTGCAGAAGTTGCAATTATTGCTGTGCAGAGTTGCTGTGCAGTTATATCGGCACATTTGTATCTCTCACAAGGGGCTAGAAGGGCACTGGACACAAAGCAATATCTCAAAGTCAGGCACAGGGTGCAGGATTAATCCAAAACCCTCCTGGTAAAGGGCAGCAAATAGAGGGAAGCCTCCCTGGGCTGGGGAGCTCACCAAACAGGCAGATACACCTTGCCCTGCTTGTGCATCTCTTAAGAGAAAGCTTTTGATTTCCAGTTTGTTTTAATGAGGCAGGTCCAGGAGGGTTTTGGTTTAAAATCCAGTATGTTTTGCAGCTATCTGCTCCAGTGGGGAATCTAGCCCCTTTCCAGCAAAACTCAGACACCTGCAGCTGGAGACTCACTTGGTGCTGAGCTGTGACTGCTGCTTTGTGGGCCAAAGTAGTCCCACCTGTGTTCCTGCTGCCCCTAGGGCTGTTACACCAGGGAGAGCCTGGCCCAGTGTAGCCAGCAAACCTGCTCCTGACCCGAGAAGCAAAGCCCATGGTACCTCCCATTCCCCACAGTCTGGTTTCCCCCGGCTAAGAACCAGCCCCACTGCATGGCTGGCCCCTTTGCGATGCAGAGGAAAGCTCATTTCCAGAAGGACAAACCCAGAGCGAAGTGGGTTTCAGCACAAACTGAGGAAGCTGAATTAATTTCCGAGATTTCTGGAATTTCAACTATTTCATCAAGCAGCCGTGGGCTGGCGAGAAGCAAGCTGATAGCCCAGCCCTGAAAGAAACAGAGGAGGAAAGGCCAAGGCCAGGCTGGTCCCATCCTGGTGCCAGCTGCACCCTCATGCCCATCTTGTTGCCACCCTGCCAGCACCTCAGGGCTTCTGCCAGGTCCCTCCGAAACACTGAAGAGGGCCAGGTAGCAAGAGACAATCGTTGTCGCTGGTTGATAACGCACCCTTTCTCAGAGCCCTCCCCACTGCCAAGCTTTAAATCTTTCTCTTGGGGCCATCTGAGCCTGAAGCAGGCTGGGCAAACCCACGGGCAGGTTGTCCTGGGGCCAGAGCCGCTTAGTGCGTGACAGCAGGCACGTAAGCTTGGTGGCCCGTCAGGGGAGACATTTCTCTAAGGGGTGGAACAGGCGAAAAAAAAAAAAAATCAGTCCCCTTCAAGGTTTTCAGTGGTGTAATAAAAGTCCCGGTGTCCTGGATGCCAGGGAGGTCTGGGGGAGGGGGAAGAGAGGGTGAAAGTGAATTAAATGGGCCTTTCAGGAGCAGAGAGAGCACTTAATCTTCTCTAGCCCATTTAGTGCAGATGCTGTTGAAGCTTCCCTGCCATGATGGCCAGCAGAGCTCGGCCCACATTGTCCTTTGCAGACACCGTGCAGTCCCAGAGGAGGGCTGGGCTGGCGGAGAGGAGCAGGGGAAGGGTGTATTTTGGCTTGAGAAATTGCAATCAGCTCCGACAGGCAGGATGAACCCGGGAACACGGTGTGTCCGGGAGCGTAGGGACAGCGTGCACCTCACCTGGGGATGAAACACAGTGTTTATCTCAGCACTTGCGTACTTCTATGCCAGGTTCACCCACCGATGAGTAAGATCGCCAACAAGGTGGGGTGGGTTGGTGGAGGAGCACAAGGCTGAGAATTGAAAGCCTTTGTATCTGAAAGTCACCTTTACGTGTGGTCACCAGTGGTGCTGGAAGGGACCAAAACCTGGAAGGCTGGGTCAGTGTACAGCCCCAACGCAAGCAGAGGGAAGAAACAGGCAGACCGTTGTGTTATGTGTCCAGGGCACAGGCAGTGCTCTGGGCAATGCCATTAGGAATGAGGGGTGGGCTACAGCTGCTGGCAGATCTTCAGCTGTGCCTCTGTCCCATGAAGGCAGCAGAACCTCCTGCTCACCACTGCCTGACCACATCTGCACAGCATCCTCCACTTAGGCCACTTGCCTCACCCTGTAAATATATAGGGTGGTCTGTCACCCACCGATGGAGAGATGGAAGAGCAGGAGGTAGACCCCAGGGGCACAGGCTGGCACACTGCAAACCTCAGCCACGACCACAGCCCTGCTGTGCCGATCCTTGCTATTCCCTTGATCCATGGTTACCCTGCTCACAGCAGCTGTGCCCCAGATGTGCCTCTGAGCATCTCTAGCTCTCACTACTGGTGGTGTACCCTTATTATCACCAGTACTTCTATAGCACAGCTCTCTCCCATGACCATATCCCAGCACCTCAAGAGCATCTCTGTTGGTTTGGGGTTTTTTTGCTACAACCGTCCGTCTGGCTTCAGCAGTGAAGGACACCTTGCTCCTTTGATCAGCCCTAGAAAAGAGACAGTCCCAAACCCTGCCGCTGCAGTCAGTAAGTGATGTAAAAAGCACTAAGTAGCTTCAGGACCTGCTGACACCCCAGCACAGGGTGTTAGCACAGGGTGTTAGCACAGGGTGTTAGCACAGGGTGTAGCTGAAGAGCCAGCTCTGAAAAGGCAGAGAAACTCCTTGGGAGTTACATCC
>JAOXNO010000070.1:34186184-34205890 GCA_028565335.1 Limnodromus scolopaceus
GTCAGGTGTGCCTGCGTCACCCGGCTCCTTGGCTGCTTCCCAAGGCTGGGGCTGAGCTCTCCTTCCCTCCCCCTGGCTGACAGGGAGAGCCTGGGACTCATCTAGCTTGACCGTGGGGAACATGGACTCCATTTCACGGCTGCCGTATCCACACCGTGCCGTGGCCGGGCTCCCAAAAGCCCCTGGGGTGCTGGCAGCCCTCCAGCCCCCTCCTGTCTCACAGCCCGGGCAGCAGGACGGGGGGACCCCTATGCTAAAGGTGCCTTGAGGCATCTGGCAAAAAAAAACCCTGATTTTCTATAGTGGTGGCTGTTCATCTCCCCAGGGAAGTGTGTGACTCCCCACGTCCCGCCCCAAACCCCACTCCGGTGCTCACACCCAGCTGGGGTGCAGCTGTGCAGCCACATATGGCACCCACAAAGCAGCAGCCTGTGGGCAGAGTCACTTCAGGTGGGCATCACCCCATCCCCACATCGTCACAGCAGCCCACGCCGCAGCTCAGCATCATTCCCACCCCACAGGGCAGGAACGTCCCACTCCCAGAACCTGCGCACAGTGACACTGCCTCACAGGGCGGGCAAATCCCAGCAGTGCCTCCCCAAGCTGTGACAGCCCAGCTGCTGGACCATGACACAGCGGGACACTTTCTCTTGCAATGGTCTTCTTCCAAGCAGGCAGCAGGGCTGGACCACAGGATTCATCCTTGCTCCTCCTGCCTTCACAGGGATGTCCCCAGAGAGGAGGGGAGCAGTCCACACCCCAAGCAATTGCTCACACCAGGCACCATCAGGCCCCTCCAAGGACCTTTTCTGGTGCCAGCTGGGTTTTAAGCACTGGGGCACAGCACAGGACATCGGCACAGTGTGTCTCCCCCTTACCAACCCCATCCCTGCCCTCTCCCTCCTGGAGAGCCGCCAGATCAGATCACGTAACACGCACACAGGGGTTTTGCAAGAAGAGGTTTTAATTCAGAACTGGACAAATATGCGAGGAGTCCATTTAAAATTATGTGCATCCTGTGCTCTTGTCCAGGCTGGACATTGATTAGACCCAGACTTACTTTTCAGGCTCCACTGTGCAAACAAAGTGAGGAGGAAACTCTTTAACTGGCTCTAGAGGGTTTGCAGCCTTTGGGCATCAGCAAGAGACCTCAGCCCTCCCACGAGGAGACTTGCCACTCACCCACCACAGGGCTATCCCCATCCCAGAGGGCATTGGAGGTGCCCTGGCAGCCCCAGACCACTGCCATCACACACCCACAGGGGCTCCTCCAGGCTGGCACAGGACCCTGCTTGTCCCCAAATGCCAAGTGACAGATGAACACGGTGCAGCCACAGCATTTATTTCTGTGTGACAGACAGCAAGAGGCTGCAGACAGCATTTTCAGGAGATCACCAATGTCCAAGCACCATCGTTTCTCTGTCCCTGAGCAGGGCTGGGGGCATCCATACTCCTCTGTGTGCCAGGTCACCCAGAGCACATGGGGCACAAGCCCCAGGGAAGGAGATCAGCAGCCACCTCCACCTTTGATAGCTGGAGGCATCACGATGGCCTGAAACACATGGAGGAGATGCCGTCCTCCATCACAAGCTGCTTGCCATCAGGTCTGTGGGCCAGTACTGGTCATCCAGGTACTGTCTACTGTCTGTGCTGGGGTCTGTGATGGGACTGGGGGGCCGGGGCGGTAGGGTACGGGCCAGCTCTGTCTCCCACTGCACCTCCACCAGTCTGTACAGCTCCATGGCCGTCTGAGCATCCTCCACCGATGAGTGCCCTTTGCAGCCAACCTGCGCAAAATGGGAAAAGCCTCGTTAGGAAAAAGGGTTTGGCAAAAATCCAACAGGTCACCTTGTCTGCTCACTTCTTGGAAGGACACAAGTGCTGGGAAGTTTTGGAGATGGTAAAGGTTTGATGCAACCCAGGAGTCAGATGCATCTCAAGCACTTTCTGAAGGTCACAGCTCCTGTCCCTGCTTTACTGAGATGCTTAATGGTCAGCTTGGGAGGTCCTGGGCTCCCTCAGCTTGATCACATCCAGCAGCACAGGATGAAAAAGGTTCATCTCCATCTCACAGACAGCACGAAAAGAAATGGGGGGACCAAGCTGACCACACAGGCTTGTAGCAAACCCAGGAACTGCTCCCCATCTCAAGGCTCCTGCTGCTTACCTGGATATTTTTATGGAGCAGGTGCCTGGCCAAGCTCTTAAGGGAGACGCTGGCCCTGATGGGCAGCCCTGCTCTCTGGTTCAGCACAGGGATCCGGCTGGTGTCTCGGGTCCTGTCTTTCGGGTGGAAGTACTTCAGGGCTTGGAAGTCGTTGTGGATGGCGTGTCCTACCACAATCTTGTCTTTCAAGATCTTCAGGATCTGGAAGTGTCAGAAATGGTTAGACAGGCAGTGCATCAAAAGAAACACCAATTAAACATAAAATAAAACATTTCTGTATTAAATTCAGTTCCTTCAGTTGTTTTTTTAGGTTCCTAGAATTGAGCAGTAACAAGCAAACCAACCCACTGCACGGCTTTGGAGGCTCCCTGTCCTGCACTTGTGTCTTTGCCTCAGAGTAGCTCAGCACAGGCCACCAAATATCCCAGTCTGTGGCCAGCAGATAACCCACATCCTTTTTTTTTTTATTATTTATTTTTAATTTCTCTCTTTTTCCTCACCTCTGCCTGAGCAGCCTTGAAGGGAATCGCGGTCTTCATGTGCCGCTTGGTGATGCCACTCCAGCGCGTCCGGTAGTCCACGATGGGGAGCTCGGGCTGGACGTACTTGTCATAGATGACATCCCCGTCGTAGTTCACCACAGAGCACCGCGCCAGCTCGCTCTGCCTGCCCTGAGGACCAGTGCCCACCATTTCGCAGTCGATGGCCACGTACTTGCCAGGGCGCAGGACGGGGGAAGATGTCCCTTGGAGCATCTTCCCTTGACTTCCCTTGACCCCCTTGGAGCTGCCATTCCCCTGTGACAGCAGCACAGAGTGATGCCTGGCGATGCTGTCTGGAGAGGCAGATGGGGACAAGGATGGGGAGATGACCTTTTTGGGCTTGAGGACCTTTCTGCAGCACGGTGCCGTGGTGCTCCCCGCCTCAGTGAGCGTGCTGCATGCCTCTGGCCCCACCACGGGGGCTTGTCGGTGGGGGCTCAGCAGCCCCTTCTGCTCCAGCAGTGCCCGGCGCTCCATGAACCGCTGATGCTTGCGGCTCTTCTTCTTGCTGGGACCCTCTGGGGTCCGTGCAGCGGGGCCATGGGTGCTCTGCAGGGTGGGTGTGGAGACCTTTGGGGCAGGCAGCAGAGGGGTCATCTGCCCTTTGCCAGGAGGCATACCTGCTGGAGGGGGTACGGGGGGAGGGAGAGGGACTTAAGTGCCACGCAGCCCTTATGGCCCCCTGTCACAAGCGACCCACACACCCCATGGCAACCCCCCTGCTCCGCGACATAGCCCCCCCCACCCGCGCTGTGTGCGGGCACAGGCAGGAGCTATGGGGCAGTGGAAGGGGGGAGGGACATGGACACATTGTCACACCCCGTCCCCATGCCCTTGCCCACTCGTTGCCTGGCTCCCACTCGCCCCATTCCCGCTCCCGGGGCCTTCCCCAGCCCCTTACCGATCCACAGCCCCCTGCCTACCCCACTGCCCCCCCTCGCTTGCCCCACTGCACACCCCTAGGGCCCTATCCGCCCATTGCCCTGGCCCTCCCTGCCTCACTCCCGGCCACAGACCCCTGCCCGGCCCATTACTCGACTCCCAAGCCCCTGCTCGCTCCATCAACCACCTCCAGGCCCTTGCTTGCCCCCCCCGGTTGCCCGCGGACCCACCGCTGCCCGCCCGGACCCGGCGCGGCTCCCACGTGTCTCACCCGGAAGCCGCCGCTTTCACATGCCCGGGCAAGTCCCGCCGTGGCCACGCCTCCCTGCCTCCCCATTGGCTGCGCCGCGGGGGGCGATTTGCATGCAGCGCGGGTAGGGCGGGGCCCTCGCTATAAGGCGCTCCGGGTATAACGGGGGGGTGGGTGTTGGCTCATGGGGTTGCCTGGGCAGCGCATCTGGTGTTCACATCCCAGACCTGGGTGCTGCTCAGGGCTTGTAGCCTCTCCCTCCTCTGGTCCTGATGGGAGAGGAACCTTTCTGGGTGGTGGGTTTGGGGTGGGGATGTGCACCAGGGTACCCAGCCACGCAACCTGGAGCTCGTGATGACCCTGTGAGCATTCCTGCTTCCCTGGGGGGATCCTCAGGCTGCTGGCTGGGACAGTACTGCACCTCGGGGGTGGGCTGAAGTGGCACAGCGTGGGGGTTTGTATCCTCTAGGCTCTCCTGTGGTGCTCCGCGGGGATGTGGGGGTCAGTTTCGTCTGGGGCGCAGGTGCAGATGGGGTTTCAGACCAGCCTCTCATTGCTTCGCTCTTGAGGCTCACAAAAGCAATGGCCAAGGTGGTCAGAAGCAGAGATGGGCCACGGGCAGCCCCAGCCACCAGCTCATCCCCGCGCCTTTAGCATCGCCGGAGAGGCCACGCGCCCTAGGGCAGACTGTGACTTGTTGTGGTGGGATGAGCCATACAACAACAAAATCACTAGTCTTCCAGAGGGAGCCAGGCACCGTGTCCGTCCTCATCCCGCGGGGCCCTGCGCTGAGCATCCCCCTCTCCCTGTCACCAAGGGGGCTCCCAGAGATGCAGGACATGCCTTTTCACACTTCCCCCTTCTCACCACCCATTGGCTTCTTCAGCCTGATCAGAAAGAAAAGATTTAGATCACCCCGTGATATTTTTTTTTTCTATTTTTTTTTAATGTTTTTCTTCTGGCTAGTAAACCTCTTCCTTAAATCTGTTGCTCTGTGTTTTGAATCTATTGCTTCCGTCCCTGCTGTTCAGCTAATTAATTCCTCTTAATGAGAGTAGTTCAAAGTGTCCCACAATAACTTGCTAGGGAGCCCTGGCAGCTCTATATGTAGAAATTTCTACTTGTTTCTGTTATTTTTGGTGAAACTGTGTGGCACAGCTCGCAGGGATGGTTCATTTGGGGTTGCTGGGGGCTCTTTGCCCTGTTTTTCTCCCCCTGAGCAGGGTGTGAGCTGACATCCCATCATCACACGAGCGGGATCAAACTTGAGAGAAACGAGCTTGTGTTGCCTGTGGCATTTCTCCACCAGATCCGGGTGGGAGAAGAGGTGGCATTTCCGGCTGTTCTCCCTCATGCCCCACAGTGAGATTCAAGACCCTCGACTGCTTGATGCTCATCCATGGACGTGGTTGATAGCTTCATCCTTGGACACATCACTGTTGCGTTCGTGGGTCTGACCAGTCTTGGCTCATCCATAACAAGCCTGTCCAACTCCCCTCTTCTTAGTTCAGTGACACCTTCTTTCCCAGGCTGTATGTTTTGCAAGAGCTGTGTGATTCCCCTTAGCAGTGTGAAATTTTAGCTGTACCCTCATGGTTACAAAGAAACCTTGACAGGAGAAATTATGGGCATGTGGGGATGAAGGGAAAGGCTTTTCCTGGTTTCCCAAGGCCAGGCTGCAAGGGAAGAGTGATGTTGGTTTTCTCCCCTATTCCAGATGCAAGAATGGAGGTGGAAAAATGTCAAAATAGCTTTAAATGACTCCATCTGTGTACCGTGGCCTCCTCCAATCCCGCAACCTCTGGGTTATCAGTAGATGGTTCTCACATGGTTGACAGTTCACCCTTCGGTAGAAGCCTTGTGCCTGAGGGGGACACCGCTCATCTCCACAAGGTCCTGTGGCCTCACTGAGGGTGGAGGATTTGGCACCAGATGGTAGAAATCCCGTTTTGGATTTGGCAGATGAGCCGAGATGAAGGCAGAGAGCGCCAGAGCCCGGGAGAGGTTTCTGCGGTGTTTGCACAATTTGAAATAATAACGAAATCTGTAAAACTCTGGGTAGAGCACGACTAGAATAACAGGCTAAATTTGTCGGATGAATAATTTACTAGGAGTGATTGGCCCCGCTCCAAGTGAGACGAGCACCAGCCTGATCTCAGGCTGAGCAGCCTGGGTGGCTCTGTCCTCGGCTGGGAGCCAGTCCCTCTCCTGCCACCTGGACGTTGCTCCTGCAATAAAAGCTGGTCTCCAGCCAAGGTGCCCATCCCCAGGTCATCACTGCCTGGGGCTGCAGGGTTTCTTGCAGAGCTCGTGGTTCCCTTGTCTGCGATTTATTTCCAAAGCACTGCTTTGCAGAGCAGAGGTGGTGGCAGTGGGTGTCTATCACCAGCTCCAGGCTCACAGACTCACCCGTCCTCTGCCTCTTTCCCTTCTCCAGCTGCTTCTCTGTCCTCGGCCGTGGTGCCAAGAGGATGGAGGAAGCGAGACATCTTGACATTTGGGATGGGAAGGGAGATGAAGTCCCAGCGCTGGGAGGAGACAGTGGCTGCAGCCGCGGCAGCCAATTAACGGGATCATGTTTATGAATGCGGATCAGTAATTCCAGGTAAACTGCCTGAGAGCAGCGCTGCCGGTGAACAAAGCCTCCTGCCCGCCTGGGAACCTGCTGGCAGCCAGCGGTCCCCAACAGTGCCAGCATGTTCCTGCTGTGACTCTAAACCACTTCATTTCCTAGTCCCTGCCTGGACATGGCTCATTTTATCCCCTATTACCACAACGTTGGAGCTGGCACCCATCTTTGCAGGGCTGGTTGCACCCATGTCCCCCAGACCTCTCTGTCCCTGCCATCGGGGACAGCTGGTGGAAATGAAGAGCTCAGGTGTAAGTTAACTTTTCAAAGTCATCAAAGACCCAGCTTTGCCTCCACGGGTGATGAGGGACAGCTTCAACATCCTGGGCTTTTCTGGCTGCCTGGTGCCTCTCCATCACCACCCATGGGTTGGTGCACCCCACCAAAGCTCCCTTGAGCTGCTCCCATCACTCTGAATAAGTTTGAAGCAGGGCTGGTCTGTGTCCCCCACCATATAGAAGATCAAGCAGAAGATGAAGGGCACAGAAGCAGGTCAGGGCAGTGACCAGTGCCCTCCTTTAGAGAAAGAAAGTCACACCATGAAGGGAGCACCTGGAAACACCACCACCATCCTCTGCTGCAAGGGACTGGCTCGGGTGGCTGGTGCTGCCTGGCTGCAGATGTCACCAGCTGCTGGTCTGAGGGCACCAGTGTGAGGACATCAGGACAGACAGGGACTGTAGTGCTCCCTGGCCTTTGCCACTGTGAGTCTCAGAGCGCTGTAGCCCTCTTGCTCCATAGCAGAGGTCCAGCACAGGTGGTCCCCCTGGAAACTCTCCTTTGCCATACTTCAGTCCCCTCTGAAGAGGGCAAAGCAGTTCATGCTCCAGTGCTTGGCCACCTTGTGCCTTCTCTGCTCAGCAGAGCTGGGCTGGGACTGGACACTTGTTTCAGACTTGTGCTCATCCACCTTAAGCCAGAAGGACAGGAAATTAAGTTGTCTGTGGATGTCTACCAAGGGTTTCTGCAACTCCCATCAGTGAGGGCCTTTGTGGAGAAATGAGGAGACTCTGTAGGGTCTCGGTCAATCAGTGCTTTCCTCCTTCCTGCTTTATGCCTTTGATGCTTCAGTCATAGCTGCTCTTCGAGTTCCTCATCCTGAGCCAACTTGTGCAAAACCTCCAGGAGACCATACTCCTTCTGGCTAAGGATGGGGACAGATTGGATGTGACAGCACCTGCCCAGCCCCGAAGACTACTCTGTGCTGAAAAGTCCTGCTCAGAAGGCAGAAAACCTTTTCCTTTCTCTTGGACCACCAACAACCTCCCTCTTCCTCTGACTCCTCCTCTACCACACTGTGGGAATTGCCTGTATCCCTCCAACATGGACATATCTCCTCCTCAACCGTGTCCTGGCAGGTGCTGGTGCTCCAGGAGGGAGGGATGCTCCCAAAGAAGCAGGAGAGGGCAATTGATGCTGCCATTTGGCTCCCCCCTCGTTCCCCGTTTTCTGGCTCACCCCCAGGAGAGCAGTAAGCAATTATGGGCCACACGGAAGCTTCATTATCGCCCTGTCGTGGCCTCATTTGACGAGACGTTTTATTGCCAAACTTATTAAAAGTGAAACGTGCGGTTTCTGCGCAGCAATTTCCTGTCTGCAGTGATAAGCCAGGCTCTGCCCGCTGTGTAATAAACAGTTATTTTTATGTATGGCTCTGGCTGAGGTGGCGAGGAGGAGAGAGGGCCCAGCTCGTGTTAATTGCGATGGTTAATGAGATCTATTTTGGGAGTGATGTGCGAGGAGGTGAGCGCCATCCCCTTGCCACCCCTCTGCGGTGGAGGTGGCCTCCGGTGGCTTCGTGCTCTGGGTGATGGCAGCGGGGAGCAGGCAGGGTCTCCTCCCTGGGGTGCATGGGGGCAGCACACCTGGAGGGGATTAATCCAAAACCCCTCGCCTGCCTCGTGTCTCCCTTTTGTCACAGCCAGGAGCACACGAGGGATCAGCCGTGCACCCCCGTGGCATGAGACTCCCCTCCCCTGCAAGGGCTGCCCCCAAGCTCCGTTGATCCCACCCCTGCGTGATGCTGGAGGGAACCCCAAAACCCAGAGGCTTTGTTTCACCTTCCCCAAATCTTCCCATCCGTCCGAGGACCACCCCGTCTGCAGTGGCGTTTGCTGACGATGCTGATGGCCAAAGCCCGGGGCATCCATCCCATCACCTCCCTGCCGTCCCTCCTGCAGCAGGCGGGTGCTGGAGCGGCGACGGCAGGAGCAATAAATTCAAAAGGCACACTAATGCCACAAAAAACCTGTGTCGCTGCTGGGCTGGGACCAGCAAAAATCCAATAAATATCCACAAAGCTGATAAATATCGTTTCATTTTGGGCAGAAACAAAATGTCCTCATTAGGTGTGCGGCCTGTATTTTGCTTTAATTATAATGTTTTTAATACATATTGAAAGGAAACAGCTCTTTTAAATGCAACATGGCAAAACTGCATTTACAAAAATCCTGATTGCGTTTTTTTTTTTCCCCGTACCTGGCCAAAGCTCTTAGTTGAACTCAACCTGAAACTGTGTAACTTTTCCCAATAAACGATTTGTCAGAAAAATTCCTCTTGGCTCTGGGAGACCTGTTAGTTATTTGTCAGCAGTCAAAAACCCTGTTGGGTATTTCCCATCTGACTTCTTCTCTTAACAGCGGCTTTATTGGTCTGGGAATTGACAGCCGGAAGATGCGATACTTGCTATTCATTGCAGGCATCCCAAATGCCACTCATCTCATCAGACCATGGCTCCGCAAAGCAAAAGCCCCTCTCCTTCCTCCAATGCACCTTTTTCTTTTTTTTTTTTGGCAGCCGTAGGGTATTTTACCCCCAATTTACTCCCCGCATCCTCCTGACCCCTCAGCGTGCGCTGCTATCCCCAGGCTTGGAGCCACATTGGGTCCCCCCCCATCTCTGTCCCCCTTTGTCCCCATCCCTGCTGTCCGGCTCAGCCTCTCGCTGGGTAAACTCCCTCCGTCGCCAGCCCGGGCCCTCGTTAATTTGTATTGCAGCGTGTGTCGCGGACTGACGTGTAATTAGAGCTCCTGAAGCCTGTCTCATGCTGTAATTGCCATGACAGGGGCCACAGCATATCCGCTTGTTAATTAGTAAACCACAATATCCCGGGGGCTCGTTGAGAGCTGCCTTAATTGTATTTCAGCTGGAACAGAGGGATAATTACCCTTCGCTAGCGCTGCCACTTTTTAATTCTTAAAAAAAAAACAAAAAAAAAAAACAAAAAAAAAAAGAAGAAAAAGAAAGAAAAACCAAAATTGAGCTCCTGTTTCTCTTGGTGGCCACTGCCTCTCCCCTTGGCCATGCAGGGGCCTGATTTTGTCCCAGGGTTGAAGGCTCCACGGCTCCCAAGGCCGTGGAGCTCGGTGGCATGGGGACCAAATGCCAAGAGTTTTGCATGAGGGCACGTTCTTGGTCCATCCTTCAAACTGGCAGTGGCTGAGCTGCCCCTGCTCAAAGGGTGCTTTGGTGTCCCTGCACATGGGACTCCACTGGGAACCCTGTTTGTGGATGCAGGGTGGCTTGCTGGGAGTCCTGTTTGCCGGGAATCCTGTCTTGGCCAGTGGGCAGCCCCCCAATTCACCAAGGGCCACTGCCTGGGATCCCAGGATGGCTGGCTTGGAGGAACAGCCTGTGTCCAGGGAGGAGCGAGCCAAGGTCTTCAGGCTCCCTACCGGCTGGAGGGGCTGAAGTCCCCTTGTAACACAAGTGGGAGCTGCTGTAGGCTGCAGGGAGGAAGCTGTGGATCTAGCAGGGCTTGGTGTAACCTTATATTGCTTCCAAGACTGCTCTTATATTTCACATCCCCAACACACTTAGACCACCAGCGTCAAGTAGAACCTCAGCATGCTCAGAGGTCTCTACTCTAGCAAACCCCATGGCAGCAGGGCCCCAGCTTGCTTGGCTTTGATGGACCCCAGAGGTGGATCATCTTCCTTCTCATTTCCCTTCTTGGTAAACCTTACCTCATGGGCAACTGGGAGTCTTCTGGGACCCAATTAAAAGCTTTTCCCTCCATGGGAAGGTATGAGTATGTCTGTGTCTCTCACAGTGGTCATGGCGGGGACCGTGGAGCTTGGGTGTGAGACAAAGGAGGTGCTGAGGCTTAGCATCACCTTTCTGTTGGCAGTGCAGGCTCTAGGGCTTCTCTGCACAGCACCACAGGGGAGCTATTAGGTGGTCCAGGATATTGGTGGAAGGTTAACCTGGGAAGAGATGCTGACGCACGACACCCATCCCTTTTCCTATGCTTCTCCCCAAACCAACACAAAGAGCTCAGCTGCCATCAGTCCTGCTGATTCCTGCTGTTCAAAAAATCGTGTAATGGACAACTGGCCTTCGGGAGCTGGTTTCTGAATTGGTTTAAATAACAGACCTGGCTCTCTCCTGGGAAGCTACATGGAGGTCAGGCTTGAAGAAAAGATCAGTACGGTGGCTCCAAGCATTAGCAAAAAGAAATAACTGAAGCAAAGAGCCTTGAACATAATTACAGCCTAAGAGCTGCGATGGGAGCTCGGCAACCTGAACCCATCTCCTGGACTTTAGTGCAATCAACAGATTGACACTGCTGGGTCCTGAAGGCTGGTTTTTGGAAGACACGCACCGGGGTTGAATGCCAGCGCAGGCGGAGAAGCAGCACAGGTGCTGGTTCCAAAGGCTGGAGCTAGAAAAGTGTCTCAAATGGCATGGAAGAACCAGATGGAGGCAACCACTGGAACGCTCCGTGCGTAATTGAGGGCACCTTCAAGGGTGAGCACGAGGTGGCTGCCCATCTCCAGGATACTCTCCACTGCTGCCACGCAAGTCACTGTCATTAGAGCTGGGGATGGAGTTTATAGCTGAGTAACCACAACAACTTTGCACAAATTAAACAGCATACTGCAGGTTAATTAGATTTCGTACCATTGCCTCCATTAACTTAGCCCTGTCTTCTGCTGTCAAAAGTGGATGGAGCCCCTTTGAAATTCACAGGCGTTATCACTCGGAGATAAGGATGGTCAAACCTCTCCTTGGGCAGCCATACCAGCGTGGGTATGGGTGGGATATGCCACCTTCTCTGCTTGGAGCCCCTTTGGTGCAGCAGAGGAGACCAAGTGGAGGCGCAGCACAGGGGCTGGGCTGGATTTCCCCAGCTGGCATTTCAAAACCACCTTCTCATAAGATGATCTTTAAGAAAAATAGGTATTTTTGCAGCGGAGTCGCTCTTTCATTTTTCCACGGGGCGCCGTGTGAATACAAATAAACAAAAGAGCCCCCTTCAACAACATCTGAGAATGCGGCTTCATATTTTTAAACCAATTTCCTTCGACCGTGTCAGGGCCTGTTTTGTGTTTGCTAGACAATTATGTGGCTAATGAGGACAGCCACGGTTACATCAGGCGGGATTAGGAAGAATAAGGCTACAAATGTTGCAGTGCTTAAGACAACCACTAACTAATGGGGGCTCAGAGGGCATGCCCCAGGGGCAGGCAGCTCCTGGCAGGGCTCCTGGTGCTCTTCTGAAGGAGCTGGAGCAGGCGGTGGGCAGCGGGCAGGCTGGCCAGAAGATGAGGGAGACTCCTGCTCCCCAGGTGGTAGCTGTGCCCATGGGAAATGAGAAAGTTTGATGGTAATTAGGACTATTTAGGTAAAGCCATGCCAAGTGTGTGGCCCTGAGGTTGTCCCATGGAGGCAGAGACAAGCAGGAGGCATCAGCCCTGTGGGGCTCAGCAAAATGGGCTCAAAAGCAACAGGGGAACTGAGCCTTACAACTGAGATCACCAAGAAACTGGTGTTTTAGCTGAAGCCTTCCCATCCTGGCTCTCATATGGTCAGCACGGAGCTTTGTGCAGCGTTTCTGCAGGGTTATGGCTGTCTCCCACCCCTCTGAAGAGGGCGAGGAAGGAAAACAGGGAGGATGCCTGGTGTTGCAGCAAGACCCTGCTCTAGGTCACACGAGGAGCCAGCCATGGCCTTTGGATGCCTCCTCCCAGCCGCCTCTCCAGCTGCCTGCTCCACCACGTGCCGTCTCTCCCATCAGTCAGCCCTCCAGTCTCTCCCTCACCCGTTGGGCAGCTGCACCAGTGTTCCCTGCAGGTCCCGTGAGTCACGTTCAATGAATTCCTACAGTGACAGCATCCCTTGTCACTCGCACACAGGGAGAGAAGCCTGGGCAGCTGTGCCGCTGCCCAGAGGGATTTTGCTTTTTCTCCTGAAGACCATCCTCCTCTTGAACCCTATCCCATGTTTCAGCTGCACCTTCAAAAGCCTTTCAGCTAAAGCAAACCAGGACCGGTTTGCCCACAGATGGATGGATGCACAGCCAAGAGCACAGCAGAGGTACGGCCGCATGTCCATCTTAAGACCTGAGCAGGAGACTGTCCAGACCCAGCACCTGAGATGTCCACCACCCCTAAACCACATTTCTGTGCCAGCCCTCCAATGCACCCTCAGATCGGATGCTATCACAGCAGGGCAGAGCTGAGCATCTCATCCTCATATCCCTCTTCCTCACCTGTCAGTGCCATCAAGGAGCTCCTGCCTTTCCTCCTCGGCATGTGGGCTGGGGACAGCTGGGCATGGCCGCCCTCCAAGCCTGGAGAAAGCCCTATCCCCTCTCAGCCTTCCTGCCAGAGAGCAAAGGCGGTGGTGAGGACCCTGCAGAAGCAGAGCAGCCAGCTTCTTGCTCGTCCTCCCACCCTTTCTGCTGCCATTTTGCTGCCATTTGCAGATTCTCCAGCATTTAGTCCCAATGCTTAGTCTCAGCATCCAGCTGCCCAACGAGCCCAGTGGCCAAGCAGAGGCAAGCACAGCTCATAGATACACTCTAAATCCTCTTCCTGACTCTGCTCCATTCCTGGTCCCACCAGCCACAGGCCTTTGTGGCTGGTGGGACCCTGCTTGCCCCGTCCCTGTCCCTCCTGTGGCCACCATCCCTGCGCTTGCCACCCGCCTTCCTGGAAGAAGATGGGACGTGTACTGCAGAGCCTCCCTTGAGCACAGCCACTGAATCGCACTCCGGATGACTAATTTGAGCCCTAATTGGTGTGGAAACGAATGCCAGAAAGCGCTGGAATACCGAGAAGTGAAGCTCTCCATCTTGGCTTCCTTCAGGGAAATGGTCTTAATTAAGAGTCTGTCTTGCAAAGAGAGATAATTTCCAGCTACGTGTTGAAACAGGAGCCAGGATTGAGGTTGTGGCTGAGACCAGCGTCTTCTCCTCACTGGGTCCACTTGGCTGTTGCAAAGCAACAGCAGATCTGAGTATACGTTCCTCAGAGTTCTGCATCTCCAGGGCATGGCCAGCCCTTCCTTGACCTGCAGAACATTCCCATGGCCCTCACACCTCCATTGTTGCTCCTCGGCCCCAAGCACACCTTCCCCTTTTTGTCCACACATGGGGCTCCACCAGCAGCAGCTCCCATCAGAAGTGATCACATTAGTTGCAGAAGGCAATTTTACCAGCCTGGGCCGTATTGGTTCCTGTGGTGTTGACTCCATGCCTATGATCTCCACCAGCATTTCGATTACGGTTGTTCAAACTTCATATCACTCATTGATTAACCCTGGACTCTCTGTTGGGTCTTTTCCCTGGTGTGTTTGCTCTGGACAAGCAGTCGCATTCCCGCTCCCCATGGCGGGTGGTCCCTGTCATCCCCCACATCTGGCACCCCTTCCTTCCCCTGCCAACGGGAGCATGCCAGGAGGGGCTGCACATGGCAAACAAACTGGATTGGCCTCATGTTGCTTTCCTGGGTGTGCTGGAGCCCATGGCACCGCGCTGGCACCACGGGAGACACCAGCAAGCCCTGGCACTGGTGGGAAGGGGACTCTGGGGATACCAGCTGCCGTGGAGAGCTGCTGGACCTGGCGCTGCTGCCTTCAGAGCACGGCTGGCATTGAGACGCCCCAGCCCCTTCCCCATGGCCTCGTCGTGCACAGCTGTTCCCTTAGAAATAGCTGTTGCCATGGTTTTTCCAAAGAAAACACATCTCTCCCCCCCTTTCCCCACCACCACCACTCCCCACCGCCTTAACCTTGTGACAGCAGTGATGACGCGGCTCCCTGAGAAAGGCCACTTCACGTAACTATGGTAACAATTAGCTTTCTCTTGATTTTACCTCGGGGGTGATGCTAGGGAGAGGGACCCAGAGCTGCTCTCCTGGAGCGGGTGCTTCCCCCAGCATCGCGCCCGGAGCTGTGGCTGGCACGAGCCAGCTCGCCACTGCAGCATCCTGGGCAGATACCTCGCTTGGACACAGGGATCTCTGCAATCCCCCTTTATCTTGGGTGGCAGAGACATGCCCTCCATGTCCTTTATAGCAGGATGTGCCCCAGGACCCTATGCAGCTCCTAAGCATCTCAGCAGGGCTCCGCCGGTGTGGGGAAATGGGCGGGGGAAGCATCCCCCAAACACAGGGAATGGTGGGAGCCCCTGCACCCCCCAGGCTCATCCCAGAAGTGTGGGGGAAAGAAGGGGGAAACCAGCCAGGTGTGTTGGAGAAGGGTTGGGAGCCAGGTGGGATTTTGGCACTGGGGCTGGGGGCATCCGTAGGTTGGATGAGTGGTCTGCAATGGTGCCTCTACTCCCAGCGGCGGGCAGGTAAACACCGTGTGAAGCTGCTCCTTGGGTACATCAGAGTCACAGCTGCCGACTGCAGCGACTAAAATAAGCATTTGCCTGCTTTTTATTCCTCTGAGCCCAGCAGAGCCCACTCAGCACCAGGAGCGGAGCTGAAGTCTATTCTTAGCCCTGCAGGGAAGAGAGCGGGAGTCCCTGCGCTGCTGCTGTGCAGGGCTGGGGGCTGCCGGGTCCCATCTCCTCCCGGTCCCCAGGAGCTTGGCCTGACCCCCCAGGGGGACATCGAGGTTGGAGGGACTGTGCCCTGATAGGGGCAATGTCCTACTTTTTTGGCCAAGGAGGAGTAGGGACACAGTGGGAGGGAGGGATGCCCCAGCACCTCTCTCAGCATCCCTGCAGGATTCGGCATCCCTGGGGAGCAGCTGCAATGCGGGCGGCTTTGGAAGGGGTCCCCGCTCTTGCAGAGCTGCTTTTCTGCCTGGGCATGGGGGGGAGTGGGGGACCTCGAGTCACAGCTCCTGCTGCCTCCAGGGAGGGGAGGTTTAAGGGGAGTTAAGGGGTCCGAGCTGAGAGTCACCCCACGCCCCGTGCTGTGCTGGGATCGGACCTGCTTTGCCCAGCCCAACGCTTCTCAGTGGTTTCGACGTGTGCTGCAGATCATGATGGCTGGGGAGCCACCAGCTGCCAGCATCACACCATCCCCACATCGCACTGGGGGTCCTGCTCCAAAACATGGGGAGATTCAGTGTGACCCCCACACCAGTCTGGGGGAGCAGCGGGCACAGTGCTGGGAGCAAAACACCCACGGTTGGGCACACTGCGGCCAACGCAGTGCTTGGCTCTGCTCTCCGTCCCGGCCCTGCCAGAATAAGGGCAGGATGGGGGACAGGCAGAGATGCAGCCGTGCACAGGGGCTGGGGGGAAGAAGCCCCGGCTCCATAGCAACAGGTACTTGCCACGTAATGGAGTCCTTTCCGCTCGGCCTCCGCAGCCGCCAGCCTTATTCGCATGGCCATAAATAATTCAATTTTCTCATTCACACACATGAATGCTGCGGGCCGGGGCTCCGGGTGCGCTCAGCCTCCATCTGTCCAGGGGGGAAAGGGGAGGCAGGGCCTGATAATAGACTCCAGCATTTGTTATGAGTGTGGCCAGATGGCCTGGGGATGGGAGGTGGGGATGGGGAGGTGAGGGGTGCTCTGGGGTGTTCCTGAAACCCTGTGTCTCCCCTGGAGGAGAAGGGGAGGAGAGCCGGGGACGGGTGTGGGGATGAGCTCTGACATCTCCAAATCAGTGTTTCCCTTTGGGCTGGGAGTGGGTTAGGTGGGCTCGGGCAGCCCTTCTTTGTACTGTGCTGGTAGTGCCTTCCCGACAGGGAAGAAGGGATGGGAGGAGTGCTGCACTGTGCTTAGGATTGCCGTGATCCCTGGTAAGACCCTGTCTCAGCATGAGCTGGGAGCAGGAGAGTCAATCCAGAACCAAGATAATTTGGCTGGAGATGCCGCGGGGGAAACAGCAAAGGGTGCTGCCGCTCACTGCCCCATCTCACACTGCTGGGCAAGGGCCAGCAGCCCCCAAAACAACCCCAGAGAATAACAGCCCCAGCGATGGAGAGACACGTCGCAGCTCGCTAGTGCAATTATCAGGCTCTGGGCCACCCCCTGGCAGGGGTGCAGTGGGCCTGGCAGGAGAAAACAAGGGAATTAGCAGGGTTAAGAGGCTGCGCTTGAAGAGCCTGTGTGTCGCTGCCGAGGAGCCGGCGCCTCCTGTGTGCACACGCCGAGCTTGGCTAGGAGGTGATGGATGCTGGCTACTGCCTGGTGGTATCAGTTCCTTGCCTTCCCTCCCTGTGGCTTGGGCACGGTCCAGTCCAAAGCATGCCGAGGGTGGCGTGAAAGCCAGCACCTTCATCCTCTCTCAGTGTTTGACCAGAGGGAGCCGGCACTCCAGCACTCGGCGACAGCCTGAGCCTTGGTGGGCTCAGACCCCAATGAGAAAATACAGTCCAGGGAGCAGCCCTGAAAGTGGAATCGGTCACTTCACCTTAATTCTGCCCTCTCATGGGCAAAAGGTTGGGCTTACCACCACCAGAGCAAGGTCCCAACCTCATTCACCACCTGGAGAAATCCCCGTTGGGAGACCCCATCCCTGCTTAAGACAGCAGCAAGCAGGGGCTTAGCCTTGAGCTCAGGCGCCGTCTCGAACTGAAGGCTACAAAGCCGGCAAAGGGAATTTGGATGCTGCCAGAAGGAGGGTCAAGAGCGGAGCCTGTGCTCCAGCGGCATTATCCGTCACCAGCGTTGGAAGAATTTCCCCCGTGGGAATGGGGGGAGGTGGAAGCGCCTGCTGGGGGGGAGCTGGGAGCGTAACCGGCTCGCACACTGGTGTTCCCCAGCGCTGCGACGTATTTGGGTAGGACACGTGTGTATGTATGTATATTTAGGTGCCTTCACGCACAGGCATGAATTCTCTTCTGGATACATGCTCTCGCAGGATTTTGAAGCAGTAAAAGAAGATCAGCTACGCAGCGCATCCCTGGACCGTCAGGCACGGCCAGCCACTACTCCACAACTCCTCCCGCGTGTTGTACATCCCCTGCCTGCTCCGTGTGTCTGTCCGCCCGGAGCAGAGCCAGACCCCACGTCCCAGGTCTGCTCAGCCAGACTGGCACCTTGTACCCCCACTGGAACAACTGGCAGCCCTCAACTGTGCCCGTCTAATATTCAATTAACACCTTTAGCTTTTCCGTGGCTGCTGCTCAAACATCCCCTGCCCCATGCACAGTGCAGGAAGGGGACAAACCCGACTGCACACCTGGGAGCCGACCCCTCTGGCAGTTCTCTGCCATGGACCCCGCATTCTCGTCCGAGCATCCTCCTGGGAGCTGCCCATAGAGCAGCAGCCTCAGCCTTCCCAAAGCCCCCCTCCAGCCAGGGCTGCTCCATGCTGTGCTGGGGCACAGAGTGCAGCCAGAGCACCCCAGTTTACAGCTGCACCCGCGGGGTGCACCCATGGAAGAGCATCACGGTGGACCACGCGTGCTCCCCCCAAATCTCTCAGGCCATGAGGCGGGAGGTGCAGGCTGTGCCCTTGTGCTTCAGCTGCTGCCAGGTGGGTAAATGCCAAGGCCACCCAGACGGAGATTTCCACCCATCAGACAAATTGCATTTAATCCCTTCCACCCAAAAAAACAGGCCCAGCCCAAGCTCTCTGCATCTTTTGAGGGATGGATGGCCAGAAACGTGCCAGTGCTTATTCCTTCAGCTCCCAGCACCGCAGGAGCGGGATGCGGAGAGCCCGGCTCCAGCATGCTCCTCTCTCCCCGGGTGTCCAGGGGCAGCTGCATCCTTGGGTTTGCCCAAGTCCTCAAGGATGGACCACAGAGTTGCTGGAGCATGGTCCCCTTCCCTGCCTGCCCCATGTCCCCATGCCATCTGCCCCTGGGAAGGCTGAAGAGGCAGCCCAGGCTACTAGCCATGGCTTTGCCCCAGTTGCCTTGCTCCCATCACACCCACCCTTGTGCAACCAGCAGCTCTGTAGCTACTGGGAGTCCACACAGGCTCCAGTGGATCTGGATTTGCAGGCAGATGTGGGCTTGGGAAGACCTGCAAGGGCTGCCCGGTGGAAGCCAACGAGTTTAGGGACTTGCACGGTCACCACTGGGGTATGTCCTGTGGGAAGGGACATATCCTTCCTCTTGCAGGAACACACATGCCAATCTCTACAGGAATATCTTCGTCCTGCTCTTCTCCAAGCCTCTTTCAGTTCCCAGACCGTTTTACTACCCCGCTCCCTGCCTGCACATCCAAGTGACGCTGAACGGAGGCGCTTACCTGCTGCTCACCTCATCAGAGCTGGAAAGACAGTAGGACAAAGCCCTGGAGACTGGCTAGATACGGTCCTTCTCCCCCTCAAGATGAGGAGCGCAGCTTCTCTTCCCCTGCCCTTGCCCACTCCTACAACATGCACCACAGCTCCTGGCATCACCCATTGCTTCTAGCATCTCCCATGACTCTTGGCATCACCCATGGCTCCTGGCAGCACCCATGGCCCCTCAGGGCTTAGCCATGCTGTGTTTCATGTGCCTGACATGGTACCAGCTCTGAGGACTACAGCAGGGACAAGGAGATGCCCAATGCATCTGCCCAAAGCAAGGCAGGTGCCCAGCCAAGGGGCTGGAAGGGGTAGGCGTCTTCCAAGGTGGTCTGGGAAAGCCAGCTGGCAGGGGATGAAGACCCTGCAGACCCTCACACCTCGGTGCTACCCCGAGTGTGAGCATCACAGTCCCTTTAAGCAAGCAGGAACCTGCCACTCCAGGGGTTTTGTTGTCCCAGGGGTTGTTCTGTCTTCTGAAATAATCCCAGTGTCCTGCCTGGAGGTGTGGAGAAGGCTGCAGGGTCCCAGTGGAGGACAGAAGGGATCGGTCCCAGCTGGGGCTGACCCGTCTGGGGTTTGGATTCCCTGGGGGACCCCGGCGGGCTGCAGCTCCAAACGCTGCTGGTGGCATTTCGGGCTACAGCCTGTCGGGGTCCCTGGGTGGGATAGGGGACACGGAGCGCAGCCTTACCTTGGAGGAGCCTCTACCGGGAAAGGATGCTGGACCCGGTTTGGGCCACCCTGGTCGCGGGAGAGATGCGGTGGAGGAGGCAGGGATGCAGGGATGGGGTGGGATGTGG
>JAOXNO010000070.1:34210336-34267136 GCA_028565335.1 Limnodromus scolopaceus
AAAGGTGCAGGGTTTCAGGGGGTGCAGGATGGCTTCAGGGATTCAGGGGGTGCCAGATGGGTGCAGGGTGGGTGTAGGGCTTCAGGGGGTGCAGGATGGTTGCAGGCTGGGTGCAGGGCGGGTGCGGAGTTTTGGGGGGTGCAGGATGGGTGCAAGGAGGATGCAGGGGGTGTCAGACGGGTGAAGGGCGGGTGTAGGCTTTTAGGGGGTGCGGGATGGGTGGAGGGAGGCTGCGGGGCTTGGGGGGTTGCGGGGTGTGCCCGGCGTGCCTCGCAGCGCTCCCTCCCTCCGCCAGGGGGCGCGCTCTCCCCCGCTCTGCCGACACTCTGGCCCGCCCCGCCGGCCCGGCGGCCGGAAGCGGAAGTTGAGGGG
This sequence comes from Limnodromus scolopaceus, assembly GCA_028565335.1. NCBI lineage: Eukaryota > Metazoa > Chordata > Aves > Charadriiformes > Scolopacidae > Limnodromus > Limnodromus scolopaceus. The sequence continues at coordinate 34,210,709 of JAOXNO010000070.1, forward strand.
GGGGGACGGACACACTCCCGCCGCCACCGTCGCTGCGCGTCGTCGTGCGGTGGCGGAAAGATGGCGGCGGCCATAGAGTGAGCGGCGGCGGCGGCGGGGGGACCCAGCGCCGAGCCCCAGCGGTGAGCGCAGCCGCGGCCTCCTTCCGCCCACCGTTCGCCCCTCCCTCCCCGGCTCCTTGCCCGGCCACGGCGGCACCCGGTTCCGCCCTCTCCCCCTCACCCTCCGGGCTGGTGGGAGAGGAGCTGGGGGTCCCGCTGCCATCGGCCGGCGGGCCCACAGCCCCCCCCTTCCCCAGGCTTCCCCTGGAGCTCAGTGTCCCCCACAGCCGCCGAGTATCCTGTGCTCCCTGCGGCCCCTCCTCGGCAGGCAGACCCGTAGGCTTCCCGGTGACCCCTGAAGTGCCCCCGCCGCCCCCAGCTCTCTCTGTCCTTTCCGAGCTGCCCTCCTGCGCCTTCATGTGAGCAGGCTGCTCTACAGATTGTCCTTGGCTTCTCTCGCTCCCTCTCTGGTCCCTGGGGGTTCCTTCCATTCTCTTGGGGCCCACCTGTGCCTGCCACAGTCCTTGGCTCCCTCCATCCTCTCCTGGTGTCCCCCTGTGTCTCCCTCATCACCAGACAGGCCTGAGATCCCATCACCCCCTGGTACCCTGGGATTCTCTCTCGGTTCCTCTGTTTTCCTTGGTACCTCCCAATGAGGTTTCCCTCTCCATCTCTCTGGTCCTCCCCTGTGTTCACTTGTGTTATCTCCCCACTTTCCAAAGGCATGTCTGCACTTTTCAGCTGAACCCCTGCTTCCTGCGTGCTATGTGGCTTTTCCCTACCCCATCCCTGCAAGCAGGCCCCTCAGTACCCTGGATTCTACCCCTGTCTCGCTATGGTCTCACAGCATGTATGTGCTCCTTCCCCGGCAGGGTGAAGATGAAGTAGAGCTCTGACCATGGACCATGATGCCCCCACGATCAGGCCCCGCCGCATCCAGAACCAGAATGTCATCCACCGCCTGGAGCGCCGCCGGATCAGCTCGGGCAAAGCCGGCACCCACTGGCACCAAGTCCGCGTCTTCCACCAGAACGTCTTCCCCAACTTCACCGTGGTCAACGTGGAGAAGCCACCCTGCTTCTTGCGCAAGTTTTCCCCTGACGGCCGCTACTTCATCGCCTTCTCCTCTGATCAGACCTCTCTGGAGATCTACGAGTATCAAGGCTGCCAGGCAGCGGAAGACCTCCTGCAGGGCTATGAGGGAGAGATCCTGGCCAATGGCAACGACCAAAGATCTGTCAACATCCGGGGGCGGCTTTTTGAACGCTTCTTTGTCCTGCTCCATATCACCAACGTGGCCTCCAACGGAGAGCACTTGAACCGTGAATGCAGCTTGTTCACTGATGACTGTCGGTACGTGATCGTTGGGTCTGCTGCGTACCTGCCCGAGGAGCCTCACCCTCCATTCTTCGAGGTCTACCGCAACAGCGAGTCGGTGACCCCTAATCCCCGGTCCCCCTTAGAGGATTATTCCTTGCATATCATAGACCTCCACACGGGCAGACTCTGCGACACACGGACTTTCAAATGTGACAAAGTCATCCTGTCTCACAACCAGGGGCTGTACCTCTATAAGAACATCTTGGCCATTCTCTCTGTGCAGCAACAGACTATTCACGTCTTTCAAGTGACACCCGAGGGTACGTTCATTGACGTACGGACTATCGGCCGCTTCTGCTACGAGGACGATCTCCTGACTCTGTCTGCGGTGTATCCCGAGGTGCAGCGGGACACTCAGACGGGGATGGCCAACCCCTACAAGGAGCCCTTCATAAACTCTTTGAAGCACAGGCTGCTGGTGTACCTGTGGAGAAGGGCTGAGCAGGACGGAAGCGCGATAGCAAAAAGAAGGTTCTTCCAGTACTTTGATCAGTTGAGACAGCTCCGCATGTGGAAGATGCAGCTTCTAGATGAGAACCATCTATTTATCAAATACACTAGTGAAGATGTGGTCACGCTGCGGGTGACGGATCCTTCCCAGGTACTGCCTGCTTCCTCAGGCTGCTCCTTGCTTTGGGGCAAGTGCTCAAGCAGGTACAATGCTGTGAGCTGCGTTTCTTAGCTGAGCCTGTGAATGTCGTGTAAGATCTCCGGTACTTCATTCTTGTGTGAACATTTGACACCTGTGATAACTGAATAACACCCTTACCTTTTGCTCTTGTAATTTCATTGCTTCCTTCTCAACTAAAAATGAGAGAGAGAAGCTCTGACGTGGTTATCGAGCCCCTTTTCTCCACGGATTGTTCCCTGTGCTCATAGATGCTATACAACCCTCTTCTGCTTCCACAACCCCAGCTGATTTTTTTTTTCAGCTGCTATTTCATGTAGTACACTTACATTGTAGAGGTAGTCTCTCCCTTTCCTCGTGCATCTTCAAGCATGTTTTTCAAATATAATAGTCTTCGTTTTTTCCCCAGTAGAATTATCTTTTCTATTCTGCCTACATACTTACTCTTTCAAGCTTCTATCAGAGATGGTATTTACGATCTCTCCAAATTGGAGTAGCAGCTCTTAGGTCTAGCAAATGTGCCAATTGCTTCTCCTTTCAGTTTGGTACTAAAGAAGTTGAATTAGAGCAAATATAGCTCAGTCGGTGCTGGGTCCCTCCAGACATTTCACCATCCCACAGGTTGATCATCTCTTTACTGTTAGAGTGGTGGTCAGGTTTTTAGCTCTGTGAAACTGAGAAAGGTTTTGTTTTTTTTTAATCTATTCTATTCCTTTAATCTGCTTGGATTTTATTCTGTTGAAAGTATTTAGTAAGAATTTGTAATAAAACTCCAGTTCTGCATGTAGATCTGATTGTTCCCCAGGTGTTTGTTTTTCTTTTATACCCTTCTCTTCCTCCCTGTCTGCCAGATCCAGGACTTGGATCCTGTAAGAAATGAACAGTAGTTCTTTGCGTTGCCTTAGTCTAATTCTTCCTGGGTTTGTTTTATTTGTCTCTTATGTGGTGTTTGTTTGAGGGAGTTACTTTGCGAGGGGATAGGTGAGGCTTGATTTAATGAATTTTACCCATTCATGTAAAAGTGAGTGGCTGTCTCAAAAACATTAAAGCTTTGTGGAAGTGGCCTGCAGCGTTCTGCTTGTTGCTGGTGTCTGGAAGGGTGCTCCTGACCCTGATGTAAATGTTTGCGGTAGACTGGGCTCTGCTCTCTGCTGTGGTTACCAAGGCTTTTGTGGCAGGTTTGCTGCAGCATGCTCTGGACTCGCTTCACCCGAGGGTTACTTTAAGATGCAGGTTGTGGTTTGTTTGTGGTGTTCCTCAGGCGGTGTGTTTTCTGCTGGAGGGAAAGCATCTCATTTCTCAGTTCTTTTAGGAGATAATTCCAGATGTGTAGCAGTCTCTGCAGACCTGCCTGAATGTAGGCTTTGTGTCAAGGCTTCCTGAAGAAAAATCGGCTCACAAAATAACTAAAACTCTGATTTTTCTTTCATCTATCAGAGGGGAACATGAGGTTTCATCTCACTTCAGGCTCCTCTCCCTGACTTCTCTGCCAAGAAGGGCCAGGAAGTCGCTGTTCATGCTTGTGGGTTGCTCATATGTTGTCAGGGTCTGCACTGAATCCTTGAAGATTTTTAATTATGTCCTGTGTATGTGTAGCGTGGGGTTTTTTGTTGTTCTAGGCTTGTGTTGATAGACTTGCCGGCTTTGCTGAGTGATTCTGTGACTCTTGACTACCACCACCCATGCTGTGAAGATGTTTTGCCCAGGTTATAGGTGCTGCTAAAAAGCAGTGAGGGTAATTTCTGTGGCCAAGGGCGTCCTGTAGATGTGTCTGGGTGTTAACCTGGCTAAGGAACTTTTTTTATTTAAGGTTGGAGGATACTCCCTGCAATCTTCAATGATGTAAATAGTTTTTCCTTCTCCTGTCTCCTCTTATTTTCTCTCTGCTCCAACCCTGTATTTCAGAAGGGCTTCCCTTTCCTCAGGCAGTAGTCTAGTGAGTAACCTCTTCTAGCGTGCTTCATTTTGACATGTGGGGGCTGGATTGTATTATCACGATTTATTTTGGGGCTGTAAAACAAACAAACCTTGTGATATTTGCAGGTGGGTAGGGTGAGCAGAGTGCCTGCCGTCATCCCTGAGCATTGTTTGGGAGCGGGAGGTGAAGCATTTAGAAATTGCCTTTATTGACAGCAGATTTAACCAGATGTGTGTATATACCACGGGAATTAGTTGCCTTCGAAGTAGGATCAGGTTCTTACTTTGGGGTGCTGGGGTGTTAGCACTCCTGTGTCTGACAAAAGGTACCTCAAACCAGGATTAAGTCTGCCCCTTCCCGATGGGATAGGAATGTCCTTTCCCTTCGTTGTAGCCGCTCTGACACAATGTCACCTTTTTCCCCTTTTCTTGCTTGCTCGTGCCATGAAATGCTGCCATTGCCAATCCACAGCGCGGTGCCTGGGCTTTCTTGCAGGTGAATGTTGGCATTAAAAAGAAGTCGTTAGTGTCCTTCAGATTTTCATTTCTGTGCTGGCAGGGTATCTGGAGGGCACAACTTTTTGTGGGCAGTGGTGTAGTGCACAGTCCACTAAAAAGGCTGATCTCTGTGTGACGGAAATATTAAGAAGGAGACGAAAATAATGTCTCTACACAAAGGAAAAAATAATTTGTGGCCAGCTAGCACTGGATTTTAAATAATATTGTCAGCAGGAATGAAAATTAATTTTGGCACTTTAAAGAGCATTTTTGGATTTGTGGAGGGAAGAGAGAAAGAGAAAACAGAAATATTGACATCTGGTTTAAGCTGAAAACTTGGAAGTTCATTACGTTTTCTTCATAACTAATCACAGTTAAGAGGTGGATAATTTGGTACCTGTTGAGGCATTTGAATAGCAGAATGGATTAGTGTGAGGACGTGGGCTTCTCCTGTACTGCAAGAAAATTTAGATAGGGTCTGCGGTGTCATGAGGGGAGAAGGAAGGGACAGCTTCCTCACCTGAGCTCCCCTGGGTAACCTCTGCCTTTCTCTCCAGCCTTCTTTCTTCGTCGTGTACAACATGGTGACCACAGAAGTTATTGCTGTGTTCGAGAATACGTCTGATGAGCTGCTGGAGCTGTTTGAGAACTTCTGTGACCTCTTCAGGAATGCCACCCTGCACAGTGAGGCGGTCCAGTTCCCCTGCTCAGCTTCCAGCAACAACTTTGCCAGGCAGATCCAGCGCCGGTGAGCCATTCGGAGCATGCTTTATACCGTATAGACACACGCTCGCCCCCGACAGCTGAAGGCTAGTATCAAATAATGATGGCAACCCTAAGAAAACCAGTTCCTTTAGTCACTGGGTCTGGCTTTTACATGGTATATTTTGCAGCCTCATGAATCTGGTTTTATATTCCACAGCATCTGTCTTGTTGCAGGAAGGAACAAAGCAGTGGCTATCTAGTGCTTTGGAGAAGGAAAAGCAATTTTGAGGGAAAGATGTTTCTGGCTCTCTTTGAGTAGTAACTCTTCTGGAGGCTATTAAAGTGTTACTGCCCAGTAGCTTAGGTCCCTGAAAATAAGATTTATCCACATGCTAGTGTCATCTATTTGGACGTATTTTGCCAAGTGGCATTCTCTGAATTTAGTGTGTATCTAACTGGGTTCTGTAGCATTTTCTCCAGCATCAGGCAAAATGTTGTGGTTCTTGTCAAACTCTACTGGGAGAAAGGAGACTTGTCTGCCTAGACCTGTTGTGAAAGCTGAGCAAAATATCAAAATAACCTGTGTTTCTAGAATGTGCTGTAACAATCAAATGTGGTTTTAATGAGGCTGAGTGTGTTATTTCTCTTGGAATATATTTTTATATGACTCAGGGTGTTTTGTTCTTCCAGTGACTTGTTTCACATCATCCAAAGTACTTGGCAATCACTTATGGGCATGAAGCTTCTGTTGATTTTAGGTTGACGTCACATAAGTAAGAGGAAGTTGACAGTGTCTGTAACTTTCTAGAGCTGCCTGTCAGGAAATCCATAATGCTTAGTTGGAGAGAGAAAAAGAGAGCTCACTGCAGATACACAAAGAACAACTCCTGCCTTGTGTAGTAGAGAGGAGAATCTTTTCATCCCCTTGGCTACAAGGGGCTCTAACAGGGGTGTTTAACTTACATAGCAAAGTATAATAGAGCACAATCCACAGTGAGCTGGCTTTTGGCTGCGTGCTTCTGGTCAAATGGAAATGTTTACCCTTCTTGATGTATGACATCCATGCAGCTGATCTGACTGTTCTTGCACACGGAAAACTTAAATTTTACTTGGAAGGAGAAATCCAGCCTGTGTTAACTTTCCACTAGGAAGAACTTTCATCTCACTGTAGCTTCTGAAGAGCTTTGGGCTTCTCATCAAGGTTCTTCCTCATCTAAGGTTTCACCTTTTAAAACATAGCAGCTAGAGAGAGGGAGATTCTCAAGCCAACATTAAGGGCTCAACTGATACTGTGAAACCCCCTGGCTTTTGCTTACGCTGTTTCCAGGCTTCATGGTAAAACTTGGATTGACTGATAAGCTGTTAATCCATCTCTCCCTCTTTCTGATCCTGTTCATTTCCTGTACTGCAGGGCAGCTGGGGCCAGACCTTGTGGGTAGGCACAGAATTGTCCTTCTGTCAGTTTGGACTTCAGAGCAGAAACAGTAATGATGAGGGAGGATAAAAAGGTCACCAGAACTGGTTGATGCTTGAATCTCTGTGATACATCTTTGGAAATGAGCTGTTTTAGTTCTTACACTGCTGCTGTTTTTCTTTCCCTATCAGTTTTCCTCCTTAGTTTATTTAAGTTGTGCTGTTCACCTGCGGCCTTTGTGAGTAAAATCTCTTTCTTGGTTTTGTGCAGGTTCAAAGACACTATCGTGAATGCCAAGTATGGAGGGCACACGGAGGCCGTGCGGAGGCTGCTGGGCCAGCTCCCCATCAGCGCCCAGTCGTACAGTGGCAGCCCGTACCTCGACCTCTCCCTTTTCAGCTACGATGACAAGTGGGTGTCAGTCATGGAGCGGCCCAAGACCTGCGGTGATCACCCTATAAGGTACGGAAGAGGCCAAGGAACTGTATGTGAGGAGAGCAGTGCGAGAGTAACTCCAAACTTGCCATGTGGCGTCAAATTTGCAGGAAAGGCAGTAGATGAAGGCCTTTTTCTCTTATGGCATCCTTTCACCAAGAGGGTTTATTTCAGCAGTCCCACAAAGCTTGGCTTCTCTCCTTGCGACAACTGTTTTATCTTGTGTGTGTGGGAGGGCTCTTCAGGTCTTCATGCTGAGCTGCCCTGGGGAAGGTTTGGGAAATGAAGCCTGAGCTTTTTCTGTATGAATGCTCTTATTCCTCCTCCTCTCCTTGCAGTCCTGCCGTTGTGTTTGGGCTGCAGAGTGATATGGTTCTGGTTGCCTGCTTTTCTCTGCTGGAGGGAACCCTTTAGAGCACATGGGTTTATTTGGCAAGGATGATCTAGTTTGTCCTGTGAATAAAATAGCAGCTGGGTTAGGTGTTATTGAGAATGCTTGTGGTATTGATTTAGCTATTTTCAGGCTTTCCTTGTTTACAGTTGTCGCCCTGGGAGCTGTACTCCTCTTCATATCCCCCTTCTTTCTGTGATCTATAGGAAATTTGATTCTGTAGTAGGAGTTTTAGCCAGATGTAAGGGGCATTCTGTTCCTTTTCTCTCTGAGTCTTCAATGCTGGCAGAAGGAATAAGTCTGATCTTGGGAATAAGGGGGTTTGCAATGCTTCTTGCAGAAACACCGGGACTATTTATTTCTTTTTTTTGGCCGCAGCCATGGCTGCAATTAGTAGTGGTTAAAAAATCCACCATCTCTGGCTTGAAAGGCTCAAAGTGGCTGAGTTCTCCAGGCAGAATAGTCTTTCCACTTATAGTACTGTAAAAGCAAACCTGTGCTCTGAAAACAAAGAGAGCCTTCAATGCCTAAGTGCTTTGTTTAGCGACTGCCCACATGTTGGGGGCTCAGGCAGCCTAGGGAGACCGTTCTGGCTGGTTTCCCGACTTTATTTTCATCAGTCCATTCTCAAAAAGCGGTTTCATGTCTCCCCTGGCCCTGACTCAGGTGGCGGGGAAGCACTGATTATTCCTGTGCTCTCAATTCCCAAATTATGTATATTTAATTGATTTTTTTTTTTTTTCAATTTTTTTTTTTTTCTGCCTGTATGATTTGGTTTGATCTCCAGCTCCCATGTCATCTGCAGAGAAAAGCCTGCCCTTTCCCCCTTGTCATGCTTGACGTGGGGAAAACTTGCAGGGCGGCAGTTGTCTGCCAGCGCCAACCTGCGTATGGCTCCCGCAGACAAAAGGGAGCAAAACCGCAGTCATTTGCTGAGGTTACAGTCTTTGTAGTAAACAAAGCAAAGTGCCACCTTCCCTCCCTCCCCTGAGCAAACAGGCGTTTCAGAGCCAGAGCTTTTAAAGCTCAAAGCTCTGCAGAGTCAATTAGGACTTGAATAGGGCCTCGGAGCAGTGGGGCTCCTGGATTTTGGAAAGTAAGCAGAAGAAGAGGCGCTAACCTTAACCATTCAGTAGCTGAAATAGCGCTGCTGTTTTTCTCACATGCAAAACAAAGGGATTAATAAAATAATGCCACTGCCTGTTGTGGTTAGAGGGCTTGGAAATGAGGGGCCACAGGATTTGTAATGTAAGTCCTGTAATTGGCTGGAGTGCAAAACCCTTCAGCAGCTACGGGTGTTGTAAGCTGTGTGCAGTTTCCTGGCACAATGTGCGAGGTAGGAAGGCCCTCCGTACCTTTTACACGTCGGTTTCAGTGCCTCTGTGTGCTGTGTCCTTTTAAACCCTTAGTGCCTTTCTGTATCCCAGAAGGTTCAGCTCTCTTCTCTGGCTACTTGAGAGACCAGGGGTTGTTTGCTCTCAGGAGGGAAGGACTTTAGGTTCTCCATCACTGTTGTCTTCCAGTATCTTTTCAGGAGGCTTGAAGAGATATTCACTGGGTGAAATGATGGCACTTGGGAAGAAGAGGCTCTAACGCAGCCATACCTATAGTAGGGGGTCTCTAAAATCCATCTAGATGGCTAATAGGGAGCCATTTAACCAAAAATTGGTCTGCAGATAAATCTTCCATTTTCATACAGTTTGAAAAGGCTGGTCTTGCTGTTTCTGTTGACATACAATTTTATATTGCAGTGCCTAATTTATCCCCAGAGTGAGAGCCCATGGAAATGGCCTCTGATTGCAGAGCACTTTTAAAAATAGATTTAAAAATACCAAACTGAGCACATCTTTGAGATTACAGGGAGCTTCATCTTGAGTAATAAATTATTGTGAATTGGGGAGAGAGAGGAGCAGATGGGGGACTGTGCTTTATTTAAAGAATGACCCTCTGCATAGCCAGCCTTGTGTAGGAGGGAAAGGTCTTTTTGAAAAGCCAAATGCCAAGATTGTGACTCTCTTGCTGGGTTCTTGTGTGCAATTTTCAGGCAGGGCTGGCTGGCACTTTGATTCAGAAGAAGGGAGAGGAGAGTGGCCCTCCAGGAAGAACATGAGGTTCTCAATAGGCTGTGTTGTTAAAATGTGGAGTATGTCTGCTCCTGAAACAGCATCGCCTGTATCTGTCATCACCCATTCTTCCAGGCTGAGAGCTGAGTGCATCGTATTGCTGGCGGGGGGGAAATGTGCTCTGAGATTAAAAGCATTCTCGGAGTTAAAACCAGAGGAAAATGCAAAATACCTACATGTACTAAGTGATGGTGGAAAAGGAAACAGCTGAGAGGCAAAATGGCAATTCTACGCCCAAAACTGAAAGAGCAGAGAAAATGGTCTAAGGAACTGAGACAACTTGAGCGTGAGGAGTTGAGTTAGAGCCCTGCTGCTTTGTGAAGGTACCACATCCAGAAACCTCCACCACCACATCCCAAAAACCTCCACCAAAGTCTTGGGGAGGGTGGGGTCACCGCAGAGTCCCCAGTTCCCACAGCAGCACAGGACAGTGGTGTTACCTGGGCTTATGTTGGTTACACAGAGTATGCAGAGAAGGTTCAAGAAGCAAAGAGCTTGCTCAACTCTCCTGTCTCTTCAGCGCTGTTTGCCTCATCCCCTTGGCAGTGATTGCTTTGTACTGAAGCTGTGTCCCGGACCTCACCTGTTTGGAGACACAAATGAGCTTGACCCACAGGCAGGTTTGTGGGAGACAGCAGAAGGATGCAAGGTTTTCCTTGACCCCTGCTCTTGCTCTGATTGTTGAATGCAATCCACCAGGTGCTTCTTGCCCATCCTATCTTGTTAATGCTTTTGATGGAAGTCTAAAAGGAACTGCAAAGCCTTGCTTTAGCTGTAAAGTACAACTTGGCATCTTTGAGCAGAATTGGATCCATATGTTTGCCTTCATTATCCTGAATGGGATATAGCGAGGCACAGGAGTGTTACACAAGAAGAGTAAAGACTACCTGGCAGCAGCAGGAGAGGAAAGGGGTGGCCTTACACTTGGAGTGAAGGCCATTGCTAAAGCAAGGGTGCTGAGTTCTGTATGGTATATCTGCCTTAGGGATCAAGGAGAGCAATTTACATTAAGAGAGGATGGAGAGCCAGGACAGGTGAGGTCTGGACCAAATTTATTCCCCCTTGTGAAGTCAGCTACATCCACCAAAATGGCAGGCAGAGCTCTCTCACTGGTGATACTAAAATGAAGTCAAGCTTTTCTAGACATTGGAAAATTAGCTGCCCTGGGAGGGACTTTCCTGTATCGACAAGAACCAGACACCCAGCTGAGGACCTCTTGCCCCTGAGAGAGTACCAGAGATTAAACAAGGCACTTGTCTCTGTGTGTGAAGAGCCCAGATGGAAAAGTCAGTAGTCGGGAACAGCCATAATTGACTTTCTCTTCCTTTCAGATTTTACGCTCGTGATTCTGGCCTCCTGAAGTTTGAGATCCAGGCGGGACTCCTGGGGCGACCCATCAATCACACAGTGCGACGCCTGGTTGCGTTCACCTTCCATCCCTTCGAGCCCTTTGCCATCTCGGTGCAGCGCACTAACGCCGAGTACGTGGTTAACTTCCACATGAGGCACAGCTGCACGTAGCGCCACACGCAGGCAGGGCGGCTGCTCTCCTTGGGTCTGGGCCTCTGCCACAGACCCACCAAAGCCAGCCGTTTGCGCCTTCTAGGAAACCAAACCGTCACTCGTGTCAAGAAACCTGACCTGGGAGCTCCTACCAGCCGGCATCTTGCAGGGATCTCAGCTGTGGAAAGCCGATCCCATCAAGTTAGGACTGTGAATATTTCTTCTGACCCTGTTTGTACCGCGGAGGTCCCCGCTGCATTAAGCGCTGCTGTTGTTCCCCATTCCTGTTGGTGAACAAAGCATAGCTGAGCTTCTTTTCCTGGTTTCCCAGAGGCACGTCCGTTTTTCTCTCCTTAGGATGGCAGAGATGGAGCTTTGCAACACATTTGTGGAGTGCTCCCTTCTGCGCCGGTGCTCTCCTGCCATGTTGAGACAAACAGCCTCAGCAGAGGCTCCCAGTAGAGGGAGTGGATGGGAGCCATGGGGAGGGCTTAGAAGTACAGCTGCCCGTGTTTGTATCTTCAGTATTACTAGGGAAATGAAATCCTGTTCTCATCCACACAGTCTACTCACTTGATTTTAATATGCAAGAGGTCAGGAAAAAAAAGATGTGAGAAATCACATCAGTTGAGAGACATGAGGTGTGTTCCTGACTCTTATGCAAGTCACTTAATCTTTGTGCCTTAGTATCTCTAAAAGCTCCTAAGTGAAAGGTAGGATGTTAATACCAGAAAGCCGGGGCAGCTGCCTGTGTCTCTAATGCACGAGGATGTGGGCACAGAAGGAAGATGGATGGCTGGGAAGGGTGTGGGGAGCAGCAGCACCTCCTCGATCACATCGGATGGACTTTTCTGCAGCATGGGGGTGAATCCTCATGGTTCTGCTGCTGAGGCGAAGGGAGACTCAGCTGCTGGCAGCCTCCTGCGTGTTGGAGTATGAGCGTGGAGAATTAGTAGCATTTGGATTTGCCCACAAAGGAGGGGGACAGACCTGAGGTAACGTGCATTGCTGCAGGTTTGCAGCTGGGAGAGGAGCTTGCTGACTTAGGTTGCTTACCTATCTCTGATATGCTGTTCTCTGTGAGAACCCCATTTGCTGTTCCCAGGCTTCAAAGCACAGCTGGCTGGTGTGTCGATGCTGCCTGGACCGCTGCGGTGTTTATGATAAAATAGGCTCCTGGGTGTAATATTACCTGCCACTCTGGGCTGGTGAGGATGCTGGCCTCCCCTTCTCTTAAAAAAAAAAATACGGAGTTTTTGGTTGTAGGCCAACATTTGGGTTTTTTTCTGCACACAGGCTGGTTTATGACTGTGTGCTGCCAGGCAGGGCAACCATCCCAGCATGGTGAGGTGCCCTGTTGGAAGCTGGAGCCTGCTGTTGTCCCATTCCCATGGGAGGGACAGAGGGGGCATTTAAAAATTGGTGCTTATACACGGGAGACGCTCTACTTCAAAAGGACCCTGTGGGTGATACGTTGTGGCCTGTGAAGAACAGTATTGAAGTCATATATTCATTTTTCATGGTAATGCATAGGAAAATAACTGTGTGGGTGCCTGCTTATAGGATGAATAGCGGACCTCGTAATGGAGGGTGCCCTGGGGTCCTTCAGTCAGCCTTTAATCTCTGTCTCATGGTACTTGTCTCCTCTCCTGGTCTTGCTAAACATATTTCTAGGCTAAGACATTGTATTTCACCGTGCTTTTCCTGGTGTTTGCACTGTTGGTTTCTCAGGTCTGTCAAGAGCAACTTCAGGTCAGGAGACTGCTAATAGAGGAGGTGTCAGGCCACGCACGCTTTAGTTCCAGGTTTCTCTCCATCTAATAACACTATTTGTCAAGGTTTTAGGTTTTTATCCTGTGATCTGTTCCTCAAACATTCAGTTAAAGCTCTGAGTGGAGAATCATTTGCACATTGTAGATAATGGATTTACATCCTTCTGTACCACTTTCACTTTGTTCAGACTTCCAGTATGAGACCTTTTTTTTTCTTTTTTTTTTTTTTTTTTTCCCGAAAAGCTCTCAGCAGCTCCATCCAAGACTGTGTTTACTCCTTGGTGTCACAGCCTCGGAGGTCAGTGCTTACTGAAATAGCTGTCAGATCTCCATTTAGACTTTCTTTTTTTTGTGTGTGTCAAAAATACAAACCATTTCAGCATTTCTGCAGTTGGGGCTTTTGCCAAATTGAGGCTGTCCTGTGTGAAGCAGCGAGCATGGCACGGGTTGTTGGACTAGGGGCTGAGAGACCAGAGATCTGTTCTTAGCTCTGCTATTAAATTGTTCTGTGACTGGGGGCAAATCTCTTCCTGTTCCAGCTGGTGTTTTCTTCTCCGCAAATGAGGCCAAAAACATATTTTCAGCTTTTGTAAAACACTTTGAGATTCATGGATAAAAAGTGCTGGATAAGTGCTAAGTATTTTCTTATTATGTTTGCAGACAAACTGATTGATCATTCTGGGTAGTAATTGCCTTGGAGTAGAGTAGCACATCCTCTGGTCTTGGCTGCTGCATTTTATATCTACAACAGAGTTAATTTTATTACAGAAATGTATTGAAAGGAAAGTCTCTCACGCTTGAAATTTTGATTCTTTTATTTAAGAAACAAAAAATGTGTGTGTGGTGGGGAGGGTGGGAGGAAAGGGGAGATATTTTCTACCTGATATTTTTCCTAGGCTAGAATGAACATTTGTTAGCCATGCAAGACAAAAATGGAATAAACAGAATTTGTTTTAAGAGCCTGATTTATTGTCTTTGTCTTCCAAAAATCTTAATGGTGCAGACAAGAATCCCTTTGCTAAGAAGAGACGACAGGGGTGTGCCTTGGACCACGCAGGCGTATCGCATGGGAGTTTGCTGCCTCTTCCTGGCACTTGGAGTACCAGCCTGTTCAAGGATGTTCTTACCTGAGGCATTTCTGGAGTTACTACAGATTTCTCAAATTCTTGTCCGCATGAGCTAATGCTGGGGGTTGAATACTTGGCCTTCAGTTACGTTTTCCCTTTTGTATGTTATTACTCACCCAACTTGTATTCAGAAACTCTTCCTTTAACACTTGTCTAACCTTGTGGCCGTTTTTCTGCTGATGCTCTGTGATCAAGAGATGAAAGTTGAAGGACACACCTTGCTTGGCAGAGGATGCATCACCTACCCACTGCTTTTAGGTTGGGCCATGGCGCTTGGATTTTCCACTGCGTGCTGCTCCCAGCTGCGATGCAGCTTTGGAGGACATTGTGGCTCAGAATATGCGGACGGGACCTTCCCAAAGTCTGGGATCCCACTGGAGTCCACTGCTGCTCTGTAACAACCTGGCGGCGTCCCCGTTTATGTTAGTTCCTCTAAGCATCTTGGCTTGAAAGCCACTTTCCTTTGAACCTTTCCTCCCTTTTCGCGTGTGCAGTTCTCTGATGCTTTCTTTTGGAGACCATGAGTGTATCAGAAAGCTCTTGAGCCTGTGGCTTTTCAGATAGGCACTAAGTGATGAGGAGATGCTTGACTTGGAAACCATGTTTGGCAGCAGAATCCCATCTTTTGTTACTTCTTGTGCTGCCTTTGCTTTTAAAAACAAACAAGTAGTAAAAGCAGGACACTTGCAATATTTCTTATATAAACTGCATTAGACAGCCAGCCACAGAAATCCCATTAGAATCAAACCTATGTATCCATTAATGGTGTGTCCCTACTAAAGACTCCTTTCAATTAACCTTCCAGCACTGAGTGGCTGGCCCTGATTTAGCTCCCTGATGTTCTTGATGTACTTATAGGACCTTCCTTTTGCTCAGGTGCTGGCGTCTATTATGCTTCCCTTAGTCCTTTTTGACCCAGCCAAGAAGAATCAGATTTCTGATGTTTTAAGAAGTCTCTTTGTCTTTCTTGTTTGTGTGCTCTGTTGTGCTGCTTTTCTGCCAGTTTCTCCTGCAGGATCTCTCGGGGCTGCAGGCAGAGGGATGGTAAAGGCTGGATGGCAATGGGACATGTGGCCCTCCGACAGCTTTCATCCTGGCGTGAACCTTTATCAGAAGGGTGCACGCTGCAGAGCAATTAGATGGTGCTGTGGGCCAGCAACAGGATAGGATTTTGTGGGTTTGCTTTTGCCTTGCTTTCCGAATTTCAGAGCCCAGGTCGCTGATGTGCTTGAATCCTTGTGCTTCCCTGTCTTGTTAGATGGTTGTAAAAGCTTTTCTGGCCAAATACTTCTCAGGAGGAGGGAACGGTAAATTTTTTTATTTTTTTTTTATTTTTTTTTTAAATTTTTTCCTTGTTCCGGGGCTGTGGGGGGACGTGGGCTGAGCTGTGCAAAGTCAGTCATTGGAGCAGTAACAGCCTGGCACTACCTGCCCACCAGGCTGACTGCTCATCAGTCAGCAACGTCCTCTGTTTGAGCTGTTTAAGGTCTGATTTGCCTTTGTTTCTCTCGGGGAAGAGCTGTACTTACCGCGTAAGGAAATGAGTTCTCAGGAAAATACCGATCTGGGAAAAACCCTGAATTGCACATTCTTTTCCTGATGTTTTGACATAAAAATACTGCACTGGTTTTAGACTAGCAATCTGGAAACCAGTAATTCATGGGCGACTTTGTGGTCCTGCATGCGAGGAGAACTGTAAAGGGGCACAGTGCCCCCAGTCCCAGCTGTTCAGGGCTGTGCTGCAGCATCGAGGTAACATGTTGGCCCTCACTTGGTGAACAAAGAATCAAGGACGTTGTACGAGCCTACAGGCTTTGCTGCATTTGTGCAGAGGTAGGTTTTTTTTACCGCGTCTTGTTTCTTTCCTCCCAGAAGCCAAATCCTTTCCTAGGGCACCTTCTAGCTGTTGCAGTTTGCTAGCAGGGTGATTGCTGTCCTCGGTTTTGCAAGGATCCCAATTGCACCTGAAAATTGGAGGATGCTTTTGGAGGAGCACGGCAGGGAGATGCTTGGCAGGTGCCCAGGGCTGTTGGCAGGACAGAGGGAGGAGGACCACAGGGAGAAGTGCCTCCAGCGGGAGCTTTCCTAGAGGAGGAGCAGCACAGCACTTGGTCACTGTGGAAGAAAATCCTATAGAAACTGGAACAAGGCAGTGGAAAATTGGAGGTAATACAAAGCCCCCCGACATTTTCTAGATTCTGCTTTGTCTAGGTACAAACTGGAGCCTTTGGAGGAGTTATGTTTCTATGGGTGACAGAACTAGTTTGAATTCAGCCTTTTTAAAGCCAGGAACTTGCTACTTCTGTTCTCCATGGCTTTCCTCCTCTTTCTTTCTCCCCAGCAGCTTTGCAACACACTCAGCACGGGCCAAAGCAGCCCTGGCTTTGCCTGGAGGACTTCCTGAGCCCCTGCTCTTGGTAGGACGTCATCACCCTCTGAAAGCTGCTCTTGCACGGGTTTGTCCTCTCATCTGCCAGTGTCCTTCCTCCATCCAGGTGTGTTGTGATAGCCTCCGGTAGAGAGGCAGAGCGGTACAAGAGAGTTGGGTGGCCCAGCAACCTCTGGGTTGGTCTCCATCCCAATGCCTGATGAACTGGATGGATGCTTCTGGTTACCTTGGATGGAGCTGGTGAGGATGGGCTGGTGGTGTTGGCATCTGACCCCAGGCCTGAGCCCTGCTGGAGGACAGCCATGGAACTTGGCTGTGCGAGGAGGTCTGGGGGGGTGGGAGTCGGGAGGCCCCAGCAGAGCTAACTGATTGCAGATCGACGTGATTTTGGGGTGTTAATAACAGCAGCAGGCAGCACCGCATCCCTTTGACTGCCTGCTCGCTGCCGCCAGGCTGGTCATTTGATAGCTCCTTGATGCTTCTCAAAGGCGTAAAATGGAGCGATGCTGGATTAGATGTACCCGCTGCCCTTGGCAAGCGCTGGGGAGATACGGTCCTCGCCCTCCCACCTCCGGCCTGCTGGCACCCGGCACTGTCACCATGGCAACGGGGAGAAACAGCCATCCGCATGGAAACGGCCTTGCTGCGCCCAGCAACCCGTATTCGGGAGGGAAACAGTTCAAATGGTGAGTTTGGAGAGGTGAGGGGCACCGGCATCCCCGCGGCAACCAGTGGGGAGCACTGGCCCACTCCACTGGGCTGAACCCACATCCTGTGAGATCTTGCAGTATCGGCACTGTCCCCACCGTGGGACACCCCTCTGAAACACCAGCATCGCCCCCATCGCATCTCCAGCTGTGAAGGATGGTCGTTGTTGCTGCTGCCCTATTTTTGGGGGCTGGTCAGGGTAAGGTCCGGATTAGCTGTGCTGATACCTGTGGCAGCGTAGCTAGGTCACTGCTTCAGCCCTGACCAGTGAGTCCTTAATGCTAGTAAATTCCCCTCTGTAAGGGAGAAGGGGGCAGCCAAACAAGGTCTCCTGTAACATAGGGCAGACAAATGGCATGTTGACAGCGCGATTGTGTGGTGCAGCCCGTCTGGCTACGGGCAGCAAAGTCCAAGTTAATCTCTCCTCCTCCTCCCTTCTACCCCTTTATCCCCCTAGACAGTGGCTCTGCCCATGTCAGCATCTTCCCTGGAGAGGGCTCAGATTTGAAGGAGATGTCGGCGCTGACCCGCTGGCTCCCGATAAGGGCTGGGGCCAGCAGCCCTGCCGTGTGGCTGCTGGAGACCCAGCAGGGTTTGTCCCAGTTTCACACTGGCCCTTTGGTGAGAGCGCTGCTGCTCTTGGCTTCAGGATCATGAGGAAGGGGATCTTCCCAGCCAGCTGCGCTGCTTCTCTTGCAGGGATGTCGGTCAAAAGAGCTGGTTTTACAACCATGTCCAAGGGCAGATTGTTTCAGAGCATCTCCCAGCGCTGGAGCAGGCTGCTTCCTGGCTGTCGGCATTACAGAGGAGCCCAGAGGGTTGGCCCATCTGAAGTCATTTGCATTCCTTGGTCGGTTTGACCCTGGCAGCTCAGGAAATTGATAATTTACTTCTGTGGATTTGGCAGGAGCAAAATAAAAGGCAGCATCTAGGTCTTGGCAAGGGGCTGCGTGAGAGCCATGGTGGGCAATTAGGAGAGTGAGTTGTTTGCCTGCAGGCTGGTGCATGAAGAGGTGAGAGTTGTGTTTCTCCACCTCATCTTGGGACCTGCTGAAGGGGCTGGAGATGAGTGGCTGAGTGATGAAATATGTGTCTTTCTCCTGCCTGGTGCCCTGAGTTTTATTTGTTACCTGGAGTCCTGTGTGCGGTGGGAATCCTGGTCTGGTTCTGTGCAGAGGAGCAGGCAGAGGGAGAAAGGGCCAAAAGCTGGAGTCTTTCGTGATGTGGCTGGGAGATGCAGTGGACATCAACTCCAGCCACTCTGGCTTAGAATTTGGCTTTGCAAAATGAATCATTAAGTGGTGAAGCACAGAGGAGGGATTTCAGAGCCAGC
The DNA here is from genome assembly GCA_028565335.1 of Limnodromus scolopaceus. NCBI lineage: Eukaryota > Metazoa > Chordata > Aves > Charadriiformes > Scolopacidae > Limnodromus > Limnodromus scolopaceus. The sequence continues at coordinate 34,229,073 of JAOXNO010000070.1, forward strand.
TTGGAAGGGGAAGGAGGGTTTTGGGCACACTCATTGCTGCTTGAAGAGGCTTTGAAGCAGTTTCTAAATACAGCTATGGGATGGTCTTTGTGCCTTCTGTAAAATGGTGAAGTGAAAGCCCCAAAGAGCTGGTCATGCTGGCGGGGAGAGCTCCTGAGCAAAGCCACCCAGTGCTTCTGACGTGGAGGTCTGGCTGGGAGAACAGCAACAGGGAATGCATCTAGCCCGATCCTGAAGCACAGCTGCTGTGGGAGAGCCCTTTCCTGCATCCTCCTCCTAATCCGTGCTGGCTCTTGGACCACCAGATGGGAGATTTTAGCCTTAGGAAAGGGTTTTTTTAATGTTGTATTTTCACTTCTTGCATTTTTTCCTCCATGTTCTCTCCCTTTCCCGACCCACCTTTTCATTCCCTGCATCCTCGCTTAGAATTCAGCCTCTTGCACCCAGCCTTTTCTCTCTTCTGTGTCTTTTCTCTGGAAAAACAAGCTGTGAAGCTGCTGGCGGGAGCAGCTGTCCCAAGTCAGGGCTGGTAGGGCTCTGTGGCTGCTGAGAAGTTTGGGTCCAGGTCCCAGATCTCTGCACAGCCTCTGACTCTCAGTGGATGCGGGTGTAGAAAGAGAGCTATGAGCTCCAGAGAAAGGAAAGGACCCTGCCAAGTGGCACTAGCGCAGGGGGAGCTTGGGGACCACAGCACGGGAGGCGTGAGTGGTTTCAAAAAGAAGGGGATAGTGTTGAGGCTCGGCTCCCTCTGCACATCCCTAAGAGGACCCTGCAGCCCCGCTTCACCATCAGTGCGGGAACTTGGATGCTATTAGGCAGTTCATTAGTAAAACCTCTGAGCAGTTCCCATTGCCGTTGAGTACCCATTTAATGCCTCTTGAGGGGAGAGGAGAACATTGGAAAAGCACAAAAACAATCTGAGGGTCCTTGATCTCGTTTTGGTCTGAGAGGTCATGGGCTGAGGTTGGAGGGGCAGCTGGGGAGGGGAAGAGGGGCCAGGCAGGGACGGATGCCAGGCTTGAAAGCAGCACTGTGATTGTCCGCCCAAGTCTGAGTGCAAAAACATAACCTGACTTGAACTGTTACTTCTCAAAAGCTCCCCGGGGGTGATTTAGGGTTATAAACACCTACTCGCTGACCCGCTTTGTGCACATCTCAAGCCAGGTATTCCCGCTCCTGAGGGAAAGCCGGCAAAAACCTGCGCAGATGTCCCTAACAGCTGCAGCCGGGCTGCGGTGAACCACCCCTGCTGCTGCCGTTTATTAGCGCTGCAGGGTCTGTCCCCTTCTCCTTGCTTGCTTGTGTATACAGTCAGCTGTTAAAGGACACTGACATCACTTAATTAATGGTTTAATTGAATCTCACAAAGGGATCGAAATTGGCTGCCTGACTCTCTTCACCAAGATGCTCACATAAGAAATAGTAAATCACCAATTCAGCAGATAAGGCTGCTTCTCTAGATAGAAAGTCCTTGTCGCTGGGGATAGCGAAATATTTCCTCTTTGCAGAATAATATACTATTAGGGAGAAGTCTGGGGGGCATTTTTCCAAGCCACCAGGTGCCACTCGTGTCCAAGGGAAGGGTAACTGGGTTAGACTAACTCCCCAAGGTGGTACAGCACTCATTAAGGGTTAAACAGACCCGAGGAAACATTTAAGCTGTAAGTCTGTTTGTGTTTCACCCCCTGTGTGATGGAGAAAGGTCCAGGTGGTATTTGAAAAGGGAGGGCAAAACCCCAGAAAGACCAAGGTTGAACCACGATAAACCTTTGTGGTCAGTAGCAGCTTCTGAGCTTGTTTCCAGGGAAAAGAAAAGGCTTTTTTGAGAGCAAGGAGTCAAAAGTTTGGAGGGAGTGGAGAGAAAAATGCCCCAAAGCAATGGGGAAGCCCAAAGGGGAGAGGATGTGACCCTAATGAGGGTGCTAATGCGGTAGCCGAGCTACTGAGAAGTGAAGTAATTGCTGCTCAGGAGGAGTGTGAGCCAGCAGAAAACGGTATTCCACCCAGGTGCCAAGAAAAGCAATTAGAACTGGTAAACACCAGTGGCTGGCTAAAACCAGGCTCTTAATTAATAGTTTCATCTGAAGGGTAAGGAAATCATTAAGTGCTATCGGTGTCTACTAATTCCCTGCAAGATGAACAACAACAGAGTTTTAAGACCTCTTTCACCGGGCGGCGTGTGCAGGAAGGGGCGAAGAGCCCCCCGCACGAGGTGGGAGAGGTTGCTTTGTGAGGCTGCGCTCCTCACTTCACTGATGTGCTGCAGGATGAACAGCTCAGACCGAGCCTTTAGGTAGGACCTGGCTTTGGGGCTGCTCCATCAGGGCAGGAGAGAAGGTGGGTGGAAAAATGTGACTTCAACAAAAAGCCGTGCAGGCTGAAGCACTGTGCCGGGGAGCTCAGGGAGGGTACATGGAGCTGGGGGTTTGGAAGATAAATATTCGTGATACTCTACAGATCCAGCCACTGAACCGTGGAGGATAGTGTCAGCCTCTTCTGTCCAGCTCAGAGTGCTGCATAAATATCAGTTGGAGGAAGAAATAGGGATGGGTACCAGAACTAGGGAAGGCAGATAAAACTTCCTACTGTCTAAGCTCTGGTGGTGTATTGCTGGACTTCATGAAGTGTTCCCAAATCCTCAGAAATCAAGAGTGTTAAGGAGTGGCCTTTACAAAGGGCACAACCTTGATTCTAAGTCTGGGTAAGACAAAGATTTATTCTCATTGCTTTCTGACTCTCGAGTCATCCACCTACTCTTCCCTGAATTTCGGAAGGACTGCAAATCTCTTCCCAATCTTATTTTTCAATTTGTTCTCTCATCTTTATCTGACGTGGGCACTTGTGCTGCATTGAGGCGAGGAGCAGCTTGTGGTGGAGAGCGGCAGTGGTTGGTTTTCCCACTGTGGTAGGCAGCGCATCACTGACCAGCCTTGCCAGTGCCGACCAGTGCTCCTCCTGTCCCAGGGCTGGTCGCTGCTGGTGTGGAAACCAGCCCAGCCTGGCTGTAAGGCACACCAGCGTTCACACACACTTCCCCGGCCAGCTGCCTGGGTACTCGGAACCTTAATCTTGGCAGTTTATAGCTGACCTGGTATCTCCTCCATAAAAAGAGGACTATGAAGTCACTAGAAGCTTAGCCGTATCTCTGGAGCGAGGGGGAAGCTCTTCTAGCGTGTCAAACACCTATGGAAGAGCCTCTCTTCCTCGCTGTCAAAACCGTGACAGCTCAAGGAACTTCCCTTTAGGATAACCTACCCTCTCTTCGAATTGAGACAGCTGGAGTAAGGCAAGGGGATTCATCCCAGTCTTGTTTTCTTCTCTTCTGTCAAATGCAACTCAACAGGCTCTTCTCAGCAGACTGATTTCTTTCAAAACCTGCCGTCTGCCATTCAGCCCCATGAAGGAGGTTCACTGCCTTGTTGCCATGGTACCCTTTCTCTAAAGAGGAATAGTTAATTACACAATTTAAGAAACTAAGGAGGAACGACGGAAAGAGAAATAATAAAAAGGAAGATTCTGGGCTGGTGATAGAACTGCTGGCTGCACCAAAATACACGGTTTACAAGTGAAATATTTGCCGGCTGTATGCTGTGTACAGCCAGGGCTTCTCTGTATTCCAAGGAGCTGCCCTTTGCCGGGCGGTGTGCCTCTGCCACCCAGGGAACCAGTCCTGTAGTCACTGCTGTTACCTTCCCTGGTTAATGCTCCAGAGCCTCAGACATATTTGCTTGGCTGAAATTCTCTCTGGATGGAGCTAGGACAGCAATAATACATCACAGACCCATGACAAGCTCACGCTGCCTGTGGATATACAGAGGTACAGTTCAGGACTTAAGCGTTTTAAATCTCGACAGCATTTCATTGTTCCTCAGCCCTACTAATCCCCTGCTTGCTTTACCCAGGACCTCAGAAAATCCAGTTTGTGGCACCCAAGGTGGGACCAAAGAGACGGCAAGCATCAAAGCTGGCAAGATCCCAGCCCGTTTAGAAGGACTGGCATTTTCCACTTGCCAATAGCACTGGCCGGCCAGCTACAGCCTGGGCGAAACAAAGCACCGCAACAGATCTTGGCCAATGATGGACCCAGGCTACAGTGCTCCGTGCAGTGAGAAGAGGAAGAGCTGCCTCTCGCACGGTGCTCTGAGCTCTGCAAGGCAGGGGGAAGGGGAAGAGTTACTTCACACCCTGTTCCTAAATGTGTGCGGTGAGAGAAAGAGGGAAGGAAGATGACATGACCCCGTGCAGTTGTTTACTACAGAGGACTGGAAGGAGATCTGTTTCGGTACAGACCTCAAGCTCCCCTTCCACCTAACGAGGGCAATAATAGCACCGAGGGCTAGACCACAGCCACATACAGCGCTAAGAGGAAGAGAGCAGTCGAGAGGCAATAATAATCCAGAATACTTCTGGGAACACAGCGGGAACAGCTGTCAAAAGACCAACATTTTAATCAGCAAACTTAGTACACAAGAGGCTTCCCACTAAGGGAGTACACGTATTCCTGCTTTTACCACCAGCTTCTACCACCCGGGCTTTTAAGGCCCAGGATGGTCTGTCTTCTTCAAGCTTCCCTTAGAAAGCATTTCCAGGGAGGGTGGATTTCCAGAATCCCCAGAATTCCAGAATTCACAGGAGCAACATCCAACCCAGTCCCTGTTGCATGAACTGATGTTGAATGCAGTGTGTCTTCCGTTCTCCCCTCACATCCGCCTGGCTTTCCGTGGGCGGCAGCCGTTGTGCGGAACCGGGGTGTTGTCAGTGATGGAGATGATCTCCAGACCCCCCATAGTCAAACCCTTGATGGCAGCCTGCAAGAACAAGACAGCAGATGACATGCTGTTATTACCACACTGAACAGCAGAGAAGGGAAAAATCTTAGAGGCAAAGAGTTTGGTCCCCTTTCCAAAAATCAAGTTTTTCCAATGGTTCTACTTTCTAATTATCTTAAAAATAAGTAATTCTTATCAGAAAACCCAGTTTAAACCTATCTGCTCCAATGTTTTCACAAGTTCCCATCAGTTTTCCCACTTGAGTTGGAAGAAGTCCCAAATAACAGCTTTTATTCTGTCTCTAAAGTGAAATTACTCTAAAATTTTAATTATTCTAAAATTTTAATTATTCTAAAATTTTATTACTAGGCACTTGAGTGATGAATTCTTTACATCACCTTCACAAATACCAAGTTAATAGATGTAGTCAGGAGACCAGCCTGAAATTACAAAACCTGGGTGATGCCTGAGAAAGAAAAATATGAAAAGAAACTCTGACACCTACTTTGCGTCCTGGTCCCAGTCCTTTCACCATGACTCGTACGTGTAATACACCCTTCCCACGTGCCTTCTGCAAAAAGAACAAATTGGTTAGCGTTCTCTTTGGTATTATTAATGCTGCTCTTGCTCCCCTGGAGTGTTTCATTCCCTTTTGACCCACTATCATAGTTCTTAAGTAAAGAGTAGATAGTAATGGATACAGAAGACGAATATGGGGATTATTGCCCAAAGACAGAAGGAAAAAAGGAGGCCTGGATACAGCCATGGCAGTTTCAAGAAAATTTCTGTGCTCAGCTGTCAACTCTGCGTACAGAGGAAGCTTTAACATCAAACTATCTGTGACCTAAAGCCAGGGCAGAAAATGACATATCCATGGATACGTGACTGAACTGGCAAGGGACTAACAAGGACTAACTCAAAGCTGTTTTCCCTTCTCTAATGCAGTGACTTCTCTCCTGTGATCAGTGGATTCCTTCTAGCGGGTAAATGAGAAATGCAGGCGAGCTTTGTATTTGCTGTGCAGGAGTCCACACCTTCAGTGCAAAAATTCTAGGGACCTGCAAATTGAAACTGAAAAACATCTGCTGTAAAGCATAGCCGTGCTGCCACCAAGTGGATGGAGCTCTGCTGGGCCTCTCACTTTCCATATTCGGGTGCAATTAATGTACTAACAACTTTAACAGTGACGGAATAAATCTGTCCAAGCACAGCTATGCAGCTATTATAAGGCTCTGATGAGCACAGATAAATAGTGAAGATGTTCTTATATTCCTCTGAGCCAACCACAATACACTGTTGGCCAGCAGCAGCATCAAACACCTCTGACATGAAAGGCTGAAGCGAGTTCTGCCTAATTTAAGATAAGGATTTTCAGTTTAACCTTGCCTCATTCTGCTGTAATGAGGACCGTGACACAGCCAGCCTCATCTTCTCCTGCCACCTGGACACCCACATGATTTTTTTTAGGAACTATTACAGTAAACTGTATGCAGCTGGAAACTACACGTGCAAGGACATCACCTTCTCTGACTAGAACTGCTGGCAGCAGCTCAATTCTCCTATGGCAGAGAACAAATATAAAACGTTCAGCCAGTAATTACAGCCACTTCTCAGTCCCCTACAGTGCAGAAATTGAACTGCTGCCGATTCAGGGACTATATTTCCAAAATGGCTGAAAGACGTTCACTTAGAAAAAAAGAGCTCTGCAAACTGGAGCTAGAAAAGGATACACTCCAAGTAACGCTTCCCAATCACAACCTGCGCTGCCGAGTTCACCCTCTGGGCATTTCTAACTGCCGTTTCAAACACACTTTGTCTGTGCAAAGATGCACAGCATCAGATGAAGGTAGGGAAACTGTCAGCAGACAGCAGCGTGCTGCTCGAGCACTAAGGAACAGAGCTCTGGGCTGCTGCTCCCCTTGAGCGAGGCAGGTACCCAGGCAGCGGGGGATGCAGTCAGTGCTCCCCTCTGGGAGGGTGGGAATCATCAGCGTGGACTCACCACTGCTGCTGCCATGGCTGCAGTCTGCGCCGCGATGGCAGTTCCCTTCTTGGCATTCTGGAAGCCTTCTGTGCCACAGGATGTGCGGGCAAACGGCCTGTTGTCAAAGCTGACCACTTGGATGTGGGTGCTACAGAAAGAAAGGGGCAGGAGAAAGAAGCAGGCTGAAACAAAGCTGTATTCTCCAGTTTCTTCTCGCTCACCTTACTGGCACGGCTCGCCACAGGACTCCTGTCTCCCTTCTCCAAGCCACCCTAACTCAGCACTCCCTTTCGAGGTTTCCCACTTACATGAACCCACTCCAGAGACCTCCCAGCAGTGACCTTTTGGTCACCGTAGAGAACCTGAGAGAGGTGGCAAAACCTTTCTGAATAAGGTATACTTTATCCAGGTATTCCTCACATACTGCTTAGCCCTTTCAGACACACCTCGCACTGTATTCTACCTCTTCTGCTTATTAAAAAAAGATGCACAAAACATTTCTAGAATTTGAAAGAGCTTTAAGAAACCGTAAAATATCACACTAGAGATCCCTAATGAAACACAACAATCTCTCATGGAGAATATGACAATTTTTTCAACAGTTGTACAGCAACAGTGCTGGAACTGAGGAAGTAACCTGCCATTAAAGCCGTCAGCATCCAATTATTCACATCAGAATGTAGTCAAAACGTGTAATAGCAATCTTATTGCTGTTAAATACACTATAAGCCGTTACGCTTTCTGAACAGCGCTGAGGTTTGGATTCAGTATTATTATCTTCCTATTCATGAACATCACTCCTCTGGCTTTTTTCCTTTGAGCCTTTTGATCAAGATGATGACTGGCCAAAGCCCGGGTACGTTATAAGCTTTCATTTTTGCATGAGAGCAGGAACAGAGCAGCTGATTTGCTTACTTGTTGTATGTAGCTTTGATGTGAGCTATTGGGATCTCTTCATAGACCTTTCCATCCCATCTCATGGAGCTCCTCTGCAGGATTAAAGGGCTGAGGAGCAAAACGAGAGTTATCAGGCACTCACTCTTTAAACTTTGCAAAGTTTTATTTCATATGGGGAAAGAAAGAAAGGATCGAGTCTCTGGAAGACACAAGCTGCGTTTGTGATTGAGTCGAGTCACTTCCTTTCCTTCCTCGGCTGAAACACCACCGAAGGCGAGAAAACCTCCCAGCAAGAGGCAATTGGCCGAGCCCTCCCGGCGCGGCCTGGCCGTATCTCACCTCAGGTCGGTCGCGCTCTGCTTCTCCGCCTCCTTCGCAAGGTCCTGCAGCCTCGTGGGGGTGGTAAGCAGGCCACGGCACAGGGCGGCAGCACGGCCCCTGAGGGAAAGAAACGATGAGGAGGACACTAGGGGCTCCCCCAGGGCGCTGGCTGGCGGGGAGTGGGCGAGCCGCAGGCTCGCAGGGGGCCGGGCCTAGCAGGGCCTCCCGCCATGACGGGGAGGGAAGGGGCCCCAGCGGGGCTTGCCGCTATCACAGGGAGGGACGGGGGGTGTGAACCGGCTCGGTATCGTCCCTCCCCTCAGCGCGGCCCGGTTCCCGCCGCCACCGCTCACCCCCAGGCCGCTCCGAGCAGCCGTTGCCAGGCGACCGCGCTCATGGCGGCTCCCGTAGCGCGCCCGCAGAGGTCGCCGCAAGGCACGACGGGAACGAGGAGGAACGACAGCGGCCCGGCCCGCCCCCGCGGTGCATGCTGGGCGGCGCGGCAACAACATGGCGGCGCCCAGGCAGTCGGCGGTGGGTTGGGGGCGGTGGTTTTGTACTGCTGCCGCTCCTCGGCCGTGGCGGCTCTTCGGGGCTATGTGTCTCCTGAGGCTTCCCCGCATCACGCAGCCTCTGCAGAAGGAGGAGGAAGAGATGGCGGCCCTCATGGGGCAGGTATAGAGGGGGGGTGCTGACAGGAGAGTGCCCTCCTCAGGCCAGTCCTCGCCACAGGGGAGGGCGCCCTGTGGGGCCGGCAGCCGCGGCCAGTCCCCGGTACCGCCTCAGACTGGCTGCGGCTACCAGCCCCGGCAGTGACAGGCTGGGGACACTTTGGGTGGTGTTGCTCCTTGCCGTGAAGTGATAGGGAGCACTCTGTGTGTGATTTGTGGTTTGCACCAGGTATCGTGGGTCTTGGTAGTGCTCCCGTGGCCTTCCTCAATGCCATTGGTGTCCCTGATTGAGGCAGGGAAGGCCTGTTCCACCTCAGGGAAATTCCCATCATCTTGCGTTCGCTCAGGTAGAAATAACTTAATTCTCCTTGCTAAGTCCAGCCTGTCACGTTGAGCCTTAATGGTTCTCTGTATTCATTTCTAGATAGAGCTGGAGAAAAGCCACTATTCGGATCATGAAATCCGTAAGCTACAGGAGGAGGAGCAGCTCAGGAGGAGGAAGGAAAGCATGTACGATGATGATGATGGGCCTGGCAAAACAGTCATCATGGCTCAAGACCTGGAGGAGAAGTGGGAACAGAAGTTACTGCGATTCAAAGCTGCTCCACGGGTAACAGGTACAGGCTGAAGTTTGTGGCGGGTGAGAACGCTCTGATCATCTGCCAAATGCAGCTGAGGGCAATTCAGTGGAGGGGAGGCATTTGCTGAGTCTTTTTTATTTTAAGGAGGGTCTTGACTCCATGGCAGCACCATTAGCGCATGAGGAATTAACTGGCTGCTAGGGGAATCAGTGTTTTCATGCTGCAAAGCGCATGTTCTCACAACCTTATTAGAGCAAAGCGGTGAAAATGGATGTTGTTTCCTGATGAGAAACCTTAGGTCGCTTGGTTCCTGAGCTCACCTAGCATTCTTGTTGATTTTTGTCGAACTGGAGATCCAGGCTGCTTGCTGTAAATTCCCTTTGGAAATGAAACAGGTAGAGTGCAGTCTAGCAGTGGATTCCAGTTGGATCCTGCACTGGCTTCCAGAGCCACTGAGAGCATTTCTGTCTAGATTTTTGTCTTGTGCTATGTATCCATGTTTGTGTATTATTGCTGGAAGCGTGTTAGATGCAGAGGGTTGATGAATCAAGGGGAGCAGGGCAGTGTTGCCAGGAGACTTTGTTTTGAGCATGTGTTGGTTTTTGGCAGATGCTGATAAAAGCAACAATCGAACATCATTGAACAGGAAGCTGGACAGTAACCTGATGCTTCTGGTGAAACAGAAAATCGGTAACCAGGAGCTCTGGCTCCTGCCTCAAGTGGAATGGCAGCCTGGAGAGACGCTGCGAAGCACAGCTGAGCGAGCCATGGCTACGTTTTTGGGTGTGTAGTTTACTGTGTGCCTGGACCTCCCTCCCCTTTGTCCCAGTTGTTTTCTTCCTGTGCCGTATCTGAGGGATATTTGCCGTCTGCTGTAACGAAATACCCTCCCACCTGCTGGGAAAAGGCATTTCATGGCAGAAGGATGGAGCTCAATGGGGTGGGCTTTCTGCCAAGAGCCACGATCATGGGTAATTGGCTTTGTAACTGTGCACTGTTGCAGAGCGACTGCAGCGTGTGTGGGGCTGACTGGGCTGGCAGACTCTGAGTTGGGATCTCTGGCTGCCAGCAACTGTGGTGGCGAGACTGGCCCTCACGGTCTGATGTTGGAGCATCACCAGACGCCCCCTGAACGGTCTAGGCTTGCTCCAGGTATACGCCTTCTCTGGTCGTCCTATAGCAGCTTTTGTGGCAGATGGGTGATAGCAAATCCATGTGTCCCTGCTTTTCGGTGTGGGTTGGTAAAGCACTCTTACTCCACCTGCTAGACTCCAGGAAAAGTTGTTTTTTTCATGAGACAATGTTGACAATTGCCAATATTTCTGCTAAGAAGGAACAGTTGGTCTGAACCAGATACAAGGAGTGGCTTACTTTCTGTTACTGCGGGAGAGTGGTTACTGTTGCTCTGCATTCTTATGTCTTGTTTTCTGTTTTCTTTCTTTTGTGTTGCTGGGGTCTTGCAGGAGATCACATTCAAGCCAAAATCCTGGGGAATGCACCACATGGGGTTTACAAGTACAAATTCCCCAGGGCCATCAGGACTGAGGATAACATAGGAGCCAAAGTATTCTTCTTCAAAGCCTTCCTCCAAAGTGATGATTTGTCCCAGGCAGAGCCGAAGAAAGATTACCTGTGGGTCACAAAGGATGAGCTGGGAGATTACTTGAAGTCGGAATACCTGAACAAAGTCAATCGATTCCTTCTGGACTTATAAGCGATAGGCTATGCTCCTGCAGATGGGGAAGGCGTGGGATGCGACTCCAGGGAGGAGCACAGCTGCTGCTTTGCATGGTCTGTGTGTATGAGATGTTCACTTGGGCTCTGGAGAATAATTTGCCTTTGCCTTATTTCCCAGTTCTCTTCACCGGGCCTGTACTAAATAAATATTAAAACTTACACTAGGAAGTGAAGCTTTCCTCAGGGAATTCTTTGCTCTTGTTGAATCCTCCTCCAACTTTTCTGGAAGTGCATATTATGATCTTTTCCTCTCCCAAGTGTGCAATTCCCTGGGGCTGTGGTAGCCAGGAGGCTTGCTTTCCTCACCAAACTCCTGTCATAGTCTGGAGCTCAAGTGGTTTCTTCTAAGCAATGGCTAATGCTTATTTCTGGCTTCTTTCTTTAATAAGAGCAGTGCTGGAGGGTTATCTGTGTGTCCAGGTGGGAACAGACCCTCCTGCATATAAGGCTGGCCAACATGGATTTCTGGGGAGCTGGAAGCTGGGATACTTACAGTTTATTTACATTTAATCTGTGTTGGAGCTGCCTCTGTTGTAAAGTCTGTGATACACGGTGACCGTGGAGGACACAGATACATGAGGAATGGGCAGCAGCTCTTTCTTTAGATGTGTGCTGCTTTCCCACCCGCACTGCCCTCCTCTTGAGCCTCAAGCTGTAGCAACAGACACCGAAGGAGGGTAAAATTTGAGCAGCAGCTCTCTGTCTGGACAGGGAGGCTAATTTCTGCTGGTGGGGGAAGGCTCTGGGGAGTTCTTGTGTCCCGTTTCTGATGTGTTGCGCTGGCACTGCTAACCCAGCCCAGTCAGGACTGCCTCAGGTAGCCTGACCCTCTTACCTCAATTTGTTTATAAGAAGATCTATCCTGAGCTTAAATGGTGCTGTTTCACTTCTCTGGGGCTGATTTTATTTCTTGGAGGTTTTTTTTCTATTTGTAAATGTTGCTGTTTGGTAGTCAGAGTGGTGTCTGGACCTTGCAGAGAATCAGCCTTCTTCAGCATCAGGGAGAGAGGGAGGAAATAGCTGTCGTTAATCATTGGGAGAGAGTTCGGCCTCCAGAGGTGGAACTGGAGATTGCTATATATATTTTATCAATCCTTTGGGAGCTGTTGAGCTGCAGGCCTCAAATTAAAGCTATCCTTAATCACTCCACAAGCCGTCGGGGAGGGGGGAGTAGCACAGCAGCCTTCTATTTTCTAACACTGGGCAGTTTGGGAGCTGCAGGCTTGCCATAAATTACCAACAAAACAAAACTTGGTTTCCTGAAACACCCTCGCAGGCCTGGGAAGGAGGCTGCATCTGCAACAGAGAGCACTTGCAAAGAGGAAATAAATGTGGAGCAGAATATGTGCCTGAAAAACTGCAGATTTTCTGGGGTCTGTCTGAGGTCAGCAACGCTGAAGGGCTGAAGGGGAGACTGTTGCCTTCTCCAGGACTGAAAGCTCCTGCAGAGGGGACAGATGAGTCCTTCCCCTCAGGCTGTGTCCCACCAGCCTGGGGGGACATGGGTGCCCTCAGCTCAGGATTAGGCTTTTCTCTGTCACCCTGTTTCAGGCCATTGCTGGCTCTGCAGCACGCAGCCCCGGAGCAGAGCTTTGTGGGCACAGGCTTAGGGCATGCCCTTTGCCGAGGTCTCTGCCCCATTTCCCATGCCAAAGGCAGGTTTTGTGTTGCTGGAGGGAAACTTTGAAAGTGTATAAATGCTGTTTAATCAGTGCTTGTTTGCTCTCAAAGCCAGGAGCATAAAAGTGAGCAAAGGTTGCACTGCAAGCTTTCTGATCTTCAAACCCAGGCAGTTCTTATTCTCTGGCTTGCTCAGGCTACAAGTCTTTGGGTGTTGTGTTGAGAGAGGTGCAGCTCCCTCCAGCAGTGGAAAGGTCAGAATCAACAGCATCCTGAATTTTCTTTTTTTTTTTTTTTTCTTGGACTCAGACCTTTGTTCTTACACGTAGCAGGTGTGAGAAGTTTGGTCTTTTCTGGGAGCTGAAATTGTTGAAATTTGTTATTTTCTCATCACCTAAACTACAAATTCCTCCTTGTAGCCTGCATAGGAACAGCACCTTTCCACCCTCCCCCCCCCGTAATTGATTTTATTTAAAAATCCTCAGCCAGTTGCTGCAAACAATCCCAGATCCTGCAACACAGGTGCTTTTGCTCATTTCTTCTGTATGGCTTCTTTCCCCTGCCCCTGGCCTCAGTAAGAGGGACGGCTGAAGGATATCATGCCGCTTTCTTAGCCGAGAGGATGGTTTGTATCTTCTCATCTCTCTGCTCCCAGAGTAGATCCATGGTAGATCACCGAGGCTGGTATTTTCCTTTGAGAATTTGGTGGCTGCAGGCTGTTTTTCCATGGTGCCTATCTGTACTTGTGCTCCTTGCAGAGTTGCAGAAGTCTGATCGAGCAGGCTGGTGGGATATATCTTGCCAGTAACTACTGAAAGGATAGCACAAAGCCTTAAAACCTTTTCTGAGACAGCTTATCTTTCTCCTGGAACAGAAGAAAGCTGTTGAGTCGTGGTTGGGGGAGAGCTGCCGTGGCCGCATTGTGCCTCCTGTGATCCAGCACCAAGAGCAGGGGGAACATTTCACTTGTGTAGAGCATGAAACACAAAACTCCCCTTGCAAACAGGGAAGTGCAGGAGTGTTTGCCTGGGTGTTGAAGGGGTCTGGAGGTTGTTTCTACCCACAGCCTGGAGGGTATTTCTCACCTTGGCAAAGGCCTCCTCACGTGAGATCACTCTATTAGAACTTGAAGCCACAGCAAGTACCTGGGAAGGCACCGGGATTGCTGTGGCTCTTTAGTGCAAGGCACAGTCAGATCAGTCGAAGAGCTCTCGGGTGAAGTGTGCACCAGAGAGAGGTGTTTTGGAAAGGACCTGTGACTCCTAGCTTTGAGAGCAGCAACATGGGGCTCAGCTAACAAGTCCAACGTGAGGTCAGTGCTGCGGCTGCTGGGGCCTGTGTCGGAATGTTGTGGGAAGGCAGCTGGAGAGCAGTCAGACTGTGGAGACTTTCTGCTTCTCAAAGCCAGTTTCAGCACGGGATGGTCCCATTCATGAGGGTGATGCTCAAAGGCCAGATCCCCTCCAAGAGGGAAGGAGGCATATCAAGATGCCCGTTCTCTGGCACGATGCATTCCAGCAGCTGTTGCTAAAAGCCTCCAGGAGCAGAAACAAATAGAAGGATCAGTTGCAGTCTAAACCATCAGCATCTAAGCCATTGCTTAAGCCACCATGTTAGTAGAGGGATATGAAGGTTTTCCGTGCGACAAATTGATGTACTTCCCTCCAGCAAAGGAGTGATAATGAGTCCTAATAAAACCACTTTTCAGCTTCACAGGTACAGCTTTCCTCTACTTCCCCTACAAAGTACCTTCGCTAGCTGATATCCCTCCTTGTCTGCAGGAGTTTTGGGGGTTGGAACAGAGCTCTGCTCACATGTTTTGTGATACTATGAACTCTTCAGAACCACACACTTTCTCACTTAATAGGAAGCTGCTGTTTGCTGCTCCTTCTGGCGGGCTCCAAGCAACCAAAGGCTTCAACATTTGGAAGGTAAACACATGCAGAGCCAGGAAAGGCCCTTGGAGCCACGGGCTACACCATGCTCTCTGAAAACCTGTAGGAGGAGAGATGCTATTGCTCCAAAATAGAGCTGTGAGCTCTCGTCAGAGCAGGGAAAGCTGCTCGGGTACAGGGAGCACCCTGTGGTGTCCCTCCCTGCCAGGACAAGGGGTGGGCTGGTTTGGGGAGGGTGGGAGTTAGGCTGTGCCAGCTGGGGCAGCCTCTGGGCTCACTCCCCGTCTCTGGATGATGAGGCATCTCCAATAGCATTAGTCACTTTGCTTTTGTTCTGTTCAGGCTCCCATGCTCGTGTTGGAAGGGATCCATCTCTTCGGAGGGATTTCTCTGGAAGTGCTGGGGGTATCTGTGAGTGCTGCCTGTCCCTGCTGTGCTCAGCAGCCTGGGGGAGAAGCAGCGTGGGGAGGATGTGCTCGTGGCAGCCTGAAGACCCAGCAGAAAATGTTGTGGAAAATCTGGTTGAGATTACCAGTGATAGGAGTGGATTAGGTCTCCTCCTTATGTTTTGAGGACATCTTTTTCCTCCCTTCCCTTGTGAAATCATGCCTGTGTTTTGACACAACCGGCACGCTGGAAAGATGCAGGGCAGGCAGAAGCCAGCACTTGGGTGAATATCTGCAAAGGTAAGAATGAATGTAAAAGAATGGGAGGCTCCTAGGATACTTGAACTTGGAGTAAAATAACTTCAGAAGCTTTGCTGATAATACCCCATCCTTAACACCAAGCTCTCAAAAAGCAAAGCCAGGAATTTGTGAGGCGAGTACAAAATGCTGACAGCAGGAAGCCCCTTCAGGTAGTTTTAGATACACCTTTGCTGTCAAGGCTACTTTTCTCTAACAGATCTTGGGGGGGTATAAAGTCCTTTGGCAGGGCTTCATAGGCAATGCTTGGAGACCGAGGGGCATTTCTCCATCTAAATATGAAGGGTTATTCAACAACATTAAAATGAAGCTTCTTCAAAACCTAGGCAAGGCAATAAAGCCTTTATGCAGTGTATGCAAGGCTTTAGGACTCACCACCACAGCCTAGTCTGGAAGCAGGACAGTGTGTAACAGGAGCTGGCCCTTTACCTTGCTGCCATGAGCATCCAACCTCATCATTGCTGAGGGCAAAAGTTCAGGAAAAGATTTTACAGGTAACAATTTGCAGCTTAAGATGATCTCTGCTGGAGATTAAGGTGAGAGCTGATGTTGGAGGCAGATTACCTTGTGTCTAAGGGCTGCTCTCCCTTTCAAGCATCTGGGTCAGAGGGAAGCTGGAGACATTGGGGTATGAGCCACGGGCCAGCGCTGCTGCTGGGAGGGCGGCAAGCGATGTCAGGGGTGAGTGTGTGTGCTGCTGGCCTGCTCCCACCACGTGCTGCCTGCCTGCTTTCTGCTCTCTCTCATCTATCAAAGTAATTATGCCCATTACATTTCTCCTTTCAGGTTTTACCCTCCCAAATGTTATTCCACAGCATTAAACCTGTGGTGGAAGTGAATTATTGGGGAAAGTAACTAGATATAATCCAGGTTTAATGGGCACATACAAAAAGCACACTGGGTTGAGAGGGTGGCTCAGCCAGCGTCCTGCTTCTGCGGGCAAATAGAAATTTATCTTGATGTGTGTATATATCTAGCTTCGTGATCTGCGAGCTCTTAATAATTGGTTTGGTGACCTGCCGGCAGTGTTTCTCTCTCTGTAGAGCTTTCCCTAGTCCCTGGTTAATATAATGGGTCACAAATCCCATTTGCTTTTGAATTCTGAGTAATCCTTTTGTTAATGTTGCCTATTGCTTTTCTGGAAGCATTGGAGGAAATCGGAGCCATGTGCTAATCAGTAAATCTGGTTCTGAGTGTTTGTAAGCTGCTGCCCTGCCCTGTTTGCCTTTTCCAAATAACGAGCGCAGCCCATTTGTGTCAGACCCAATGCACCCCTCTGCAAAACAGCAATTGTTTCCCGAGCCACATGTGGTACCAGCAAATGGCCCAGGCTGTGAATGTTAAATGAGCTTGAGGAAAGCAGTGGGGTGCGATGGGGGGCGGGCGGCCAAGTGATAAAGGGAGGCTGGACGTTCGGGTTGTCTGATCCCACCAGTGCCCTGTGTGGAGGGGCAGTGAGTTCCCCGTTTCGGGGTGTGGGATGGGTGGCTGCTGGAGGTAGCACCCATGGGGACCTGCTTTTCTGCTCCTGCTCCACCACCGCTCACAGTTCAGTGTCCAGTCTTGTCCCCTGTGCACAATGAGAGTATGTGGGGTAGCAGAAGGTGCCCTTCTAGCAGGATGCTAGAGGCTCCTGATCTAACAGGGGCTGGAAGCAGTGAGCAGGATGGATGTTGCCTATCCTAGACCCTTCTGGATTTCATATCCCTTAATTTTCTCTGGTGAACTGTAGCTATCTTGCCTGCTTTCTCCTGCCTTTGTAGGTAGGTATCGGAGCCCTTTCAGAGGGACAAGAAGCTGATAGATAACCAGCCCCTAAGGTGGGCACAGGTATACTCCTGCTGAAGGGAGGGGAGGGAGAGCATCAGTCCCCCCAAGGTTGCCTGAAGATCTGTAAAACACTCCAGCTGTTGGTGCTGACCCAAAGGCTACAAGTGGCTTGTAGGGACTGTGTTCCTGCTGCTACAGTTGCCCATGGTTTGAACTGAGTGGAAAACTCAAGTAGCGTCTCCAAATGCTGGAATATCCGAGTCACAAAATCAGTGTTTCTTGATTATTTTTGTTTGTTTCCTGATTTTCTGTAGGTTTTCACCCTCCTGGACAGCTGACAAGCCTCATCCTTCACCCCTTTCCCTCATGTTTCCATTTGTCTCCCTATTTTTAGCCTGTTCTGTGGTATTCTTCATGCAATCCCTGTGTGCACTGCTTTGCTTGGAGCCACTGACGACAACGACATGACCTTGGAGGTAACAGTGTGCGGTGAAGCAAGATGTGTTGTACTTGGTTAGTGTGCTTTAGCTGGGCATCATGATTTGCAACCTGGGCGGGCATAGAACATCGCCTCCCCTTGCTGCTGGGCTGTTTTCCCTGACAGGTCCCACCAGGATTTGGGCTGTTTGGACTCCAAAACCCTCACCTTGGCCCTGTCCCAGAGCAAGGAGCACTGTGGGAAAGCCCCCGGTGCTGGCAGCCTGATGCGCATATATCGCTGGCTTTAATTTATGAGCTAAATTCCCCTGAGGATGGAGGCAGATGTCGCTTGCTGCCTGTGGAACAGCTCCGTTCTAGGCACTAGATGGCAGGCAGTGACTGGGAAATCCCATCCGTGGAGCTTTCCTTCCTTTTCCCCTTAAAATCACCTCCTGCTCTAGCTCTCGCACTCTTCAGCGTGGGAGCCTTAGAGCATGGACTAAGGATCACCAATTTTTAACCACTGTGCCCAAGCTTGGTGCCTTGCTTGTTGAAGGAACCCAACAACTGGTCAAGGGTTGTTTTTGTTCCGTGGAGGCTTGACAAGTAACTGGAGGCTCAGAGGAGTCTCCAGGGCAGAGAAAAGAGGTAGGGGACAGGCAGGCAGCATCTGAAGATGGAGGGTGAATGGCGGGTGGGTGCTGAGGGCTGCTCAGGGTGCTGTGCAGGGGTTAGGGAGGGATGGAGGTGGAGATGGGATGCATCCATGTGGGGTAGGGATAGGGGCAAAAAATGATTGAAGGTGTTTGACACAGACAAGGAGAAGTCAAGGGTGAATTTCCTATAGCCTGGTTGTGCAGCTCTTGCTTCAGAGAGGACAGTGAAGGTGTTTCCAGCAGAGTCCAGGGTCGAGCTGTGTGCTGTCCCTCACCTTGTGAGAGGGAGTGCGGTTGGCAGACCCCAGCTGTGGGGTTCAGTCACTGGGGAGAGCCTGATCCTTTCCCCAGGGTGGCACAGCATGTCCTTGATTTATTTAGGTTAGGCTTTGTGGGTTTATCCCCCAAAGCGGGCATAAAAGTGGGTTTACCTAGAAGAGGCGATGTATCTCCCCCTGCCCCCACCCCAGTGATGCAGCATGGGCTCCCACGCATTGATAGAGGGTAGGGGTGGCGAAATCCCTCCTTTATCCTCCCTTATCAGCCAGAGGTCTGAGATCAAGGTGTCCATGGGCCCTGGTATCTGCTGTTCCCACCCCTAGAAAGCTCAGAGCAGAACAGCCCCTGTGGTGCTGGGTCCACCGTTGTCGTCTTCTCAGGCACCAGCGCAGAGCTGCAGCCCCTGTGCCGCGCTCTGGGTGTTGTAGGTCCCCTGTAAGCACCTTCCAACAAAAAGGGGATTATCTGTAGCTTGTTAGAGTCCTTGCAGGGAGGGAGAATAAGGCTCTTTGCTCTGAAATGTTCTCTTCCCTGGGATTACAAGATAATGCATATGAAACGACATTAGCTCAGCCAGGTTTATGGATTATTTGAAAATCAAATTCTTTTAATCTCATCCACCATCTGGCACCAGCATAACAGCCAGCTGACTGCCGCTTCCACCCCGACTGCATCGGAGCAACCAGAGTCCCAGAGACGGAGAAGGGACACCAGCATCCCTGGCCACCACTGTGTGTCCTGGCACCAGCGCCCAGGCCAGCCTTGTCCCAATTTCTTCCCAAAACAGCATGAAGGTAACACATCTCTGAGGAACTGACGACTCTCCTTGGTGTCGACTGGGAATGAACAGACAGTCTGGGAACATCACACTGCTTGTGTCTGTGTGACTATGAGACTCAAAATCAGCAGCCAGAGGGGTCCCCAGGCCTCGGAGAAAGGTTAAGGTCTGAGCAGGGGACCTGCCAATCTCACTAACGTGATTTGTAGTGATCTCCTGGTTGGTCAGGGAGGGACGAGGTCGCAGGAGCTCCTTGCAGGATGCTGATGAAGAGCTTTTTCCAAGGAGATTGTGTTTCCCCTTGAATATTAATTGGGAGCTGCCAGGCTGCGTCTGGGCTCCGTGATGGGGCTGGAGGCTCCTGTGGGTACCAGGGAACCAGTGGCAAATTACGCTGTTTGTGGGGGGCAATGTGACTGGACACGCTGTCTCCATGAAGCAGGGCAGGGCAGAAGAGCACATTGGAGATGCAGCATGGAGCGCTTTGCCATCAGTGGCACCAAGGAGGCCAACCTGGCTCAGTCTCCTTGGCTTACAGGTCAGGGAACAGATGGGACCAGTGAGCAGTCAGGGACCACCATGGAAAACTAGAGCCACCAGAACTGAGGACATGTGAGTGTGCAAGGGCTGCGTGCTGGGCACTGGTATCACCACTCCATGGGTACAGTTAGCACCTCCCTGGGGAGGGGGCAAGGTTGGGTGACACCCTGTCCTTCTCCTGAGAGTAGCCCCCCAGCTGATTTTTTCAGATGTGAAGCCAGCCATGCTGCAGAGCTGCTTTGGTTCTCATGTTTTTCGTTTCTTTGCTGAACCTCAATAGGACCATCCATCTTCTCCTGTCTCCTCCAGAAGGCTTCTGCACCTACTATTAAGGAGTGCTATAATCTCAGTACCCATTTAACAGGAATAAAAAGCCTTCTGGGACAATAGGTCATGGTTATACAATTTAGCCCAAGTAGAGAAAAGGCTTTTATAGCTATGAATAGATGAATACTTAAAATATATATGTAACATTGGTTAACATCAAGACATATAAGCATAATATATATATAGCACCGGGCTAACAGTCTGTTCCTTGACTCCCTCTACAGAAGCTGTAGCTGTTCTGCCTGTCAGCTTTGTCCCAGCGGCTCTTCGTGGCTGGAGTCACAATTTGTGCTGCTGCCCGCTTTTGCTGGGCTCTCAGCACAGAGAGCGGCTGTTACAGGCAGAGAGAGGCCAGGGAGGGAGTTCTGCGGTTGCTCCTCGCTGGGGATCGGGATATGAGAGGTGAGGATGCGGCACCTCTGCCCACAGGTAAGGAATCGCACATAGAGCCAGGCTGGGAGATGGTGCACCACGACACAATTTGCTCTCATGATTTGTGTGCCCTGAGGACAGTTGTATATAAGAAGAAAAAAAAAAAAAAGAAAAACAACAAGAAGGAAAATGAATAGCTTTAAAGAAAGGAAAATGTCATTTCTGTGGGTAATTAATTACTAATTATACAATCACAGCATTGTCTGTATCATTAAAATTACTTGGTTTTTCAGTACATTGTAGTTTTAATTAAACAAATCCTTAGGTGTTTTTTTTCCTCCTCCTTTGTAACACAAATTCATTTTTTTATTAGTGCCAAAGTATAAATTAATTGTGTAATTAGTGACTATTATGCTGTCACTCCTGGAAAGGTTATTTCCAGGTTGTATGTATGTATCTATGCAGTGGCTGGGGAATGGTTATGAAATGCTGTTTGGTACCAAGAGTCCCTGGAAATAGCTGTCGGTGGCTGGGGATGCTGGTGGAGGTGGGAGTTTGACAGCGCTGGGACACAGCTGGCAAGAAGGGGGTGAAAAACTCTGCCAGAATTGGCTGGAGAAGCCTGTTGAACACCAACAGGTATCCCCTTGCTTAGTGAGTAAATGTGTTCCGTTTTGATGCAGAAATGCCCTCTAGAAGGCATCCTTAGACCCTCCAGAAGGCAAGTGGTAGCAAAGCAGTGGGTGCTTCCACGTTCTCTCCTTGGCGCAGGTGAGGGAGGAACCCCAGGGTGGGATTTTCAAGCATCCTCCTTCCCAGTTGTCATTACGAGGGGCTGAGGGCTGCCGGGGAGGGCAAGTCTCCCCCCACCCCTCCATACGTAGGGTATACAGCAGATTCCAGACAGGAAGAGTGGAATTTAGCATGCAGCTAGTGATAGGGTTTTAATGGATCTGCACTTATTATTTGGGAAAGAAAGAATCAGGATTACAGGCTTATGAGAGATTAGCAAGCATGAATGTGTATTTCTGCATATAATGCTCCTTTTGTAAACCCATTGTACCATTAGGCTGATATAAAGTTATACCATTATTACCATGACATCAGTGTATCAGATAGTCTTGATTACAAGATCCAGCAACTGTACTAAAGAAAACAGGGTTTTCCCACTGGCCTGCTGATCCTCTTCTGTTTGTAGCTCATGGTTTGGCTGGGAAACCACCTTGATTTTCAGACAGCATCAACACCACCAATGGGACAGACACCTTTTGAGCATTGGCCCACAATGGGAAGGATTTCCACCACCCATCAAAGTGACCAAATTGAGGCTTTCAATGTTTCAGCTGCCCCCTCCTGGGGGTTTTAAAGCAGCAGAAGGTAAATGGATGCATGAGGATCCTCAGGTATCTGTACACTCAGTTACAGTGATAGAGGGAGATCTTGGACTACTCAGAGGAGCTCAGGTTGCTCTTGATTTGTGTGTAGGGGTCTTTCACTGTGGTGAAACTGTGCATGTCTGGTTTTAGCTAAAGTACAAAACAACCCTCATAAAGGTTATATGTCTGTTGGCTTCAAGTACTGCGTGCCCTCAAGAGCACTATCTGTGAGGTCTTGGCTCTTGAAACCCTGTAGGTGCATGTAAGTACCTGGAAATGTTAAGGAATCGGTGCAGATGTAGACAGCTTCAAGAGCCTGCCTGTACTTCATAGGCTGCAAGTCTTGACCCTGTGTGGTTGGCCACATGGGTAACCTCAGCCAATTGAAACTTTTGGCTGTAGGCTTCCCTAGAGATGGCCTTTGTAAGCTGGGATGTGCTGAGCAGGAATCTGGGGTGGAGGAGTGAGGAGTTGAGTCGTTATGAAACATCAGAGACTCTGTGTGCGAGTACAAGTTTTGATTTTCACTAAATATTTTCCTCTTTAATTTAAACCATTGTTTTTTTTCCAGTGAAATGTAATAATAGGAGCCCATGTGTTTCTAACTAAATGGCAGCCTGTGCTTAGTAAACAATCCGGGGTCCAGTTTGGATGGGATCCCTGCGTTGATATTTCTGGAAATAAAGTAAGAATTGAGCTAAGGCAACTTGTTTCTAGAACTTCCCAGAGCTGTTTGCTGCTGGAACCAAAGGAAGTGAGAGCCTCTGTAGCATTTGAGTCCGCAGGCAGCTTCACGTGACAGTGAGAGGTCCCTACGCTGCCCGGACCTGGCTCCTTTCCCTGCTCTCTGTCTCACCTGTCACCATACAGGGACACTGTACAGCATCGCAGGAATAACCCCACCCCTGGGGTCCGCCAGCTGCGTCCATGGGCTCCCCTTAGCACTGTTGCTTTTGCACCTCCTGCCTCTCCATTTTCCTTTGGGGGCAATTTCAGCAAGGAAATTTGGCTTTTCCCACCTCTGTGGTCCGCAAAGGCTAGATGCATCCACTTAGACACATCCCACCTCCGCACTGGGATGGAGAGCATCCCTCTATAGCAGGCAGTGGGCAACCTTCTGCTGCTGGGTGTGCTGGTTCCTTGGGTGGCCACTTCCATTTTGCCTTGTCTTCTTGCTGCAGGTTCCCTCCGCACCATCCGTTCACTGAGCTCCTGCAACACCACTTGCTTTGCTGACATTGGGCACTTTGGACTTGAACTGGGACCAGTACCCCTATTTATTCTGTCAGGGTTCTGATGCTTTTAGTGGTTGGATCACTTTTGAGTGTGAGATTTCAAAATCACTTGAAATACTTGGAAAATAGTGTCTATTTTTTTTCTCTCCAGTGGGGTCTGTATCTGCTGGGGTTTTATTATTTCTTTCTTACCCATGTTTAAAATTTCTTTCGGCCCTAACTTCCTTTTTGTGATATAAGTGTTCTGACAAACTTGACCCTACGCTACAAAGCAGTTCTGCACGAATGAACCAGGTAGGTCAGGCAATCTTCCTCTGGTTTCTTCCCCTGAAGTAAAATGTGACCCTACAGCCACAAACCCGGTGTGTAGAACCTGGTGCATGCAAAAGACCCTACAATAACAAACCAGTGTGCACATAGCCTGCTGATGATGAGTGTTGACATGGTTTCAAATGCTCCTGCTGATGTGTCCTTTCTGAGGGCATCAGCGTCAGCAGTCCTTTTAGCTGTGAAACAGGAGGATGACTCATGAACCACACAGACGCAAGCGGTGTCAGTACCTCGATGGTCCATCAGGTTTCTAACCTGCGTCAGCAAAATCAAGGGTGAAGAAGAAAATGACAATGACAAGCCAACCTGAATTTGAGGGGGAGATGGCAAGTGATATGGAAAATAAAACTCCCTTGGAGCCTGCGTCCCCACTCCTTAGCAGACACATGCTGCAGTGAGACCCAGCTCTGAAGACCTTCAGGCATGGACTGTTCCTGTCATTTATAGATATTGGAAACATTGACTCTTGACGTGCTCTCCAACAGGCTCTAACTTCTTCCTCTGCTTATAGCCTGAGAGCATCGTCCCCGCCTCTCTCTGCAGAGGCTTTTGAGAGACTGATTCTTGTGGGCTGGTACTGCTGTCCTCCTGAATTTGCCACAAATATTGCGTCTGCTGGTGCAAGAAACTCTCCTTAGGTCACAAGCAGACCAGAAGTGCTTGACAGTCCTGAAGCTGAGAAAGCAGATGAAAAGGCTGGTAAAAGCAAACTTAAGATGCTGTGAACCTCAGTTGTGATGATTAATGGCTATTTTTATCTGAAGATGCTTAGATAAGCATAAGATTGTTGCTTTGGAACAAACTAGGAAGAGGGGTTTTATGGTGTGGTGGTTTGTTCTGTTTTGTAGGGTTTTTTAAAAATTTTATTTTATTTTAAAAGATGTTTCAGCCAATACAAGCAATTAGACATTCCTGTGTGTCTCTCCCTGTTTGCAGTTTGTAATGGAGGGAAAAATGTTGAGAGAAAAATAGCTTAGTTTGGGTTAAGGGACAACCAGTCCGGACCATCACCTGCAGCTCAGGTGTGGCCGTCAGGGAGTTGTGAATGGGGGTGATGAGCCAGCCCTACTCTCACTGCAGGGTGCTGTCCATGTGTGCCCTGACATCTGCCTGAGCTTCCTAGAGCTGCGGGGACAGTAGATATTGAGATGCCAAGAGACAGTCTCAGCTACTACTTCTACCAGCAGCCTGGTGTGCGCCTCTGCTCAGCCTGGCAGCTCATCCCAGTCCAGCCCACCCTCTCCAGCGCATGGAGCACTCGACATAGGCAGCCTCCGCACCCGCCTACCTACCTGCATCCTTTAAACCTTCTCTGTCCTCTCCTCCATCACCACCCAAAGCAGTGCAAAGCAGCCTGGAAGGCTGGTGGGATGTATCTCCCCCAGATGCTCTGAGATCAACAGCACTACCCAAAAAGCAAATCTGGTATCGCAAGTACAACCTCTCCCAGTGGGCAAGCAAGTAATGAACTGGAGCTGTGCTGTGATGATTTTTTTTTTTTTAAAAAAAGTGGTTTTTAAGGCTGGCTGTCGATGCCCCAGCTAGATCTTAAAAAGGGTTTCGTTGTTCCTAGAGCAGAAATACGCGAGAGTGCTCTGCATCTATTTACCATGCAGGAGGGTCACAAACGGCTCTTCTCCCTCCTGGGTCCCTGCAGCTTCTCTAGCAGAATTAAAAGACACACGCGGAGCCTGAGCGCCAGGGTGAAGAAGAGAGGGAAGAGAAGAGAAGAGCCCTCTGTTTCATCCCACCTGCTCTGTGATGGTGACTTGCCCCGAAGAGTCTCAGGAAAATCCTGTGTAAATGGAACATAAATGTTTTATGAATTCAGCCCTGGTGGAGTAAATTAAAGGGTCATTAATGGCCTCATTAAAGAGCTTTGCACTTTGTTCTGAATTATGAAAGCTATCATGCAATGTTAAACTAAATGGAGTTTTCAGCGAGATTTTAAAACTCTTTAACTAGTTCCCTCTCCCCCTTCTGTCTGCCTCTGTTCTTCCCCCCCTCTTTTTTTTTGTCTCTGAGAAATATCTTTCGAGGGAGCCGCCTGTAGTGCTACAAACTAGATTTCAATTATAAATCTTCTTATGCTCCACTAATTGCCCAGAATTTTTCTCGAGAGCTGCCTGAGGTTAATGCTGATGAAGAAAGAGCCCTTTTGTCTTTTCTTGAAATGGTGCCTCCCTACCCCCACCTCTGATGAGACGTCAAGCCGGGAATTACCTATAATCATACCCAAACGGGATGCATAGAGCTGCCATGTGGAAATAAAGACAAGTTTGCCGTGGCTTTGCCTTAGCTTGCTGGGGAGAAGCCTTTAGCTCCTCTGCCATCTCCTGGTGTGGCTTTTGGGGGACCCCAGCAGCCCTCCCCAGCTCTGGCTCCATCAGCAGCCCAGCACCGACTCTTCCCCTTGCTGGGAAATCGGCTGGTGCTCAGCGTGGTCCGGGAGGCACAACAGGGAAGCCCAGCCTGGACACTGTGGGCTTGATGCAGCCATATGTTAAATTGAGTAGTGCTGGGCAATACGGTCCAGAGCCATCAACAGGGTTGCATGACAGTGCCTGATGAGGAAGAGGAGAAGGAGGTGAAGACCTGCTGGTGTGGTCTGTGTGCCCGTATGTGTGTGTGTGCACCTTTTTCCATCAGCCCTTTTCTGCTTTAACAGTCTGAAACAGCCTGTGCCAAAGGCTAGATCAGGTCTCTGTCTTTCTCCTCCAACCGGCTCATCTCTGTCTAAGAACTCACCCTTAACAAGGTCCAGCAGAAACTAGGGCTGTAAGGACATCTCTGAGAGTTATAACCACTAGTGAGCATCCTCCCTGCTGTCGTAGCCTCCTTGTCCCCTGCCCCGGTCCTGGGGATAAGGAGTGCTGAAGCCTCCTCCACATAAAGACCCATTTTACACCTTTTTAAATGTTGTGGATAAACACTAATTTCCAGGCTGTCTGGGACCAGAAAGGAGCTTGCTGAGATAGTGCATGCCCTGGCCAGTTGCTTGCTGGCCAAAGGGACGGGGTGCTGAGGTTCTGCCACTACAGCTGGGGCAGGGGCGCAGGAGACACAGGTGGGCGAGCCCAGTGCACTTGGAGAGAAAGACTGGAATCCATATTCAGGAGTCTTTGTCACTTCATTGCCACTGGGTCTGAGTGTTTGGGAATAAAGAGCTGTCCTCTGGTCACCTCCCTGCCTTTCCCCAGTGCTGGGGGGGTACTGGGAGCCTCACAGCTCAGTGCAGAGAAGGGGAGACCCCTGTGTCTGGCACCAGCAGCATCTTGCTTGAGATCCAGCTGCCCTGCTAAAGTGGGCAGAAATTGTTTGGCAAAACAAAATGTTGATTTGCCCCAGCTTTTCCGCTGGGACTCAGTCATTTCACCACTAAGAGAAGCTCCTCAGGCCTGGAGATCTTTGCTGAGGCTGGAGGCAGTGCCAGCTCTCTGTGGGACATGGCTGGTCACGGTGGGGACACCCTCCCCTCCCTAGCCTCCCTCTAAGGCTCATTGCTTTGACTTATTGACTTAGCTTGCCCTCTGCAAGTTCTTCACACAGCTACACAACAAATTAAACCCCTTATTAACTAATTAAGCTATTTCTCCAACCAGGCAGGAGAGAGAGAAGAGGTTGTTATTATTTCTATTTTTAAATACCTGTGAGAGGCACACGTGCTTGAACGGAGGCTCGAGCCCAACTGAGACATGAGTGGTGGCCAGGGCCAGCCGAGAGGCCCCACTGCAGCCTGGCAGCTTTAGCCACAAAAGGCACAAGGGGCTGAAAGACGGTGCTTTAGCTGTTTAGTCTTCCACATCCGGGACCGATTTTGGGGCGCGGTGCCCTGATGATGCCAGCCTCTGGGCGATGCAGGCTGCGACAAGGGTGCTGCGCGGGGGTACCCCCGGGGAGGGATGCTGAGCTCCCCTCCCGCTGCGATGTGTCTCCGGTGGGGAGGATGCAGCAGCCCAGGGGACCCCACCACCTCCAACAGCGAGTGCAAACTGAGCAGCGGGTTTTAACACCCCACGCATACATCTCTGAAGGCTCAGGCCCTGCAGGCGGCGAGCTGGCATCCCACACATCCCCCTTGGCTGCGTGTGGACTTGCTGGAGCCAGATTTCCCCAACGCCAAGCTCCCCAAGGCCCTCATCATCCTTATCGTCTCCGGGGACCACCTGCACACTTTTCTGGGGGGACCCTCCTCAGAGGTCAGGAGTCACCCCACAGCAGCCATCAATGGGACCGGACCAACCCTGGGACACCCCACAGTGGCGCACTTGGCCATCAGCCTCTCCAGCAGGAACTGCAGCCAAGGGCTTTGCTGCCTCATGGGGGTTCAGCAGCACATTCTTATTGTCGAGGTTTGCTGGATGCTCTTTAGGAGCATCCCGGCCGGCTCCTGGCAGCCTGCACCACGGTGCTTCATTGCTGAGAGACTCTGTCTGCCTCGCAGCTCCTTTCCTCCGAGGTGGGAACGTCGCGGCTGCTTCTGCTGCGCATCATGCGGGAAAGGAAAGGGGATTTTGCAAGAGCTCTGCTCAGAAATGCTGCTGCTTTCTGGAAAGCACTGGCCTCCTTCCCTGTGCTGGGGCGTGTGGCACTGGGATAGGGAGATGCCTAGGAGCTGGGGCCACATGGTTTCTGCAGGTGAAACCACTGATGTGAGGACTTTTTGGGTGTGGTGAGGGGATCAGAGGCCACAGCTGCTTCATATCCAGCTTGATGCAGGGTTGTTAAATGGGGTGTTTGCCCTTAGGGGCTGGGAGTGGGTATTGAGCATGTCTTGGGAGTGCTGGACAAGGTATAATAACTCTGAGGTGGTGGCAGCTGGGTTGGAAGGGGATTTGAGTTGTGCCTGTTCTGTTTTTCTCTTCTTATTAGAGCTGTGGAGCTTTTCCTTTCTTTTCTATTTGAGCTTCTGTTTTGTTGTGTGCTTGGTTTTATTTTTTTTCCCCCCTCACTTAAAGGATTTCCTGCAGGATGTGGTCCAGGGGTGTGGAGGGGCTGACCTGCTCTCTGGCTGGTGTGGGAGTTTCCTTGCTGGAGGTTGCCCTTGGTGCCTCCAGCCTGCCCCATCCCTGCCAGACAGCCCTTTGCAAGCTGTCCTTTAACGGTGTTTGCTGCTGAGGGGGATCTCCCAACACCTCTAACCTCAGCGGAGGGTCTGGAGAGGGGCTGGTGCTCTGGTGAGGGATGGAGACCACTGCACGGGGTGATTTAGAAAAGCTGACACGCGGCAGCGGCGGTGCTATAAACCATGTTTATGCTGATACAATTAGTGGAGCCATGGCTGGGCTGTGCTGGAGCCCTGCAGCTGGGGTGAGCATCGGAAGGGGCAAAACCCTTCAGCAGCTGCCAAACCCTGCGGTGGGGGAGTCACAGGCAGCCAGTGCTGCTGGTTTGCAAACGGGGGTGCAGTGGGGAGACAGAACTGTGGGGGCAAGTGGGAGGGTGAAGCGATGGGCTCTATTTGACGCCTTTGCTCGTGCGCTGGTGTCGGCAGATGTGGCCTTTGTGTGGCCCCAGTGCCTGCTGAGCAGGGCAGGGCTGTGGGCACGGACCCCTCTGCAGCCCAGTGCCACTGTCCCTGGGAGCGCAGGGGGTGGCTGGGGCTCGGGGCTGTGCCACTTGTGGGGATGGACCCGGCGGGGGGTTTGGGGTCGGTGCTGCGGTGTGAGCGCCTGCAGAGTGTGCTGTGGCTTCAGGGATGCTGCGAGGACCTGCAGCCCTGTTAAGTGCTGGGGACAGGAGGATTTTATGGGCTTTCCCATGAAAGCTCCTTACAGGTGCCATGGAGGAGGGGACGCTGGGGAGCCGGAGCTGGGCTCTGCTGCCTGCAGCATGCCTGGGGATTTGGGGATCTGTTTGCCCCCAGGGGAACTGGAGGAAGCTCAGGTGTGCCAAGCCTTGGATGGAGCCACAATGCTGGGACTGGGAGTGTAGAAATGCCAGAGCTGGTGGGCAGATCCAGGGGTTAAAGCTCCCCTCTGCCCGACGTCCCTGAGGGGCCAGTGGGGGTGCAGCATGGCCCCTGATGTGAACAGGGAGAGGAGAAGGATGCAGCTGGGACGCAGAGAGCATCATGTGCCGCTTCTGGTCTTCACAAATGGAAGATGGAAAGGTGAAGGGAACTTGACAGCTCCTCGGGCAGGGAGATGGCTGCAGGCACAGCTGAAGAGCCCCAGAAACGCTTTGTGCTGTTTCCAGCAAAGTGACTGATGGGGACAGAGGCAGGGGGAAGTATATGGGTGGGGAGCAGATTTAGAAAATGATTTCACTGTTGGTTAAATTTCCTCTGCACTAAAACGTTGCAGAATTTAGGGAAAGAAGCATAAATCTGCCACAAAAAAAATCCAACCCCATGTCCAACTGTGGCTGGACAGTGAGGGGAAGGAGCTTGCAAAGTCATTGGTGATGCAAAGCCACACCAGAAAAACACGGGACAGGGCATGGCCCATCCCACCTTGTGCACACAGCTGAAAGAGAAATCTTTCCCCTGTCTAATCCATTACCACATGCTTATTCCTATAACAAATAACTGAGTCAGCGGGAGAAAACCAAATTCAATTTATATCTCAATCCAAGCAAATATGAAAAGGCTGCCAAATCTGACAATAAAACCGCAATGATCTCAGATGTTTCCCTCCTATATATTAAGAGAAAGGGGAGTGGAGGAGCTTTCGACCATGTGGTTGTAGGTGGGGATGTGGGGGGAATAGCGGGGTGCCTCAGAGCTCTGTCCTTGGGCAATGAAAAAAGCTTTTGCTCCGAGGGGCACTGGCCAGATGTGGTGGTAGAGACACGGCTTCAGAGCTAGCAAGGGGACAGGGAGGAGGCTGGCACCTTTCTGAAATGATCTGAATAATCTCTGGTGGAAAAAAGCCAAGGCTTCCCCCATTGAGCTCTTCCTCCTGTGTTGCTGTGGGATTCTTGGAGGCGTCCCCCTCCCCGCTTTGCAAATGTTACAGCTGGCTCTGGCAGCCTGCAAGCGCAAGGATTTTTCTTCAAAGTTTGTCAAGTTTGCCAGACTTTCAATGAAAGCAGAGCTGTGCAGCGAAGTGCCCTGTGCCGGGGGATGTTCTTTCCTGGCTGGGTGGCAGGTGGTGTGTTGCTCTACCTGCCCTGGGGCCTCCATTTCTGCATTGCCCAGCGTGTGACATGTGGGTGCAACCAGCTAAAAAGTTGCTCTCCCCTCCTGCAGAGAGAGTGCATCGTCTCTCCTCCAGCCAGAACTGCTCCAAGTGACTAGGATTTCCCTCAGAGCAAGGCAAACCTCTCTGCAAGTCACTTTGTCCCCGTCTGAGCTGCCCCATGGCCACTCGAAGCCCCAGTTGTCCCAGCAATGGGACATTCAGTTTAGCTGGGGGCTAGTTTAGCTCCCTGCTGTGCCCAGCCTGGTTGCAGGGATGCGATGACACCTAGGATGTTTTCTGGTGCAATGACACCCAAGGAATGTCCACAAAGCCAGCGGTAGGGCTGGGGTTCACACTCGCTGCTCCATGCTAAAGCCAGGTGACATCCCCAAACTGAGCCGTGCATTCGTGCCTGTCCAGGCTCAGGTGGTGCCCAGCTCCCAGCAACGGCAGTGGGAACAGATGGGCAAGAGAGATTAAACAAAGAGTCAAAATAGACAGTTTGATGAACTATTTTCCTAGAAGGCGGCATTTAGCAAGCTCAGCTGAGCTATAAATAACCCATAATGCTCCTCTAGTATGTGAGGAGAGCTGGGGAATGGGAAGGGGGGGTGGTTCTTCACGTAAACAAATGCAGAGAAAATAGTGGCAGGAGGAACAAAAGGTACTAATGAGTTCAAGTCAAACACCCTGGTTTGGCTCAAAGATGCAGCCTTCCTTGGGGAGCGTGTGACCACATCCAGGCAGTCTGTACCCTCTCCAAACTTGAGACTTTTTGTTCCCAAATGTTGGAGGTTTGGGTTTTGCGGTTGATCTTCCTTGTTTTTTAAAAGCTTTAAAAACCCGAGTTAAGTAATACAAGAATGACACAAAACATTTTGTGTTGAACTGGAATGCGATTTTTATGGTTTTCTCTATTCATTCAGCTTGAAAAGTTCCAACTGTGTGGAGCTTTGCACACAAATAAGGGCTGGATTCACTCACATGGGACAGGCAGAGGGGTGAATGATGGAGGGTCCATGTGGGGAGCAAGTGGGGACACAGGTGCCCAGGACAAGCTCTGCATTAGACCTGTACTTTGCTCAGGAGAAGCTTAAGTGTTCCCCACAGTGATTTGCTTTTTACCCACTCAAACTGCAGAACAGCAAAAGGGAGGGGAACAAAATGCTGTTCCTGGGCTACATTAGGAACAGTTTGGTCTCATTAAAATCTGCTTTCACCTGCTACTAATTTTCCTCTGGTTATGAAGGCCTCGAATGGTTGGTTTGTTTGTTTGTTTGAATGAAGAGGGGGGAAAAAGAGCTGTTAGATGTTGTTCACGGTGAGGAAATGATGGTGAGGGCACAGCGGGTCATGAGCCAGCAGTGGGGATGGGGAAAAAAAAATTGCAGTGTTCAAAATCCTTCCTGGGCTTTCACAGCAGCCTGAGAAGGGTGGGAAAGATGGTGAGGTGGGAGATGGTGAGGTGGGAGCTGCCCTGCCTGCTTTGCCGGTGCAGGCAGCGATTTGGGCAGTGGCTTCTCCTTGGGGCATGTAGGAGCTGGGGGGGGGCTGAGCCTTTGGGGCAGCAGCACTGTGGGGTGACCACAGCCCCATAGGAGGTTTGCACGGGGGACAATGTGCTGCTGAAGAGTCCAGAATTGAACCAGAATTGGTTTACTTGGTCCTGTTGTCCTGCCTCTCCTTAGCAGGCATTAGTGGCTCGAGGCTGGGAACATCCCTCTGTCCCCAGGGAGGGGATGTTTGGGGTCCTGGAGCAGTGGCACGGTGCCAAAAAGCTGCTCCCATCCCTGCAGCTGGCCAAGGGTCCCACTGGTGATGCGACCCAGGTCCCTTGCGAGGTGTTTGGGCTGTCACCTTGGGGAGCTGTGATGGGGAAATAGGAAACAGCAGATGCGTGGGGAAATGACCTCAAATGCTGGGGCTGAGGGGTGGGAATGCACGACGCCACGTCTCCATCCTCCCAGCAGACCTGTGCATCCCACGTCTCTCCTGCCAGCTGTACCTGCCCCTGGCTGGGCCAGGGAGCACAGCACGCAAGAGCTGTCTCTCGTCATTGTGACAAGTGATTAGGGCGATGCGAGATGCTAAAAAATTACTGGGCAAAGGTGGCCTATAAACCTCCCGGAACAAACAGGCTTTTTAAACAGCTCCAGATTGTGGGTGAAGGCGGCTGCTCTCCCTCCCTCAGCGCTCCTCGCCCCGCTAATCCAGACCAAAGGAAGAGCTGGGACCCGGAGAGACTTTTCCCTGCTTTGCCTTAACATCCTGCTGGCTGGCGACATCCTCCTAAAATAGGAAACTCAAATCGCAGCAACCACCAGGGGTGGGTTCAGCCTCTGATACCGCTTTTTTTGATGCCATCCCTTTCCTAGAAGCTCCCCAAAACCTCCCCTTGGTGCGGATGGAGCATCGCCGTGGCACGGACACGGCCGGCAAAGTACCCGCTTGTACCTGCTGCCAGCATTGGCCGGCAGCGGTCTGGGGATGGGATGACTGTTAATAAATCCGCAGCGCCGGTGCTGCTTTAGTGTTCCTCTAATTGGAGCCATAAAGTTAAACTCAGCCACTTAGGGTTCTGCTGGGAGCCGGGGCTTCCATTTGCAGGTTCCCCCGCGCCGCTAAAGGGCACCGTGCTGGCTAATAGGTGTTAAATTGGAGCATCACTTTTTAATAAGCCGCTTAATGGCATTGTGCGGATCCTCGGCAGCTTTGGGATGATGCCCGCACTAGGATACCCGTGTGCGGGGAGGGCAGTGCTGGGAACCGGAGGGTTGGGGAGTCAGGGGTGATGCAGAAAGCAAAATGGGGTACCCGGGTCTTGCTCTGCTGCACGGATCCAGGTCACCGCAGAAAATCAAGAAGGTGGCCTGCTCTGAAAGCCAGGACACAGACACAGGGGCAGGCCAGGAGACTGCACTGCCCACAGCCAGTGGCATTGCATGGCGTGGTGTGTTTGGTCCCATGGTGCCTGGTTTTGGGGTGACTGGATAGTTACTGCCCAGGGAGTGGTATCGCCCAGAGCTGGACAAAGCAATGGCGCTCCCCTGTGTGATTTGTCCCTTGGGTCAATGGCAAAGCCACCAGCTGCGTTTCCCTCATCAGGACCATCCTTTTTGTGATGGTGTTGCTGAGGTGTCACCTCCATGGCGATGCTTCTCGCTGCTCCTCATCCTGGGGGGATCTTGGTCACTATTTCAGTGCTGTCACAGCATTCCCCCCCGTAGCATTTCTCATTTACTGAGAGTTTCCTAATTTCGAGAAACCCAAGCTCCTCCTTCCCCCCACCCCAAGTCAAAGGTGTTTCTCTCCTCGTGTTGCCCTGTGGTTGCCCACCTAGAAGGGACAATGTGGATGCGATCATGAACTCTCCTGCAAAATGCAGGCAGCGAAGCCATCCAGGCTGCTTTCACTTGGGTAATGCTTAAAGAAAGGACTAAGCTCCCAAGAAACAAGCACACTATTTTTATCTAATCCCTCTGCTTTAATAACTGAGAGTTGGAGGACTTTCATTATTCGTAATTCAGATGAGGGTGTTTTGAAAAGTCCCTGGTGGGTTTTGTCTTCTGCCTCCAGCTTTGCTCATGCCTGGGTCTCCTCCCACCATGTGGGACCCTGAAGAAGCCGTTTGCAGAGCCCATGACCGTATCCTAACAGCTCCACACCAGCTGAGAGCTTGAGATGGATCCCCACACCTGATCTCCAGGCACACCAAGGTTTATCTAAGAAACACCCAGCAACAGAAAACACTTTGTCAAACTCGGGTCCCCGCAGCATCATCCACCTGGGACAGGATGGGACGGACTCGCTGTGCTCCAGGATGGGAGGTGCGGTGGGATTTGTCACCTCCAGACCGGGCAAATTTGAGGCCAAATCAGTGGAAGGGAATGAATGCAATTTTTGTCAGCTCCATCCGCGCCGGCGAATGCAGATCATGAATTACACACCCGCCAGATGACAGGCTGACATTTTAGCTCCAAACATTCTCCTATAATTAGAGAATCTAATGCAATACAGGGAATGGCTCCATTTTACACACACATTATCGTAATGCCTTTAAATAAGATAATTGATTATGCCTCTGCATAAGAAAGTAAAATATTCGGTGTAATTAAAACCGACATTCAGATTTTGGCGTGCTGACAGGTGAGGCCATGTGTCATTTTATAAATCCTTAAAGTGATATTCACACCCACATCCGAGTTCCCAAAGTTTGGGGAGAAGAAAAAAAAAAAAAAAGACATCCTTGTTGCCGAGTTGCTTTTTATCCTGAGTTCAAATGTGTTTTGATGAGGGATTTCTCTTTTTTTCTGCTCTCATTTATCTTCATTTCAGCCTCATATCATCGGCTGACAAAAAAAACCTGCAGTCATACCGCTGTGAGCAGGGATATTGGTAGATCCCATCTGATAAGTGGGATTTGGACAGCTTTCTGCTTGCAACAGAGCCCTCCGAGGCGTTCGGATGTGGCACCGCTGAATTGGCAGGCAGCATCTTCCAGCCCGCGTCTACGCTGATGCCGAAACTGCTGTCGGGTGTTTATGGGCTCTCCTGGAATGGAGACGTTCACGTAGAAGCTGGGAAAATGCTTTGTGGTGCAGCAGCTGCCAAAAGCTTTGAGGTTCTTCCGGAGGAGGGATGACTGGGAAATGTGTCCCCGGTGCGGTGGGTGGATGTTGTGGGGCAGCCGAGGATGGGACGTGCCAGGGGAACAGGTTGAGGTGAGCCTGGGGGCATGAGGACCTGCTCTGGAGGACTCTGGGGACATGGGGTTGGGCTGGCAGATGGTCTGTCCTTGCCACCTGTGCTGAGGTGCTATTCTTCCTCCTTTATGAGTTCTTTTATGCCAAAGACTGAGGAGTACTTGTTGCTTCTCCCATCCATTTTTATGGTTGGAGGTGCCTGTGAGGACCGTGTTTCTGATCCAGACAGTAGGTGCCAAAAACTGCTCAGGACCCGCCATGAAACCTCCTGGTTGGGGCTCCATCCTTCTGCTAGTTGACAAGGTTTATGTGACAAATCACCATTGTTGCTAGGTAGTGAAACCTGCCACTGGTGGTCACAGGGTCAATGATGGGGTCTGAGGGCTTTTGAGGGGATTCTTTAGGTTTTGAGAAATCCTCTAAGTCAATGCTGATGCTGACCTGCTGCCTTGACATTTGCTGACTGTTCCGCCTTGAAACTTTGCAAACAAAGGCTTGAATGCCTTCAGAATCCCTAAATCTGTCCTTGTTGTCCCACAGCATGTTTCTGGTGAGGTCCAGACAGGACCTGGGTGAGGGATCTCCATCTCTATCCTCTGTGCTCTGGATCCATCCCCTTTGAAGATAACGCTCTTCTGATAAATGGGAAGGCCAAGGCTGCGACTATTGAATCCACCTCCTGCCTGGTAACATGGACTTGGTCTAACCTGCCGTCAGCTGCCAACAGCTGCCGCTCCGTTTCCTTCCAAACAAGCAGAAATAGTTTCTTCTCTCCAGCCCGTGTTACCTGCCAGTGAGCTGCTCCTTCCAGCACCCCCATCCAGTCTTCAAAAACAGAATATCTGTTGGGATGAGGTGGCATTTCGAGCCCTGTGTAGGGTCTGTCTGGGGACCTTTGCAGAGGGAAAGGTGCAAGAGGATGCTGCTTGATGGCTCATGGACATGCAGTGTGCAGAATGGTGGCTGTTTGATGTGGTTTCAGCCACACTTGCTCCATAATATTGCTTCCCAAAGCCTTCAGTGACAACCTTCCCTGTTTTCTACTCACTGGTCCAGCTGTCTGCCCATCACTCGTTTCCTTGTGGGCTCTATCCAGCACACAGGTAATTAAGACCCTTAGTCAATTAGATGGTTCCCAGCCTCCAAGCTGGCTCCGGAGGCCTGATCCTGCTGCCCTCCTCCCTGCTCCAGGACATCATGTCCCTTAGCCCCGCTCTGATGGAGCCAGCAGAGAAAGGGCAGGGGAGCAAGCAGCCATGTCTGAGTGACCCCCGAGGGGATGCAGGGTGGGAGGAGAGGGTTCCCCCCTCCTCAGCCTGGTCCCGTCTCCCCATCCAGCCCTGTCGGGAGCCTCAGTGTGCGGGGTCTCCTTGAGGCAGAGAGAAAACCCGACTCCTTGGGCTCCCCGTCTGGCGAAGGGAGGAGGAAGAGGAGGGGGGTGAGGAGCCCGCGGGCAGGGCTGTCTGCTCTGCTCGCATTAGCAGGCTGCTCTGCCTTTCTCCGCCGCTCTTTAGGCCATTACGCCGGGCTCGCCGGGCTGCGGTTGGCAGCACGGGGCGCCGGAGCCCACTGGGATGCCGGCACGGCAGCCGGCAGCTCGCCCCTTCCTCCGCTCTTAAGTGGCCTTGTTAAAAAACAAAACACATGCCTGTGTGCCTGGAAAACAGAAGCAGCGTTAACCGCCTTGTTTAAGAGCACTGTCTGTCCCACAGGACAGCCTCTCCGCTGCGGGGTGACAAGGAGATGCGCCCAGCGTGACAAGGGCAAAGGACCTCACTCCCAGTAGTCCCAGCCATGCATGGGTGGCAGGCACGTGGAGGGGCAATGGAAGGTGGGAAGACGTGGCGTGAGCCCCCAGAACCAGCTCTTGGCTGCCATGAATGACATAACGTACTGGCCTGAGGGCACAGTGGATGCTGGAGATGGGGTTTTACCGACCTGGTGGTTGGGATGCTGGGAATTATCCTGCAGACGAAGCCTGTCTTATCCTCAGACAAAGCCTGAGATCACAGCAGCATCCCGGCCACAAACACTGGCTGTGTCCTCCTACAGAGCAAGGGCAGCCCTGGCTGGAGTCCTGCAGCCTTTGGGGGGGAACATCCAAGGTTACCATGAGAGCACCCACACACGGATAAATTGCAGGTGGGCACCCAAGGCTGACCAGGAGACAGCAGGTGAGAAGAGACCACAATTCAATGTGCTTTTCCATGACTGGGTTGAGAGTTTGTGTGGATCCACCTTCATGAGGCTGCCTCCTTCAGCACTCTGCATCCCTCAGCACCCTGTGTCCCCCAGGAGCCACCAACCCGTGCCTTGTGTGGGGAATGGGACTAAATGGTGGGACTGCTGGGGGTGAGAAGGGTTCCCTAAGTGTCTGACCCAGAGCAGCTCCTTTTTCTGAGGTCTGACACCCTGTGGGTGATGGATCAGCCCATGAAAGGGCAATGCTGGGCCACCTCATCTCCTGATTCCCACACATCGGCTTTCATGGTCACTGCTTGGGTGCATCATGAGCTGTGTTGTGTCAGGTCCTGGAGCTGCACTGTGCCAGTGAGAGAATGGCAGCCTGGAAGACCGCTTAAAAATAATGTCTGTGGCAATATTAAGTGTTGCTCAGGGGGAAAATGAGGCACGGGCCTGGGGCATGATTTGCCCTAAGGGTCTCAGCCCTTCTGCCTGGCCTCTTGCTCTGTTTCTCATGTAACAGAAACCCAGAATTCCCAGTCTTCCCAGCGTGCTTGGATGCTTCCAGCTCCTTCAAGTCCGTGCCCCTACTCGCTCTGAGTGAGCAAGATTCTGGGAGCAACATCCCACTAGAAAGTGCCACCTGGACGTCCCTTTGTGTCCCCAACTCTTGCTGCACCCAGCCAGGGATCCCAGCTGCCCTCATGGTCCCCAGGCTGTCCCCCCCTCCCACCGTCACCCGCAGGCTCCCGCAGCCTGTCTGACGCTCTCGCAAGCATGCTTCCCCCCCC
>JAOXNO010000070.1:34267236-34279395 GCA_028565335.1 Limnodromus scolopaceus
CTCTCGCAACCATGCTTCCCCCCCCCCCCCCCCATCCTCCACACGCTCGCTCTCTCACCCTCGCACACCCACGCGCGCCGGGATGATGCACGGCAGAGAGGAGCCTGTGCCATCAGCATTAGTCACCCGTTCCCGTAGGAGGAAGGTTGCGAGTAGAGGAGGAGGAGCAGAGCCACCATGCGGAGCAAGACCACAGCCCTAGGGACAGGCTTGGTGTCACCACTGATCATCCTGCTCCTTGTAGTTGGAGCTGGGGGGGGGGACAGGACACACAAAATAATTGTGTGGCTGGGCTGGGGTCAGGCAGGCTCCTGTGGGGGGGCTGTGAGTGGGATGTTGGGGGGCACTGATGCTGATACGACAACTACAGAGGAGAAAAACCACCCTGGGAGCATCGCAGCTCCTCAGGAGGGAAGTGGCTGGTCCATGCATGGAGCTGCTGGTGTGGGGACACCAGCTGGGTTTAGGTCGAGAGAGGGGCAGAGCCATGGGAGCGTTTCCCTATGACAGAGCTGACATGTTTCTGAGCATCCCTTTTTGGGGAGGAGGAGTTAGGTGTGGAGGGGCATGAGGGCAGGCAGATAAAGCTGGAGGAGATGGACTGGGGAGGGGAGAGCAAAGCATCCAGGGCAGTTTGGCTTATCGATGTGGGCGAGAAACCAGAGCAGGGACAGAGACGGGCAGTCATAAGGGGGCTGAGAGCATTTTGGGGGGCTCCAAGGGGAGCAGAGCAGGGGTGAGCAAAAGGATTCCCCTTCGAGAAGTTTCCACGAGGTGACAATGAGAAGACAGCCTGGCTGGCTGTCCTGAAGAGGGGTCCCAACAGCAGCAGCCTTGGCCGAGGAGTGTGGAGCGATGGCTCAGCTGGTAGAGGAGTCCAGCCTGCCAGCTCCTTCCACCTGCAGCTTCCAAGTCCTGTGGAGCACGTGGGTGGCAGATTGAAGGAGAGAGTAACCACAAACACTTACTTGCACTATCTCCTTCCCTAGGAGTTAGCCTGAAAGCAGGCTGCCTTTGAACTGCCAAGCGGGCAGCTGCCCCATTTTCAGGTTGGGTGGAAGTGTGAGCCAGCAGGTGTAAAGCTCTGCCCACCGAGTGCTGGTGGTTTCTGGTGGTGGTGCTGGCAGAGAAGGGGCCAGGGGAGTCAGAGGTGGTGGTGGCAGTGGCATGGCTGTCCTTGGCTCGGCAGGTACAAGCACACTAGGCTCTGCAGTGATGAGCAGGTGACCGTGAACTGGTGCTGCAACCTGTCCTGGCCTCCTGGGACCTTCCCATAGCCCCTCCACATGGCTCTGTCCAAAGGCCTCCTTGGGTTTGGGTGTCTAATCCTGTCTTTTACATCTTTTTTTCTCTCCCTGCTTTCCTACACGTACACCAGCCACTGTCCTCTCTCTCCTGTGCCACAGATGTTCTGCTGTGAAATGCTGTCGTCCATGTCTTCTCTAGCTGGGCTTGGAGAAGGGTGATCCCACTCAGGTGGGACCTTCTGCTAGGAACTGGGCTGTGAGTGTGCAACCCAGGAACACACTGTGCCCAGGGTTGGTCCCAGGACCACCTGAGAATCCTTCCCCTGTGAGCTGCTTCTTCACAGCTGTCCATGTGCCACATGCCTAGACCTCCTCCAGGAACTTGTTGTCTCCATATGTGTGTGGTGCACGTCTGTGTGTCTGCAACGGGGCCTGTTCTGGCTCATGGGGATACTGCGCACGCCTCACTCCATACCTATATGCATTTTACCTGACACATGTACTGCATCCAGACTCCTCTGTTTACAGCGGTGTGCTTCTCTTTCATCCTATATGTCATCAGGTTGCTGTGATTGCTTTCCCTGTGGTGGGCTGGATCATGAAGGGATCAAAAAGATCATCTAGAGAGAGGGAAAGCGACTGTGTTTTGAGCATTAACTGTTGCATCAAGCTCCAGCTCCTTTTTATTTCCCACCAAGGTCGAGTTGCCAGACTTCAGCTGGTCTCTTCCTTCCTGTGCGCCTCCAACTTGCCAGCAGAAGATGAGCATAGGGGAACACCGGCTTTCAATAAGGGCTGCCGATTTACCCGTGGACCCTGGAACACCAATGCATCAATAGACGACTAATGAATCACACCATCACTTGTGCATTAACTTCTTTGAAATGCAAAGCACTCCCTTGATATTTCAGCATTTTCCACCTGGTGCAAAGCGAAACCCAATAGGCGGAGAAGAGAAAAGTGGGAAGCTAAGCAAGGTAACGTTTCCACCTTGTGTCTGTTACAAAGATTGCATCAGCCTTAATTACAACAGGACTTTCTGCCCTTTAAAACAGTACGGCACACGTCGTATTCTCAGCTTCCCTGCCTCCGGCTGGCTCTGGCTCTGAAACGGTTTCTTTCATGCATTCAAAACAGTTTGTAATTAACAATCACATTGTTTTCCTTTGAACATTGATGGAGATATAGAAAACAGAGAGATTGGAGCTAAGATGCCTATATGACGGAGTATTATTTTGCTTTCATGAAATGACTTTTTCCATTTTACAGCAAATTTTGTGCTGATGAAAGGTTTAGGGTAGTGGAGAGACTTTTCTCACCACTCGTCATGAAGCTTGGGAAGCAAATTTAGGTGCCTGAAAAAATCCTCTCCCCTCTCTATGTGGAATAAGGAAATTTGGATTTGGCTGCCCTATGAAGCCTGTGTTTGGCCCATGTTGACCCCAGTGGGTGCCCATGCAGAAAACATCCCTGTGCAGTTGTTGCGTTCCCAGAAATGGGAAACCAGCAGAAAAGAATAAGTAAAACCAGGAGTATCTCAGCTCCGTGAGAGGTTCCTGAGCTACCCGACGAGTCAGACCAGAGGGGGTTTAATTTGAAGCCTTGGCTCTGTAAACAAGAACCAGATTACAAACTTCTTCGGTGCTGGTGCAAAGCTTGGATGGGAGGATTGTTCCTCCATCTGTTCTTCTCGTAGACAATCTGCCTTTGAAAGCCATCACTGCATAAATCTGGAGGAAGCGTAAATGCAGGAGCACCTGAATATTGTTTAACAGATGGGGACACACATTTTTCAAGCAGAGATTTCCCTTACATTGCCCCATTTATTTTAGAGGATGTTTTTCAGGACCATCCTTGCGATGCCATGACTGCCAGGGAGCCTGATAGCCTCCCGGTCTGAGGTTTGTGGCTAGCCAGGCAAACTTTACTGCGTGAACACTGCTGTGACATTTCTGGTTTGCTTTCACCCCTTTCAGCGCTAATTCCCTTCTGACCAAACTCACATTTCTCATCCAAGCCTTTCAGGAGGACCGTTTGCTGTGAGCATTTGATGTTGCCTGCTCCCTGGAAACAAAGTGGCTTGAGGAGTTCATCCAAGCACCTCACTTGAAACTCATTCTGGCTTAAACAAACAAGTGCACGCAGCGATAAACACAAAGTCGGGTTTTGAACCCTGTGAATCCCTCCACCCACGTGTCCTTCTCCTCCTTCCCCGACAGGCAGTTTGGCAGCTGCCCTCCTGTTGACAGCGCTCTCTCTTGTTCTTCAACCCACAGGATCTTTAATGCATTTAGCACAGTGGCTTTCAGCTTCGTCAACTCAAGGACCACTACAAATTTCCCGACAGTAACACAGCCGCGGACTGTTGAATGGCAGAAAGGAAATTGCTTTTCTTTGCAACCTTTTCACGACTCCCTGTAAGTAGTCGCCGGACCCCCAGGCCTCAAGGACTGCAGATTGAAAGCCACCGACTTATCAAGCTGCATATGGAGATCACTTCAGGTAATGTCTCTGGGTGGGAACGTGTTAGCCATCAAACTTGGCAAGTGGCAGCATTTCATGTGGATACAAGAGGGAATAAGAAGCTGCTGAAGTTGCAGTGGGAGTTAGGATATTCCTAATGGAGATGGGGAGCTCTTCCCTGCCACATTGTCCCTCCTCATGCTGAGCTCCACAGCAGCTCCTGGCTGTGGAGCCACAAAGATCTGCCTAAGGAGACAAGCCTGGCTCCTTTGCCTCCTCTCCAGCGCAGAGGCACAACAGATGCCCTACTGCTGACCCCAGACACTCAGAGCTCGCCAGTCTGGTCTCCAAATTCAAAGAAAGATATTAAATGCTGTTTTCTTTCTACTTGCCTTCTGGCTCCGGAACCAATAGGTTGCACTCAAATAACACTCACAGCTTTTATTTATTTTTCCCCCAGCCACAAGAACTAGAACTTTTCCTTTTTTTTTTTTTTTTTTTTCTCAGCATAAACCAAAAGTTGAGAGTCTCACTTAATCACTTGTCTCCAGGAACTGGGGCTTTAAGGAAAATATCCAGTACGGGGAAGTGTGCAGCGTACGCGTGAGACTTGGCAGCGCCACTGGGAGCTGAAACCAAAAGATGATGTAATATGGCTGTGTCAGGAAGGACAACACGAGGATTGTGTTTGGGGGCATACACAACCCTGGTCAAAGGGCAGGATTCTGTGACTGTGTCCTGTGGCTTGTGACAGATGAATGCCATGGGATGCTGTGTAGATGGTGATGACAGGCAGGCATCAAGCTCAGCACATCCTGGCCTCCCCCCTCTACTACCTCTGCACCTAACATGGGAGTCAAGGTAAACATCATGTCTTTTAGGAGAGGTGGGTAATGCTGTGGGGAACTGGACGAGCAGCACGGGGACATGGGGACAGAAGCTGGCTGGTACAGGAAGGAAATGAGGAGAAGATGGGGGAAGGAGGGGTAAGGCCTGGAAGTAGGAAAAACACGTGTGGAACAGGCAGGTTGTACCCAGGGCTACCTGAATTGGACCTAAGCAGGCACTTGCTGTCACACTGACCCTCAACCTTGTCCATCCACAGCCCTGGACTCAGGAACATGCAGCTGGCAGCACAAGGCAGCTCTCTGTGGTTGGTTATGTGGTGCAGCATGCCATGGGCACAACCTGTTCTCCCTGGGCCACGAGATCTCAAAATCCAGCTAGCAGGAGAAGTCTCAGCCTGAGAAGAAGAGAAAAAAAAAAGAGGTGAAAATATGGGTGTGGAGGACAGACCCCAAATTTCTCAGTTTTCATATCACTTCCCCTTCCCCCTTCTCCTCTGTTCTTCAGTCATCATGTTCTTTCTGGGAGAAAGTGGCTGTTGGAAAACAGAGAGAGAAGACGACAAACAGTGCTGTGGAATTATTTAACGAGCCAGAATGAATTGCATTTGAAATCATTTAAATGGGATCTGGGAGTATTTAACTGCAGCACAGGAACTTAACAAGAGTGGGAAAGGATTTTGCGCTAATTGCTGGCAATGATATACCTACGGAGAGAGAACATGCAGCAATTAGTAAGCAAGGCTGTAATTTCAGCCTAAGGTCCCTGCCTGCCCTAGAATATGGCATGGATTATCTGCTGGAAGGAAGACAGGGGCTCTGATCCATGGGTGACCAGAGAAAGGAGTAGATGAGATTCTCATTAAGAAGTCATTAACCAAGTTTTTCAAACAGGAGGATGCAGGAGATGGGTTTGGTCAGACCCAGCCATCCCTTTGCATCACCCCAGGTTTGACTCCTGACAGTCTGTTCCCCAACCTGGTGTCACTCAGACTGGCAAAACCCAAACAAAACACAAAGCCCTGTCCCAAAACACACTGCGTTGTTGTACCCCCTCCTTGCCCTCCCAGATGTGGAAGGGACTGATCCTGCAACCAACCTCTGCTCCGTGCCTGGGTGGTGGGGCTACAGCTCCTGGGGCAGAGGGGTTAGGGATGATTTGATCATTTCTTGCTGAGAACTCAGCAGCCTCAGGGCATCTTTGGTGCTGCTGGATTTGGGGAACCAGCAGGACAAGGACCAGAGAACCGGGGGTGTGATGTAGCCTTGTTTGTAGCCTGCATGAAGGCAGAGCCCTAAGGTGAGGACCTTTGGGCTGGGGTCTTACAGTGATGGTGAGGTGAGACGGGAAGAAGATTGAGGAAAGAGGGTGAGAGAAGATGGGTGCTAAGGACACGTTTGCAGATGCAGTGACAAGCAGAGAGGAGCCTGCACTTGCCAGTGAGCTCACACAGAAACACCCCAGGTGGCCTTGAGCCTGAGAAATAGAAATCAGCCTTCCTATAGAAATCACCCAGACCCTATAGTCCCACTCTGCTGAGCCTGCAAAGCTGGGCTAAAAACAATGCTCAGCGGCACATCTCAAGCTCCAACCCAAACAGAGATGAGATGCCACGGCTCTAGATGGGACAGCCCCTGCTAGCAGCAGCCCTGGGAGGGTGTCCTCACCACGGTGGAAAGCAGAAAGCCACCAGCTCTCATCTGTGCCTCTGACACCCAGCAGCTGCAGGCAGCCTCCGCCAGCCTCTCCTCATTGTTTCCCGGTCCTGCTGCTCCCCGTCTCCATTCTCTCCCTGTGATGCCTCTGTCTTTGGTTTTTTGTCTTTCAATCAGTTTTCATCTCAGTAATTCCCATTCAATGGTTAGTCCCTGATCTTTCTAATTGAGATCAGAGCTTCATATAATAGGGAGGGGGGGAGGGAGACTATTTTTAATTTGCTACGTTCCCATTAATAACAAGTTCTAATTAAAAAACCTCCATCTTCCATCCTTCCAAGTTCAGAGGAAAACTCTCTGCGACTTCTGTTGGAATCTTCTCCTGATAAATTGGTACCACAGCCT
Source organism: Limnodromus scolopaceus (assembly GCA_028565335.1). Taxonomy (NCBI): domain Eukaryota; kingdom Metazoa; phylum Chordata; class Aves; order Charadriiformes; family Scolopacidae; genus Limnodromus; species Limnodromus scolopaceus. Next base: position 34,273,853 of record JAOXNO010000070.1, read on the forward strand.
CCTAGAACAGCTGGTCCTCTTTAGCAGGCATAGTAATTAATGGGAATAATAAATGCATTCAAAGCAGGTTCGTAACCCTCCTTTCTGCGCACTCAGACATCTCTTTGCATTGCAAGAGACACACATCAACATTTCCACTTACAAAACAGGCCCAAAAGAGCTGCCTACGTCTAACAAGCCCGGGTTTCATTAGCACCCTCCGGCCCATAATAAACCTTGTGATACAAAGAGTCCCCGGGGACGGGGAGGTTCCCCCTTGGCTGGGAACGAAGCGGATGCACAGAGCACGAACTGTACCTTGGAGCATCTCTGCGGCTGCCAAGGACTTTGTGCCAATCCTGAGTTTCGTATCACAGCTCCCCAGCCTCCATGGGGAGGAAAGCCATGTTTTGCCCCTCACCTGGAGCCTGCCTGGTGGGGAAGGCTCTCCAGTTTTACAGGGCATAGACTCACACGCATGCCCTGCTCTGACGGGTGGGGTGAACGTGGCTACGTGGGCTGCTGCCTTGTGCTGCCTGTGCAGCCAGGACCTGCCTGTGCGATGCTGCCCTTGCTGCTATGGTAAGAAGGCAAAGTGAAAGGGGACCTCAGGGAAGAAATTTGATTTTCCATTTGCACAAGAAGACAGAAGACCAGGATTTTCCCTTTTCTCCAGCTCCTGTTCTTCTTTCTGTGTCCATCTTCCTGCCTAGCATGTATTAGGGTGGGCAGATATTACTGCCTTGCAGTATCCACACAGTGAGACTGAGAGAGAGGAAGGTGGAACAAAGGCTAAGGTCACATCATGAGCTGGAGATGAGACTCAGGTGTGCTGATTACCCTTCTTGGGCACACAAGACCAGCACATGGGTCTGATCCTGCCCAGAGAATGAGGCAGTAGGGACCACATCAGCCTCGTTGGCAAACACAGTGAAGCAGAATTGTGAGGTCCATCAAGTCACACACCCTCTCCTCCCTTTGTGCAGGTCTCCATTTACACCAGCTGCTGACTTGGGCTTCCTTGGATGTGCGGATCAGCTCTGCTGGGGATGGACGACCCCTCGCTGTCCCCCTCGCTTGCTTTTGTTCACCACTGCTGAGTTAATGGACTCATCTCAGGAGTGGTCAAACCGGGAGCCATCAGTGCAGATATCCCCGAGCTGAGCAATCTGTCCCGAGCAGTGATTTCAATTAAAGGGTCATTAGTGTGAAATCTTATCCAGCCTGGCTCCCATTTGCCAGCAGGAGGTCCTTCTCCTCCCCGTCCCAAGCCTTGCTCTGCGGTTAGAGCATGCTGCTCCTGCTGGAGCCCTCCAGTTTTGCTAAAACACAGCAGCTGCTGCTAATAAACAAACATATTGATCATAGAGATATGGGCTGTCAGGGACTTAATTCATGAATGAAATGTACTTAAGAGCGCCCGGTAGGCAAAGGCTCTGCTTAAAGAGCTCACAGCCAAGATGGTGCTTGGAGGTGGGAACCAAGCAGCCCAGCAGCTGCTCAGCACTGGGATGTCGCAGATTGGGGCTGGTATAAAGATCTGGGGATGAAATTTATTGGTGGGACAGAAAGGAGCAGAGCAAATTTCCCCTTTATCATCATAGGCCATCGCTAACAGGGACGTAGCGCAATGAAGGGCTCTGTGGTTCCCTCCTACTGTGGTGTTTAGCAGGAGGCTCCTGGTTCTGCTCCATCATGTGGGGAGCATCTGTGCAACCCAAAAATTCAGGGCTAATTTAAGGAGAAAACTACCAAATACTCCACAAAACCCAATCCCATAAGTCCTTCAGGGGTCCGAGGCTTGCAGAGAAATGGGAGCAGGACCTGTGCCTGCCTGCTAGAGGCTGTGATACCCATTGCAGGGATGAGCTGACGTAGCACTGCTCAGAAACTACCTCAGCGCCGAGAGGGAGAGAGGATCACAGCTCCTGGTTTTCAGTGTTCCCCTTCTCCTGATATAGCAAGCAAGTTTTCCTGCTTCTAGATCAAATTTTCCCTCCACAGACAGACAGTAAAACTCTCCCTGTGTGTAGGACCGAGGCTGTGTATATTGCTGCGACAGCAATAATGCTGCCGTTGTTTCGAAACCATCGTCATTGTGTGGGGTCGTATCTAAACAAAGTACAATCAGCCCACAAATGGATCCTGCTCAGTCAGGGACTGTAATTACAATGAAACTATATTTGAATATAGCCTTTATAGGTGTAATAAATTACACCTCAATAGGCAAGGATATAGGTTGATCTGTAACAGGTTTCCTTACTTTCAGTATTGGCCACATTGAAAGCAGTTGTTAAAATAGGTCTTAGTATTTATGGTCCTGGGATGTGGAGGCCTTGCTGAGAGTTTGATGAATGAACTTTCAAGGACAGGAATAGTTGTCAGTCTGAAATATTTATCAGTCTGAAATCTCCCAGCGATTCATGCCACGGTTTTGATACCTCCATTTTTTCTCCCCGTCTTCTAGGTTTGAAGCTGAGGTTCCCTGGGCAGACGGAAGGTCTCTGGGTCTCAGCTGTGGGGCAGGACTGCATCTCTGCCTCCTCTCCCCCTGCCTTCTCTCCTCTCGCAAGGCTGGGATGGAGGGGGTTGGCATGACCCCAGGGGATATCAGCCCCCTCCAGTTTGAGGAGATTGAGCAGCCTGGGGAGGGCAGAGGGGAGAGAGCCGGCTGCCACCCCGCTTGCAGAGCTACCAGGATGGAAAAAACACCCTAGGCTTTCTCCCATTGTTGAAAACACCTCTGCGGGGAGGCCTGCAGATTCTTCTTCTAAAATCAATGATGTTTGTGCTCTTTGCGGAGGGAAGGAAAGATGGTGCATGCGTTTATGGGCACTCAGTGGCTGTAGCATCCCCATGGCAGGAGGCTGCAGGGGAGGCAGGGGCCGTGGGGACAGCATTTGACCTCTGTGCACTGCCTGGGGGCAGCAAAGCCCGCTCAGGCGATGTTATCTCTTCTCCCCACGCCAGCAGCGACCGCTGTTTGAACCGGCGACAGTTCCCTGCACTAGCCAGGGCTGCTTCTGCTGCCCTCTGCCCCAGGGGCCGTGTTCCAGGGCTTGCCAAAGAGATTCCCACTCCATGCACAGCAGGAGATGGAGACCGGCATCTGGATGGATCGCATGCCTCCCCCAGCGTGTGTCCAGACCCCGCTGCTGTAATACCTTTGCCATGGGCCTCCTGCATCCCTCTGGCCGAGCAGAGGCTAAGGGAACCGAAGACCAGATGGGTAAGATGGGTTCTTCATCATTCTGCATCTCATTTCCCCTTGATCAACAACTTGATCGCCTGACCTCCCGTTTCCTCCTCGGATCCCCATGTCAGCAGTATGGCTGGGACTGCCAGCCCTCTCCTACGAGGAAGACAGCCTGGACACTTTGCTCCTCATTGCTATGGCAGAGGAGGGGCTGTACGGTTTTCCGCCAGCACAGATGAATTTTCCTTGTCTCTTTTGCAAGCGCAAACCCAAACTCAGTGGAATGTGTTTCATTTCTGGCTCATCTTTCCGTGCTGCTTTTATGAGTCTATTGTGTTTTGCGTAGTTTGCAGACCATGAGTAGTGCATGAGGCCACTGCAGAACCAGGTCCCACTGCAACCTTGTTAGCAGGTCCGTGCAGGAGGGCAAAAGGGTCTGCTGAGCAGGAGAAATGCTGGGTTTCATAGGGATCTGCTGCTTGAGAAAAGACTGAGGGCTGTGACTTCAAGCATCTTTTCAGATAGGGGTTTCTAGGCTCCTCAGGTCTCCAAAACACCCAGAGCCTGCAAGTTAATAAACGTCTAGACGTTATCTCCTGAGAGAGGGGATGAAAACTCCCAACAATTCACCTGCAGCAAATGCCAGCAAAGCACATTTGCCTGAGGTTTCTTGAAGCTACCACTGAAAGGTCAGGTTTCTCAGTAAGACAAAAAGCTCTCTTCTCCCTTCTAGCTGTTCCATCAATACTTGTTTTTCCTCTCCATTTGCTTTTACCTTCCTGTTCAGAAAAAACATACATAAGGAGGGGAAAAAAATCCTGCTTCCCATGACAGCAGCTAAGCAGCTTCTAGTGCCAGAGCTCAGGCCAAAGACCACCGTACACCTTGGGGACAACAGTGGAGACCAGGAGTCCCCAGTGATGATGAAGGCAGTGCAAAGTTGTGTGGGAAGCTGAGGTGTAGAGGGGACACCAGACCCTCTCCAGCCAGAAGCAAGGTTTGGTGCTTGTTCTTCATGTGCTCCCTTCAGTCCAGCTGACCCCAGGGCTCTTTCTAATGCCCGGGGCAGGAGGAAGGGCAAATGCTGTGCACAGGGTGTAGGGAAGGGGAGAACAATGGGGAGCCTATGTGCATCTTGCCATCCATGTTGCATAACAGTTATTTCTTTAGGCCTTTCAGATCAGCAGCAGGTGGGAACAATCCTTGCAATGATTTCTCTCAAAATAGTGACCACTGTTGTAGCATCTACTACGTCCTTGGAAGAAGCCTTTGAGGCAATGCTTGAATCCCCTCTGGGAAGGAAGCAAATGGCTTTCCAGTCCTTCAGACACCTGCTGTAGAGGTCACCTTTCTGGGTCGGATGGATCCTTCTTCCAGCAGCCAACCCACAATGTTTGGGCACGGGCAGCCAGTGCTCTTCAAGTCAGGGAAGGAGACTTCACCATCTGGTGTGGGAGCAGGAGCTCTCTGCAGAGGACTGGAGTCTTCTTTCTTGCTCACCTACTTAATGGCTCTCTGCTGAGTTAATCACGTAATACCATTTGGGGATAATATTCCTTAACCCACTGCTGGGCCCTGTGGTGATGATTACTCCAGCTGCAGCCCACCTCTCTTCCACTTGCCGCTCCCTTCTCCCCCATCTCCGTCTTGTTTCTCTCTCTCTTGGTCATTATGGCCTTCGTCCAACAAAGCACTTAACCAGGTGTTTCACCGAACAAGTAACCTGGCCCTCTCCATGCGGCGAATCCGGAAGCCCAACGCAGGAGGCATCTGGCCACCTTTGCCCTCTGGACACCTGGGGCTTTTGCACCATGGAGAAGCTTTTGGGCTGTGGGTAAAGAAGCTTGGAAAACCCTTGGATGGCCCTCCTGACCTGCTGGCTATGAACTGCAGTCCTGACATCTGCTTGTGTGTAAAAAAGAAAATAAATCACCGAGGATTTCCTCCCCGGGCTTGGGGAACAGGAGCAGTGCCATGGCCAGGATGGGGCTGGGCCATCCAAGCTGGTGCTGCACAACAGGCAGAGGAAGGCTGAGCTTTTCAGAGCGCTGTGTGGGAGGAGGAGGTGGGTGTGAGGGGTGCTGCTCGGCCATGGAGAGCAGCTGGAGGGCCATGGGAAGGAGTCTAGTCAATGGACCCAACAGCATCTTCTCCACTTCATTAGCTATTGTATGTGCTTTTTGTAGGTGCATTTGTTATTTTGTGTGGATTTCCTCATCCAGAACACACAGTTTCCACATAACATCCAAGTCAGGACAAGTGTCCAAGCCCACCCTATTAGAAAAGGTAGAACACTATTTTTGCTGTCAGAGGAAAGAGGGGTGTCTCAGGGTGGCTGAGGAGTCTGCCAAAGAGACAAAAATGTTTC
>JAOXNO010000070.1:34279495-34310408 GCA_028565335.1 Limnodromus scolopaceus
CACAACAGGCAGAGGAAGGCTGAGCTTTTCAGAGCGCTGTGTGGGAGGAGGAGGTGGGTGTGAGGGGTGCTGCTCGGACATGGAGAGCAGCTGGAGGGCCATGGGAAGGAGTCTAGGCAATGGACCCAACAGCATCTTCTCCACTTCATTAGCTATTGTATGTGCTTTTTGTAGGTGCATTTGTTATTTTGCGTGGATTTCCTCACCCAGAACACACAGTTTCCACATAACATCCAAGTCAGGACAAGTGTCCAAGCCCACCCTATTAGAAAAGGTAGGACACTATTTTTGCTGTCAGAGGAAAGAGGGGTGTCTCAGGGTGGCTGAGGAGTCTGCCAAAGAGACAAAAATGTTTCCCATGTGACCAGGACCTCTGCCTTTCACCCCAAAAAGAGGGAGACTCAAGGTTAGCTTCTCGTGCTCACGCAACGTCTCTGCTGCTCAGCTCCGTAACAAGCCACGGATAAGACAGTGGGGCTTACATTTCAGGACTTAAATATTCAATTAATCAATGGAATATTCCATTAGTGTAATAATCACTTGGCATCGCCTGATCTATAGGTACATCTCAGCTGGGCCTCGCAAATTGATTTCTGATGAAGTTCTAATTGACTGCACAGGCAGAAGAGGACCTGTCTGAGCATGTTGAGGCAGGGCTCACGAAGGCTCTGGCAGCACCACCTCCCCCCCAAGGAAGGGGAAGGATGGGGGGGGGGAGGGGGGGGGAGGTGTGATTTATGCCCCATTTATCACGACAGCCTCTACCCTATCCTGTTTTATTGGTCCCAAGTGAGGCATGAGAGCTTACAGCTTTAATGCGGAAATTTGCAGGCAGCCGGAGACCCCCGTAAGCTGCTGACAGCTGCTTGTCACTTATGCAGTAGGTGCCGGGGGGACCCTAAATCCTGAAGCTCCTACGGCAGGATGCGGCCCTGGCGTGGGTCGCGTGAGGAGGGCTCAGTTTTCCTCCGGCACGTGTGTATTCCCTGGTGGAGATCTGCCACCCCTCTCCGAAGAGCCAGACCAGCAAAGCCGCGGGGGTTTCTGCCCTGCTGATGTGGCTCAGAGAACGTGGGGATGGATCTGCGTGGAGGGAGGCAGGGGATGACTCGCGTGTGTCCTTCTTGCTTGGCTGTTCCTGAAGCCCCGTACCCTAGAGTGCTGTCGTTCCTGAGCCTGGTGGTGGTCCCTGAAGGCGGATGACGGTTGGGCTTTGTCATGCAAGGTTGGAGCATCTTAGGCTGCCATGCCAAAGGCCTTCAAGGGCTCTAACGTGGCTCTTTCATAAAGACTTAGTCAAACCCTGCCTGGCTGCAAACTTACCTTGCTGGAGTGGTTGTATGGGGAGAGCTTAGGGTCATGGAAAGCCCTAGGAGAAGTGTGTGATGCACCTGCAAGTGCAGGCACACAGATGCCAATCTCCTGGTGGGACAGGATTGCCTGCCTGGTGCTGGGTTGCACCAGGGAGTGGTTTGTCACCTCAAGATGAGGTGTCACTCCTGGCTGCTGCAATTGCACCCAGAGATGTGCAGAGCGAGCACATCAGGTGCATGCATGTCCCAGCATAAGCTGCCGTGATGGTGAGTACTTGCACATCAAGGGCTTGGGGTGCAACACCAGCCCTTCTAACAGCCCCCCCCTTTACTGGCCAGACCCTCGCTTGGGACCTGCTGGCTTCCTCTGCTCTCTCCTGAAGGAGATGTTAAAAGGGAAGGTCTAGGGGCTTCTGCTCTGAGCATCAGTGGTGGGAAGAGGATACAATGCTGGTTCCCGACGCATGAGCTGACTCTGCTTCCCTCCTCCTGCCTGCGTGGGGACTGAGCCGGGCAGGGGGAAGGTGACAGATAGTGATTTCAGGAAAACTGAAAACAACAACATCAACGAAACCAATCAAAGCGTGTGGCTGGCTGCTGAATTTTAAGAGAAATAGCTGCATTTTTCAAACAGAGAGAAGTGACTGTAACTTCCTCTCCATCCTCTACCTGCATTAACTTAAGAGACAGCCAGGTGCTTAAAGGTTACTTTGCAGGCAATGACTGTTCTGTAAAGGGCTACTCATCTCTAACAGAGATAGGTTTTCTTTTATTGAACATCAGGCAGAGTGGCTGAAACCTGATAAAAAATCCAGAGTGATAGCTTTTTTTCTTTTTTTTCCTCTTTTGCAGTGAGGAATAATAACCAGCAAAATAAAAAGACAATTGCCTCGCTGTATGCACTGCTTTAAGCAATGACTTTGTGTGGCACGGAATGCAGTTTAGGTAAATGCCCAATTAGGAAGGTTTTATAGGAGAACTTTTGAATCACCATGTCCAAACCTCTCTCCCCACCACCACCATTTCCATTGCCATTATTTCTGGCCTCACCTACTTATGGTACAAGAAGGAGATTTAAGTGGTTGAAACCCCAAGTGTGGAGTTTAGGTGAAAAAATTCTCCCTGGGACAATTAGGGCTGGGTGGACAATAGCAGCATGGTTTGGAGGGGTGGCGTTACTCCAGACCCTGAGAGTCATCTTGGGTTGTGTCTCTTTCCTCACAACAAGGAAAGGTCCTTTGGGATTTGTGCAGCTCTGCCCAGGAGGGGCTTTTGACTGCAAAAAATTGGAATAGCAGCCTCTTCTACATGGGGAAGATGATTTTCCCTCATAATAAACCTAGGGTGATGGGCTGGGAACCAAAGCCTTTCTATGGCTGTAGCTGCTGGTTACTTCAGAGCAGTCTTGATTGATGAGGTTTGACTGATTTCTAGTTTGTTTGTTTTTGCTGTTTTTTAAATGAGTGTTTTTAATTACTCAGTGAGCAGAGCCAGAAATATAACCCATGCTGGAAATTGAGCTGAGAGGAGCAAGGCTGCAAATGGGGTAGGTAAAATCCATACGTCCAATGCGGGGGGACCTTCCCAGCAGCTTCCCCCCACGCTGTCTCCACCTGAGATCCTCACAGGAGATGTCCTCCTCACCCAGCCTGGGCACCTGGCAGAGACATCTCCTGCCAGCAGCCCACAAGTGCTCCTCTTGGGAGACCTTGAGGTCTTCTATCCCTGTAGAGACAAACCCCTCTGGGACTGTCTCTGGACTCCCGTCCCCTCTGCATGATCCTAAACACAGGAAGTTATTTGGTGGCCATCCAGCTTGTTAATGGGCTCATTAGGCTCACACAGTATGTTTAGGCTGTCCCTTCAGGGATGTGCTTTGAACGCCCTCATGATTGGATTTGTTGTCCATATGTGGAGCAAACCACTGGCATGTCTTGGGGATGGCTGAGGCACAGCCCTTGAGACCTGAGCATCCTCGGGTAACCCCAGCCTGTTCCTGGTACCTACAGTGACTGAGGGATGAGAATCCAATGCACACTAGGAGAAGTCCTCTCAAACCCTCCAGGACAGGAATTGGCCATGCCCAGGAGCATCTGGTGCTTATATCCACTGTAGAATGAGAAGACCCTGATCTCAAGAGCTGTCAGCCCAATTTTTATCAGCAACATGAAATTTAATTACAATCTGCATTGTTTTTTCCAGAGTGCTGTTTGTTTGTCCCTCTCCTTTTTTTTTTTTTTTTTTTGCAAGCTGCACGACATATGGGGCAACCACACTGCATGTGCTGAGAAACCATGTCCAGTCCTCTCCTCTGTGTCTCACAGATTCCCACACAAATATGGAGGCTATTAAGCAGAAGTTATTAAATATCTTTATTAATACAATGGAATGTGATGGGAGGGGGGTTATTTTTACGCCAGAGCCTTGTACCTACATTCCCGTCATGACAGGGTGAAACAGGACAGTGGCATTGCCCACAGCTGAGCTGTGGACCAAGATGCTGAGGTAGAGGTAACCAACTCCCGTGGGGTCGTGGCTGATGTGTTGCCAGGCTGGTTGGGTGCCAGGTCCACAGGAAGAGCCTGGTGAAGCCAGCTTGGCTCTTTCCAGGGCACCAGGTTGTTGTGGAGAGATCTGAGAGCAGAAATGCCACCGAGAAGGTGAGGACTGGTACTGGGGTTTCCATCTCCTCCACCAAAAAAAGAAAGAAAGAAGGAAAGAAAGAAAAGCCGCTTCAGATAAACCTCTAAACATCTGATTCAGAGAGAAATGAGCAATGGAAACAACTGTTTTGTGTAAGCATTGTAGGTCATTTAATCCTTCCCCCGGGCAGGATTTTCCTGTGGTCTCACACACAAGCTGCTGCCCTGGCTAAGTTTGTCTGAACTGCTTTAGTTTCTCCAGCACCAGGAGCGCTCTGCCCCTCAGCTCCTGCCCCTCGCCCTGGCTCCTGCTGGGGCTGCCCCCAGCCCTGTCTCCTTGAGATGCTCTCCCTGCCAGGTCCCAACCCATCTTCGGCTGTGGCTGGGGATCACATCTGGACATAACGTTTCTTATCAGTGTCATTTTGGCTTACCTCCCCCCGTGGCTCTCCCAGCCCCTCCAGCAGCCCCAGTTTGCTCCTCCAGCCTGGCTGTAAGGAAGGAGCAGGGATGATGAACTCAGACCCTCCACCTGCTGTTGTCCCTCTGCATCCACGCAGGGCATCCCTTTCCCTCCCTCCTTCCTTCCCGGGGGCTGAGTTTCAACCTATCTGAGAAAAACACTCTTCCCCTCCACGATCTTCACTCTTTTCTGTGCGATGAAATACAGTTTCTCTCCTAAACGAAGCTACAGGCAGTTTATTAGCCTAGCTAATTAACCCATAATCAGCGTTTCGTTCTCCTCTAATCACAGGCTGTTCACACCCTCGGTTCACGGAGTGCAGCCATGCTAAAGCACATGTATTTATAAAGGGGAAAAAAACCAACCCAGTGTGTAACATGCCATGAACTCTATTTGCTGGGATAATGTCAGTTCATTCAGGCACACAGTGTGACCTCCTCAGGGCTGGGGGACAGGGGGTTCAGATGACTCCAAGGGGTGACAGCAAGCTCTGGAGCCGGTCACCTTCTGAGCACAGGTTCGGTGGCAGCTCAGGTCACTAATGGCTGGCTGTGGCTGCTGCCAGCGGTGGTTTAGGAAGCAGGGAGGCTGGAGGAGAAGCAGCCCCAGTAAGTCTTGTAATCTACATCTCTGCCTATTCCCCAGGGAGTCGTTTCTTCCTAATGTTTCCAGTTGAGTTTTCCTGTCCCTCCAGCAACGATCCTTCCAGGAATCCATACCAGACCTGCTGAAAACAAAGTATTTTGCAGAAAGCACTTGTGCTTTTTTGTTTATTAATTTTTTCCTCTACTGCTACACCGGGTACCACTTTCCCCAGCACCTGCCTCTTGCCCTTCCACATCTTTGTGGGTGGATGCTCAGTTTTCTGCTGTAGCCAAGCAAAATGGATTCAGCTTTCTTAACATTTCATTGTAAATCAGATTTCTGATTATTGCCGCTGCCCTCTGAACTCCCTCCAATTCGTCACTCTATTCCTGGTCCTGCGGTACGCCGACCATGAAGAGACAATGTTTGAAAACATCCTCAACCCGGGCGACGATCTAACGAGACAGCGTATAAAAATATCGTTACATGGTGAGCTGAAGGCATTGTGCAGCTCTGTAATCATTTTCAAGATGGTAAAATCATTCTGCAAGGACAGCCTGTCTCCACTCTGATAAAATCAGGGCCAGAAAGGCAGCCCAGCTTGGAGGAACAAATTGCAGAGTTGTTTTTTTCTTCTTCTTTTCTTTTTTTTCTTTTTTTTTTTTTTTTATTTTGCAAGGATTTATTTTTAAATAAGGGAGCTGTCATAAAGTGGGACAGATGTTGAGAAGATCATGTACAAGTGAAACCAAAGTGGTGGTGCTTTTACCAAGCGGAAAGTGAATGGTTTCTCCTCTGCTCTCCAAAGCCCTCTAGCTCTGCGGCTGTCCCCCTCTGTTGTTGCAGTGCCCTGATGCACCATGTCCCATGTGTCCCAGCCGTCCCAGGCTGAGAATGCTCTCTCCGAGCCTTTTCAGACCCACAGCTGAAGCCGCCCTCTGCTTTGCCTCCCGGAGCATCTGGTCTCGGTCCTTCCCACGTCTCTCTTGTTTTGCTGTGAATCTGCTCTTGTGTTTCTAGTCTGCTCCCCCTCTCCGTATCTGCGAGACCTGCTGCTTGCGGAGGAAGATGAAGAAAATCAATCAGGTCAAGAAGATGCCAAAAGAGCCAGGTGAGAAGGCTACATTTGTGCTAGAGGTGGGTCTATCTTGATGTTCACCAGTTTGCCCATCACTGGGGCAACTGGATGTTAAAGTCCCCATTGTCCTCCCACTCTGCATCCTCCCAGGCTGCTCCAATCCCATGAGCACTATGGACTTCTCTTCTGCCCCAGTATCCTCCTTCCCCTTTTCATTGCCATCTCACATGCTCGGGAAAGGTGAATTTAATTACAGGGTAATGAAATGCATAATGCATTTCTTGAAAAACTGCAATCTGAGTTAAGAGAGGGTACTTCTGTTTACAGAGCCACTTGGCTTTTTTTTTTTTTTTCCTCTCTGTCTTTTCCTTTGTCTGGTAAACATGTATTGCGTAAACCCTCAGCGCGTCCATGGGATGCTCAGAACATTGTCCTCACTTGCCATTGTTCGGGTTAATTTATGCCGGGTTAGACCTCACCCTTTGGAAAGGGTCCAGTGTTCTAGTGGTGTAAATCTTCCTTATTTATGTCTCCTCCCCACCCACCCCACCCCCCCCCAAGAAAAAAGGAATTTAGGGAGTCCCAAAGAGAGGAGAATTCAGGACAATTTGCACCTATTGCCTGCTCCTGGCAGGGAAGGCTGGGATGATTTGGGGTTGGTAAGCACAGACCTTTCATCTGTTTGTAGAAAGAAGGAAAATTAAATCTCATGGCCTGTTTGTGAGAGGAAATTGCCCAGAATAGCTCTGACAGAATAAGCTATTCCACAATAGCTCCCCATGCGGACACTCAAGCCACTTTGTTCCAGGCTAATTAGTGTGCTTCCAAGCGGAGTAATTATTCTGGAAGGGAAATCTCTCTTCTCCCACAAAGAGTGTCTACATGGAGGTAGTTATTTGGGAATGGCACGAATGGGCGATCTGAAACCATTGCTGCTCCACCAACCAGCATCCCCTTGCTGACACATCCTGGCCTTGGAGAAGTCCCACTCTTTGTGATTGAGATGCTCTGGGGGGTGTTTGGAGGAGGGCTGGAGAAGGAGATAGCAGCGGATGTATCTGGCTGGTTACCCAGGTGAGGTGGACTCCCCCAGTGCACGCTTACAGGCCTCAGAAGAGGTGGTGATTCAGAAATTAGAAAAGATTACACCAATCCTGTTATTTCATGTCCTTTTTTTTTTATTCAACTCTTTTATGACCATGCTACTAAATGTCTGCTCTAAGGGCCTTTTTCCTTCTCTCAGAATGTCTCGGGTTTTTTCTAAAAGCATTTTTTTTTTCTCACCTACTTTGCTATTGACTCACTGGAGAGCCTAGATTTAGTCTAAACGTTTCTCAGGAGACCGCCCGGTGTCTCATGTGGCTCATTCCCCGTAATTTGCAGATAAGTTCTTTTTATGAAAGACAAGGTCTTCTGTGAGGAGGAAGCGGTGCCTGAATCAGGGGACCACTTTGCCAGCTTTGGTGCCAAAGCAAAAGACTGGCTTTGAGCTCCTAGAGAGCTGCTCTGACCTTCTCCCTGCTGCTTGCACCAGGCTGAGTGGAGGTTGACTCAGCTTACGCCAGGGAACCTGCGGTCAAGTCTTCCAGTAGCAACCAATTTGAGAACCTGTGTCTCCTCCACGTCTCACGAAGAAAGCCTGTACTTGCACTTGCTTTGTTGCTCTTTGAGTTGGAGCTGGCAAAATATTGGTGCTGAGAAGATAGGAGAAATAACAGAGGAGATCCTAGGGGCCATCTCCATCCAGTCCAGGATCCTGGAGATGTTTTATAATCTGCTTATATTCAGGGCTTGATAGGTATGGCCCAGTCCAAAGCAACCTCACAGCTGCAGTCTTCTCTTAGAGCTGTTGAGAGTCTCAGCCCAACCTCTGTCTCTTTGCACATTCTTTTGGAGACAGGAGGCAAAGTCCTGTGCTGGTATTTATAGCCCTTTACTGCTTGGTTACTTTCCCCCCCAAGACTTAGCCCTCAGGATGGGGTGATCTGGTATTTGAAGGAGCAGAAGGAGGGGCTGGGAGGGCTAGATGATCCATGCTGGATCCCTTCCTCCTGGAAAAAGTTCAAAACAACTTCATAAGCCTTTTAGTGTCAGTCGGAGAAATTTTCCACGGCCATAAACCCTGGCATGGTCTATAATTACACACGATCTGCCCACTCTGGAAAATTGATACTTACATGGTCCACTGGGCCCTGTGTCCCTGTCAAAATGCAGATCAGCTATTCCCCATGGGATGGCTGAACTCTCCTTCCAGACAGAGCACTAAAAGAAAATGGATGGGAACTTGTTTTTTCTTTAATCATAGCTTCTCTCTCCTTAAAGTCAGACTCCAAGGGATCCCAGAAAGACTTTGGGGGCATGTGGTGGGAAATAAAGTGGCTTTCTCTAGTGTCTGGTTGGGATGCACCCCTGTTTGAAAGTCTTTAGGGTAGACTCACAAGCCAGTGAGGAGCTCAGATGTGCCCAGGGGGCTGAAAGTCTCAGTGGTGCTGAGCCCTGTGGGTCTTCAGAGCAGAGAAAGTGTTGGAAGAAGGACGGAGACAATGTGGGTAGACAAGGGGAACCACCAACCCTTGAGTTGGCAAGCTCTGGGGAAGAAATTATTGTTGCAGAGAACTAGTTGCGTCCTTACTAAATCTGCTGGTTCCTCCAACGTAGCATGGCTCCTACATACCTCAGACCCCAATCCTGGGGTCCCTCCCCTACCTTGTCCCTGCCCCTCTTCACCCAGAAAAAGAGGCAAAACTGGGAAAAGCACTGGAGCTTTTGAGCCTGAAACAATTAAGAGAGGAGGCTGATAAGGACCAGGGGCTGATGCAGTTCATCAGTAGCAGAGCTGGTCTTTGTGACCCACAAGGTCCCTTCCAGAGTCATGTCTCTACAGGGGCTGGGCAGGACGTGTCCCAGAACTGCAGCAAGGAGAGGGAGCGTGTCCCATGGAAAGGCAGCCCAGCTTTGCCAGAACGTAGCGAAGGAGGCTGGGGAGTCATGCCTGCTCCAGAGACTGTTTGGGGCAGGGGCTGGCATCATGGGGGAGCCTCAGTTTCCCTCCAAAGAGGGAGAGAGAAAAAAGCAATTACTGTCAGCAGACAGCAGGCTGACACCTCGTCAGCGCCTGCAGTGACTGATATCTCCTTCTTCTGAGAGATTAATTATCTGAAAATAATCATACACCAGGAACTATGAGATCTTATCTCTGCAGAGGAGTCCTCTCCCCTCTCAGCAGCAAGCTTGAGTAGGGACCCCTCAGCAGGTGACTAGGGGACCCCATTGTGGTGCTTCAACCTCCCCAGCCACCAGCCTGGTGCTTTCTGTGGGCACCAAGCCCAGCCAAACCCCAAAAACAGTCCCCAAAGGGCCAACACAGGGAACAGCGTGGTCAGGGCAAAGCAGTGGTGACAGCTAGGAGAGCTAAGGGGCAGAAATTCGGTTTAGAGGAGCCGGGAGGCTTTGCTGCCTCTTGAGATGCACCTTCCCGTGGTTGCATCAGGGTTTATAAGCTCCATCTTGGGGTCCCCTTTGTGGCAGGAGCAGGGCACCTGCTAGTGCTTCTTCATCTCCTGCCAGAGCTGAAGCACCGGTTCCTCGGGAAGCCCACGTCTAGCAATTAATCTCCCAGACATCTTCCATGCCTCCGTATCTTCCTTCTGAGCTGACCCCTCGCTCCAGCTAAGATTTTTCTCCTCCTGAGTTATATTTCATCTGTCGAATCTGGAGAGATGAGGTGTGTGGAAATTTTGCAGATCCACCTGATTTCTGCCGCTTTATCCAAGCTTCACCCGCTTCAAAGGGCGCAAATGCAAATATTGACAAGTTCAATAAAAAGACCCATCTAGCAGGTAAACAGCTGAGCAGGCTGTCTAATGAGGGGGTGCAGGGAAGGTATTTGAAGATAAAATCAGCATTTTTTACCAATTGCTACATGCTTGCCTCTTGTCAAGACCCTAAATAATCCTGAAATATGGGCACACGCAGCCGTTATCCCGCCTCAGCCTTTCCCAGCAGCTGATCCCAGCCCATACCGGGAAGGTGGCTTTCTCCTTGGTGGTGGTGAAAAGCCCAAATCCCCCATGTTTATGAGGTTGGCACTTTCCACAGAGTAGCAGCAAAGTCCCTGGTCACCCGTCTCCCCCATCACTTGGCCGTGCTGCCCTGCCCGCAGCCATACCCTGCTCCCTGGTACCCGACAGCCTAATTCAGCCCTTCCTTTAACGACGTTTGCAAAGATTTCCACTGGCGGAGTGGGATGCCGGCCATGGTCTCCACCACGCTCACAGCCCACGGATGTGCTCCCCTCATCCCGGATCGATCTCCACGTCGGAACTGGTGCTGTTTGATCTGCTCATTGCGATGCAGTGGAGGGGAGCGAGTCCAGGGAAGGGGCCTCCTTGGAATTAAACCGCTTCTCTAATGCGATTACAAATGGCTGTTAACCCTCGTATCAACATGAGGGAATGCTATCTAGGGGTTGTGGGGGGAAATGAGACATGAAAGTCCCTCCTTGCTCTGTGCTAAATGAAAACGGGGGGTGCTCTGTTACTAGGAATTATTAGGCTTCCCCAGCTCCCTTGCAGGGGGTTGGGAGATCAATTTTATATTTGCAAAGCTCTTTGAAGAAAGGAAGCATCCTAGAAATGTTGCAGGTACCAGCACCATTGCTCCCAGTGCTGCTCAGACTTAGGTGAAAGGATTTCAGTTACGGAACATCTCCCATCCAAGGATTTCACAGCACGTCACCTGTGTTGGGCATGTGCGGAAGGTGCAAATGTTATTATCGTGTGATTTTTAGCAAACGGACAAACAGATGCAGAGCATAGGGGAACTGTTGAACATCTCTCACAGAGTTGGGATTAGGTGGGAAGAATCCTATTCTGCATGCTGTTGTGATCTCCACCTAGGGGATACTTGGACTTGAAGCCATTGGTGTTGAGGAAGCACCTCTTGACTGACAATGTTGCTGTAGAGGCACAATATTCTCTCTGGAAATCAAATGCAAGACTTGGGTTTTTCAAAAACCTCCACATGTGGGAGCAGGGTAGCTAAAATACTGTCTGGACCATTACTTTTTTATCCTAAAGGACCCAGGAGAGATCCAAGTGATCACCTCTGACTGCGTGTGTCTCCCCCAAATCAGGCCAGGCCTCAAGCCCACCCACCTCCTCCTCCAGAATCCCCTTAAGCCTTAGGAGGAACTGAAGATGTGCCAGATGAGGGCTTTGTTTCACCCTAACCATGTTACTGGTCTAGACCAGGGGACCCTCGAGCTACAACCTTGTCAGAGCCACCACTTCCACTCCACAGTGCTACTCGATGCCAGGAGGGATGGCTGCTTGGACGCCAAGCTGAACATTACACAGCAGACTCTGATGAAAACTAATTTTCCCCCAACCTCCCCATTTTGTCTTCACAGCAGAAACATCAAACAGGCTGTACAGAAAAGAAGAAAGCCATACCAGAACAAGCTTGGCTTGGTTCCCACCATCAGTTTGGTTCCCTCCATCAACAATCAACCAGGACAGGAGCATCTGCTTCACTCAGAAGGGCTCATAAGCGTCATCTGTGTACCCCAACACAGAAGCCATGAGCCTTTTCCCCCAAAACTGTTATCAATGCATAACTCTTCAGCCAGAGTGCCTGCAAAACCCCTTCTAACCTTAATTTCTATAAAACCCCACTGTGATCAGAGGCAGAGGCAGCCACTGTCTCCTGAGCTGGAGTGGGGATGTGTATGATGCCCAGGGAGGTCTCCAAGGAAGATGAGCAGAGGGTGGGAAGGCACCATCCCAGGATGGGCCAGGGAGGGCAGGGAGAGCAGAGGCACAGGACATTCTCGGAGCACAGACAGTAACAGCCTTGTCCATGCTTCTCCTTTTTTCCCCTTGACAGCTTGACAACCTAACAGGAAAAATGAAGTCAGTGAAGGGAGAAATGCTATCAGGAGCCCCGTGCTAAGAGGGCAGACAGGCCAGATTGGAGGAGAATGAGAAGCTGTCCGGACTAATGCAATCATTTATCACATAATCTTGCTCAGCAGTTGGGTGGGGAGCCTGGCAGTGCCTGGCACTTGGAGGAGGCTCTCTTGGCCCCTTGTACCCTGCTCCAGTTGGTGAGAGTTGTTTCTCCTGGATTCTCCAGGGCTTGAAGTTTCCCTTTCACCATCTTGTAGTGCTTATGGTACCTGCCTCATTTAGCTCTCACCATTGTCCTTTCCATGCTTCCCTCCCCCCCAGAGCCCGACCTGGGCTTACGCTGCTTTGCTGTGGACCCTTTTTCAGAAAAGATGGCATCTTGTCAGGTCATTGCTTGTGTTGAGACATTTCATCACCCGGCCATTTTTGGCTCTACGCTGTGTTAGCTGCTCGCCTGGAACCTGGATTTACTGCTTCCTCATCCCCGGCCATAAAAAGAGGCATTGCTGAAACGCCACTGCAAAAAGGGGTCAGCATGAAAGCGTTACCAAAAGGAAGCAGCGAGGGAATTTCTCTCCCTGCTCATGTTGCATCTTAGGGTTTGCTCTGCGTTTGGGCCATATGTGATCCGCACCCCAGGGAAACGGCCGGACATCAAAGGGTGACTTCTGGCGAGGATGAGCTCATTCGCCCCTGCTCGACCCTTCCTGCGAGGCAGGGGGGTGGGAGCTCCGTGACCACCCAGCAGCTCTTCCCCGGCCGGGGCTGCGAGTGTCTGGGGCAGGGAACCCCACTGGCTGCAGCTGCTCTGGCTCCGTCAGGATCCGTCTTCCTCCTCGCGAGCCCGTAAATCGGAGGGAGGCTTATGATTGTCTTTAGAACCATGAATCCCCCTGTGCTGCTAGTGTGGTACTCAGCGCCGTTTAGTCCAGCACGGCAACATCTCACACCAGGGATGGGTTATCCACGTGGAGCTTCAGTGCCAGGTTGTGGGATCTGGTTGCCCACCGAGCCACCTCTCCTGCCCCTTGCCTCTGCAGCTGGTGTGCTTGGGCTTTGCGGTTAACATCGTCTTCTGGATCTCCAGGAAAGCGGTGATGTGCCAAACCATATAGCTAATTTGTACAGGCCCCGTCACAGATGAGCACTTAGCTGTGTAATTACCAGAGCTGGCCACAGGATGAGAAAGCCAACTTCTTCGTCATCGCTCTCAGATTTTGTTGTTTGTTTCTTTTCTGAGGAAAACCAAACCTTCAGGCACTGAGAGATGAGGGCTGGGTGGGTGTGCAGGGCACTGGCTCAGGGCTGGGGAGCACAGATTCAAATCATTTCTCTGCTTGAATTATTTTCCCTCCTGGACACTTCAGCATCCCATATCCCTAATACTCCATCTGCAGACCTGCTCCCTTGTGTCCTCTCACCTTTCCTGGCTGTGGAAACCAGCTTGTTTCCAAGAAACATTTTGGCTTGGACAAAGCTTTCTGCAATGTTGCAGCCAGATGCAGCAGTTATTCCTCCTTCAGCCAGACTCCTGGATGGGCCCCTGCATGCATCCAGCTCCATCGCCATGTCCTCACCACCCCTTTTCAGAGCAGCTTCAGCTTATACTTTTGACAGGCAGCTGCTCTTCTCTGAAAGAGCTCCGTGCCATCTCTTCCCTCGAGAAGAGCTCAAATCCAGCTGGAAGAGGTGTCACAGCCCTTCCATGCCTGATGAGATCCTCCTCAGAGACAGCTTAGCCACCTCCAGCCCACGCACTTCCCATCCACAGAGCTGTTTTCCACCCAAACAGCTCCCGACCTTCCTTCCCGCTTTTGCAGAGAATCATCAGGAGAAAGACCGGCAATTCCAGGAGAAACACAGCCCCTCTGTGGCAGGGGGGTGGCAGATCTGGGTGGCACTGATGGAGCCTCCCAGGGCTTTCCAGCTCTGAACTGAAGCAGTATTGGTTCAGGTCCAAGGCAAGGGGGAGGTTTTGCCAACATGCACCCCATGCTGAGGACCCACCAAGCATGTAACAACAACAGCCACCTGTTTTCTGGCTTAGCAACGGAGAAGCAAAATTTCTCAGACCGCTGCCTCCTCCAGGAACATGGAGTGTTAATTATTATTAATGGCTCCCTGTGACTTTTATTATTAGCAATACTAATTAATTGGATTCTTACTATCTCCTCTCTTGAATACACTTGAGGGTGGCACACAGAAGTAACAGACATTGCTTTCAATACAGAAAAGGGACAAGAGGGAACTCACACGATGTTGTTTGGGTAATACAAAGTGGCAGAGGTGAGCGGAGCTCTGGGAGACTTGTCCTAGAGGGGATAGAGTACGACATTAGCAATGCCAGCACCAAACCCTCCACAGGCTGGACGCTTCAATTCAATGTGTCTTTTTGCTGTTTTCCAGCTATAAAGAAACAAAAGACTAAAACTAGTCCTTAGTCCCAAGACTCCTTGACTCCCTGTACCTGAATCAACGGTGAGTCCCTTCAGGTGATTTGCCAGGCAGCTCTCCCAAGGCTAAGGCCAGGAGAAAACTGGCAGCACATAGTTTCTGTACGTGGCACAAGAGTGCTTTTGTCCCCAAATCTTTGTCTCATCCCATCCAGTCAGCCATCGCATGGAGCTGCCCAAGGCACCTGCCCATCACACCAGTTGCTCCTTGCTTTGAGCTCGGGATGAGCCAGTCTTCCTTGTGGCGAGACCCATCGTTAAACGCATGGCACAGCACCAGTTCACCAAAAATAGCTCTGAAGAAAGAAAAAGAGAAGGAGCCGTGTGTGCCGTTACGTGCGCGCGTGTGTGTGTGTCCACAAGCCCATTTGCTGTTTAGGTGTCAGAAATAAATTTTACCACTGGAGTCTGCAGCATCTGATTAGTGAATTATTCAGTTTGGAGATTGCCTTCGCCGTGACCTCATTAGTAACCCCGAGGTGAGTGGGACGCATTAGACTAACCACCAGGCTGTCACTGAGGAGCAGAACTGGGGCATTAAAATGGATTAAAGTGCTTTACCAAGAAGTGTGGCACAACTCATAAAAAAAAAAAAAAAGAAAGACGACAAAAGGGAAAAGAGAGAGGGATAGAAGGGGGAGAAAAGACCGACAGACCAATAAAATAAATAAATAAGCCATCCTTTTAAGCTGGCAGCCCAAGGATAAACAGGCAAGCAGGTAGAGGGGCACAGGGACACCACTGTGCTGGTGAAGCACGAGCCTTCGCCCAGAAGCCAGAGCAGGTCTGTGGCTGGGAAGAGCCTGTCCACTCTGCCAAGGGAGCCAAGCATCTGCTCAGTGAAATCAGTCCTTAGGATGCCCGCCAAATTTCTCTGGCCACCCAGGAGAGCCTCTCCTTTTGACCCCCATTGGGCTGACAGCCAGCCTTGGACCTCTTCTACGTCAGGGCAGGTGATATGGGCCTGAAGGAAGGTCCTCACGTGGATCTGACCTCTAAGTGGTGGTGTCCAAGTTGGGGGCCTCAGTTGTTCCATGCTGCTGGCTGCAAAAGGGAGTCTGGTGGAGACATGAACATGTCTAAACCTGCCCGTGAGTGGGATTTACTCAGCTGACATGGGGAGGAAGATGTGACCCACAGTAATCATTCAAGGACCATAGTGACCCCCTTGAATGGTGCATGATAGAGAGAAGAAGATGTGAGATACCCCATTTTATTTCTTCCAGACAAACCTACAGAAGGGAAAGGGGGTTGGGTTTGTACCATACTCCCTCAGGGTCAGCTATTCTTTCCTGGGGGGGAGGCATCGGCTGATGTGAACAGCTTTCATGTGGGGATGGGCCCAGTGACTGATGTGGTTGCATTTGTTTGCTCAGCAGCAGTTGCAAATAATGGATGCTAAAAGGCTTTGTGGTTCATTGATGGCCATGCTCATAACCACACACTCTTTATCCCGTTCTGGGGAAGAAATACAGTGCTCTCCATCTAACTTCTCAGGTCCTAAGCCCTGCCTTCGACATGACACTGGCTTCATCCCTTCGCTGTGTGCATTAGAGACCCTGTTGGTGAGAGATGTTCCAAGGTAGTGGCTGGGCCCTGGGAGATTATCCAAGGATCTGTTCCTTCCTTCCAACACGGCAGCTGCTAGAAGCCTCAACATGCACCCCTGGAACTGGACCCAGACCTTTGTGGGGTCTCTCTGTGGCAGCACCCATTGAGTACATTTGCCTCTCCCACTTCTTTAGTGACAGTACTGGGAGCACCTTTTTGCCAGCTTACATCATGGCCAGCCTTCAAGAGGACTCTATGGAATTTCTCTGTGTCAAGTGGATGAGCTCACAGGCTTCTTCAATGGAGCTAAGTGTTTACTTTTCATCTAGCTGCTTCTGTTCAGCTTGGGCCCACCTGTAACTGGGGAGACTTCTATTTAGTACTTTCCCCATGCTTCCTATCATTAGTTTTCCGGCTGTCTCAGCCCATCCACCCCAGGCTACCTCTGCACCTGGGCTGATCCCTGGGCCAACACAGGAATGGAAGCTTGTCTATCTCTTCTCCTTTGTGGGCTTTTGAATATCTGAGACTAGTCAGAGTGGGGCTGTGGTGGCTGAACCCTCATCCTGCCCCATTTGAATCTCTCAGGTGTGCCTTGGCCTCTCATGGGAGGCTATAAGAGGAACAAGAAGGCAAGAGGAGGGTAGGACACAACTACCTGAGTTTTATTAGGTTTAATTGTCCCTATATTATTATACCTGAATGCACAAAGAAACTTAATTGAATCAATTTCAAACACCCAGGGCAAATTAGCCACTCGATAGAGACAAGCTGAGAAGGGAGCGATTCAGGCTGTCGGTTCACCAGGTCTTTCCTGAATCCTCCCTCCAGGCGAGTACGGGAAATTCATTCGTTTATTGCTGCTTAATAATATATACTTATGCGCTGTGTATCCCAAGCTATTTGCATTGTCAAGTCATGTGCACTGATGTGGAAGCTTTGCTTTCCCTTGTGTTGCTGCTGGTGTCATCTCTGAGCGTTTGCTTAAAGATGACTTGATGAAGCGAAGGGAAAGATGCAGCAGAATTGAAAAATGGCTGGAGGAGCCCAACCAGGGCTCTCTGTCACCATCCTGGGAATTGCTGGACTGTGTTAACTGAGCATCTAGCGGGGACATGCACAGCAGTATGCCTTCCCCCTCCACTGACAGTAGCCACATTGGCTTTGTTTTGAAGGCCAGCCTTTACTCCACTGATTTCTAGGAGAGTTGTCTTAGTGGCCTTCTCATATCCCATGCGGATTGTCATTGCCTCAGCTTAGCCCCCTCCAAAATATAATCAGCTACACCCAGAAGAAAGTGCCACATGAAATAAACAGGACACTCCTTGCACTTCATCTTCCTTTTTCCAGCCAGCCTGCTTTGGTCTGCTGTGCTGCCATGGACACAAAGGGACATGAGGAACCTATCCCAGGATTGCCACCACTGTCTCAACACCTCCCCATTGTGCTTGTCGCTTGACATCTTCTGAATTTGGAGGCCAGGCTTGTAGGGTGAGTTTGAAGGGCAGAAGATCCGCTCCCTTTTCTTATGCATGAGCTTCTTCCTTCTTGTGTTTCCTGTGGGAGCTGGTTACAACCCATGTTTTCAGTGATAACAGAGCTGCATGTCATGTCTCCTCACAAGGCTTCTCCCAGTTCTTGTTGCTTGCTTAGTTACTTGGAAAAACTCTTCCAGCTCTCTGGACAGGGACACCTCTAGGAGTCTCCTTTGCACACAGCTGCCCATCACAGCTCCTGGTTGGGCAGCAAGGCAGTCTGTGAGATGCTGGATGCCTGCTCATGGGACACAGCTTGGGATGCGAATGCAGACATGAGAGCATCCCCCAGGACTTTCAGGTTCACCCTCCTTGGCACTAAATTATCCATAAGGAACCTTGCTTATCAGCACAGATGGATTATCCACTGGACTAAAGCTGGACCTTTCTCATTGAATCATAGAATGCTTAGAGTTGGAAGGGACCTTGAAGATCATTGATGATCTGAAAGGTCCCTTCCAACCTAGGCAATTCTATGATTCTATGATTCTATCTAGTCCCATCCCCCACTGTCATGAGCACCTTCCACTAGACTAGGATGCTCATCCACTCATTCGAGATGAGCAATTTGCAAAGGACCAGCCTGAAAATCAATGCAGGACAAAAGCTCAACCCATGTTATCTGCATCTGTTACCTCCAGCCCAGTGGGCATCAGAACCCTCCCCACAGCTGGTGTCCCCTTGGTCTGTGATCGGCACCAGGCTCCACTGCCAGCCCCGGAGTGTCCCTTTCCCAGCTCCCCGGCAGCCAGAAGAGGGTGGCATCAATCCCTGCCTGTTTTGTAAAGGAAGGCTGGAGTTTTCTCTTGGCCATTTGCTAAACAGCTGGAGTGCTCCCTGTATCCAAGGAAACCTGCCTTAACCTGCTGTTTACAGGGAGGCTTCTGTTTGGCAAGTTTCTCTTGGCTTTCCTCAGTGCTCCTGGGTTAAGATTTTGGGAGATCTATAAGGAGAGAGGCACCCGCCTTGTTCTTGCACTCCCAGCCTCTTGTGATCCCCCAGCTTTGGGAATTGAGCCTGTGTAGAGCAGAATGGGAAAACCCCTGATTTCCCCAGTTTTGTTGCCACTTAGTTACAGTTTCACAAAAATGGAGGCAGAGCCCTGAGGCTGTTTTTCTGCTTCTATTTCTTTTTTCCTTTCTTTTTCTTCTTCTTCCCTACTCCCAACATTTGCAGTGGGCGAAGCGCAGTGTAACCACCCACTGCCGAGATGCTCTGTGCTGCATCTCCGGCTGGGGTCGTGTGCGGGAGCTGAGCAACACTGGGAGAGACACAGATGAGGGTTTTGGAGGAGGTGGGAAGAATGAAAATCCAGGAATGCTGGAGAAGTGGTGAGAAACCTGTGGGTCAGGCAGCATTCATGGCTGCAGGCAGGACCTTCCACCTCTTCCCCTAAAGCAGGAAAGACTGAAAGCATCAGGAAGAGCAGAGAGCAGGCAATGTTCTCAGGTCTCTTGAGATACTTTCTCTTCCACTGGTCCACATTTACTCTGGACATGGCTGTCAGAAGCATCTTGCCCTACCAAGCAGCTATATCTGACCCTTCACAGGTACTATATCTCTCCAGACAGAGTGCAGCTCTCTGTCCTGTCCTGAAGCAGCTGAACCCATCCCATCCCATGTGATGCTGCAGCATCCCCCATCCTACATCCCCGCACCCTTGCTTTGTCCCTGCTGTCCCATCTCCTCTCTGAGAAGCAGCACTGATCCCAGTTCTCCTTCAGAAAGCTCACAGTCCAAAAAATCCCCTTTTCCTTCCCCAATTCTTCTGCTGCTCAGGAGCCAGGTGCAGGCAGGAGGGTAGGAGAAAACCATAGCCCCATGGGGTTGATCTGTGTGGCTCTGAGCTCATGCTCAGAAGGGCTGCAGGATGGGCTGCAGGGGTAGAAGAAGGCGAGGAAAACCCAGGTAAAAAGCCCAGGGAAGGCAACTCGGGCAGAGAAGGGCTGGAGGCCATGCCAGGTTTCCCCAGCCTCAGGAGCAGCATGTCAAAGCAAGCAAGGAGAAAAGAGCATCTATCCTCTCCCTGTCCCCATCCAGCTTGGCCACCCCAGCCCCAGCCCGTCGCTGGGTTCATCCCCATTGCCCCAGTGCCAGCGGTCACGGCTTGTTCAGCTCTGGTGCTGCTTCGCTCTCTGTCAGCACGTCCCGCCGGCGCATCCCTGAGCATCTCTGGGAGGTTAAACGGTGCTCTGGGAGCCGGAGGCTTCTCCTCTCCCTCCAGCAAACCCATAACGCGTGGTGCTGTAATGGCTGGGCTGCGCTAAAAGCCTCTGCCTGCCCGCACTGGAGCGGGGCCGGGAGCTTTCCCGGAGCCGGGTTAATGCAGCAGCAGCTGCAGAGCGCAGCCGTAAGCGGGGTTAACACACTCCCTCTCCCCCAGCTCCCCGCGCTGCCGAGGAGGTTAAACTCCTGCCTTGGCCTCGCAGGAGCTGGTCTTCAACCCAAGGCGAGAGCGACATCGCTTCCCGCTCTCAGGTTAAGCACTTCTTTTGCTTTCCCTAAGGTGGCAGTACGAATCCCCTCGCTGCAGCATCCTCCCGCAACACAGTATTTAAGCTCTGCATCCTCCAAGGTGTCCCTCTGCCTTCCAAAGCACCCAGTACCGTGTTTCACGGCTTGCTCCCCATTCATGCCATCCAGCAGCCCAGTCTGGCCCCGAGTGACTCCTGGGGTCCCAGGGCACCACGACACCAACCACTGCTGGTGGCAACGGTGATACCCATGCCAGCCTGGGCAGGATGATGCACTGGGGGTCTGGCAGTGAGTGGCAGCTTGCAGGCAGATCTAGGAGGGCTGACAAGATGCTAGGGTCTGGTCAATAGGAGGAGAGATGATGGAGAGGCAGAGAAAGCTGGAAAAAAAATACATCTCGATTTTCCACCAATAGAGAGAAATAAAAATGTTATTGCTTTGTGTTGGTGTGGGGAAGCTTTAAAGGGTGATAAGAGGGTGCCAGGAAGCCTCAGAGGCAAGGAAAGGACACTTTGCAGGCCAGCCTAGTGTTTTCACTCCTGGTTTGCAGGATCTGCCCCCAGCATTGCCTGTGCAGTGCAGTTTGGGTCACAGCTGGCAGAGAGACCAGTGTCCTGCAAGGGACAAGATCCTGGTCATGGCAGCAGGCTGGCTGCTGTGCCCAGGGGGTCTCGCTGCCACCCCACACCCCCGAGTTTGCTGGGGTCTCCTCCACTGGCAGCAAAGACTCAACCTCTTCTAAAAGAGGTGTTGTGCCAGTCCACGGAGTGGGTTGCTGACGATGCGATCCTCAGGGCTTCCAGGGCACAGTGACCAAAGGAGGTTAAAAATGATCCGGTTGGCAAAAATACCCTGTAATTTCCTCTCTCTCTGATCACAAAGTGCCCCCTTAGGAGTGCCAGACAGCCCTGGGCAGCAGGCACAGATTTGGATTTACTTCTGTTGTTCAGACCAAACAGCTGCTAAGGGCGTCAGTTATACAGACATGATGATGTTGTCACTTTATGTATCATTTTTATTTCATTGCTCTCCAACGTTTGTAATACCCCGGAGCTCAGAAGCTTAAATAACAGCTCTCCCCATATTGATTTTATCCTTCGCCATTTGGCACTCGTTCATTCCTTTCCCTTTGAGTTCCTAATAACTAGGATTTTAACTGAGCAGCGTCCCTCTCCGTGCTTGGGCAGTGGCTGTGGCCGGCCAGAGATGGCAGGGGAAGGGGTGGGCACAGGATGGTAGTTTTCTTGGGGGTTCTCCAGAGATAGGGCTGGTGTACACATGATGCTGCAGTGCCTCTAGGACTCCTCCTTACCAAAAAAAAATAAAATTAGCACCGAGACAAATGTTCTCTCTGTTGCAGTAACTCCGAAGGAAGTGGCGTTTAGGGTCAGGATGGCTCTCTCTGGTGGGCTTTTGGGGATGGAGCAAACAACTGGATGGTGCCGAGGGAATTATTTCATAACAAAATGTGTCTCTTCTTCCTAGTGCAAGCTGCCTGTGAAGCGACCACATGCTTTTCACGTGTATCTGCTGTATGGGGGTGTGCTGGCTGCTCAGACTGGGGCTCCCATGTCTGGGACTTGGAATTTGGACCATACAATCCCTTGTTTTCCTCTGGCTTAGCACCACGTCCCTCTGGGTCCTGCAGCAAGGCTGCTCCGGTCGGTACATCTTGGTGTGTTTCACCCGCTCTCCCTGCAGGTTTGGAGTGGTGGATCTGGGTCCAGAGCAGCCAGAGCTGCTGGGCCTCCAACACAGCCTGCTACAACCCCTTCAGCAGATCTTCTCGCCCACCAAAACCACAGCAACCCTTTGCATTGCAGGTGGGGAGACGAATAGTACTGGAAGAGCCTTGGGGGACCTCCAGGAGGACGTGGGGAGAAGTGTCCCAAGAGGAATAAATGGGGACGGGCTGTTGGGGCCAGTGGAATGGTGTGGGCTTGCAGTGGGACCGGTGAGAGAAGAAACTCCCCTCTAGCCAGCACTAATAAGCAGCAGGAGGAAATATTTTTCTTAACTTTGTTTGATGGCTCTGGCCTATCATCAAGGGAGGCGAGGGAGTGAGGGGAGCCCTGTAGTGTGATGAAGCAGCTGCTACTGCCTCTGCCTGCTCAGTGCAGCAGTGTCGGGACACACAGACAGGTCAGACTGGCACAGTGCGGTCTGGAGGCTCAGCTTGCCCGTCTTGGTGGTAGAAGCTCCATTTGGATAATCTGCACGTGAGCAGCTGATGGAGATGGTTGCTGGCCCCACCTCTGATTGGTGAGAAGCGGAGGTCTTTCTCCAGATGCTCCTTGTTACAGCACAAGACAAAACCTGGTGTGATTTTAGCTAACTTTGGTCATTTCAGCTGTAGGGGCCATCTCAGATTTCAGCTATGTGCAACGTTCTGTGTATTTGAAAAAATAAAGCGATCCTTTAATATTTAATCAGAGTCATTAGTCACTTTTATTTATTTTACTCAGCTGAACTGCATCACAAGTGTTTCACTGATAGCTCTTCATAGTGGAAGCTCTTTGCTGGATTAAAACTCTCCAATGTTTGAGATTTTGGACCAACTCAGGGTCCCCTGGAAGCTCTGCAGCAGGTGGCTGAGCACCTCTGGCTAGCAGAAGGCTGTCTCCTTCCCTCCCCAGGGCCCTCCCAGAGCATCCTCAGCTCCCCGGGAGGAGAAAGCCTGGCAGGGCTTTGGTTAACGCTGCTGCACTGTCAGCTCTTGATGCGTTTGGCTATCACAAACCACAGCCTTGCCTGGCAGGGGGAGCAGAAGCTGAGCCCGGGGAGGGGGGGAATGGGAAGATGGGCTCTGGGGATCCCATCCCGCTGAGAAGGTGGGTTGTGTTTCACATTAACTGGTGCTCCTGAGTGGTTTCCAGCACTAGCCCAAATGCAGAGGCTTGTGGCAAAGCCAGCTCGGATATGCAGCAGGCATAAATCACGTCAGCCAGATCTTTCTCTGTAAGGATGGGGAGAGCCTCTTTTCAGGCTGGTGGGGTGATAGAGGAAATTGCTCAGTGCTGAGAATTTCTCAGCAATGGGCTAAAAGATGTGGGGGACTTACATCTTTTAGTAGAAGAATGATTTATCTGCACTCTGAGATCTTGGGCTTTGGCTTTTATTATTTTATTTGGGGTTGGTATTAAAAGTGGCAGAGCAGGGATGACACGGGCACCAACGTGGAGAATGCCGTATATGGCACTGCTGCCCAGAGATCTTCAGCGCTTGCTGGTGTCCTCCTCTGCCTTCCTACCCTGGTGGAGTCCCCCATGTGAACATGAGGACCTGGGAGCTTGACCCACTGGTACCTGTGTTTTGTTGTACCAACAAAAAATACCTGAGAGATCATTTCCCATTGTAGGATGCTCTCTTGGTCTGTAGGTCTGGAGTTGGCTGGACAGGAGGTTGGCAAGTTATTTGGCATCTTGAGCTCTGGACAGGTGAGTACGAGGTTGGTAGGGCTGCTTTTGGGAAGGCAGTGGTCTTTAGTAAGGGACATGGCCGGAGAAAGAGCCAGGCAGAAGTAGGCAAGCAAAACTGCTACATGTTCAAGGAGAAGAAAGCCTCCCAGCTGTTGTATGTGCAGACATCTAGACACTTTGGTCACCTGATGGGGCAGATCTGAATGGAGCTATGATGCACAGTCTTGATTTGGTGATACTGAGTTGGTGCGTAAAGGCTGATGCTGAGATGAGCACTTCTTTGCTCCAATGCCCAGCCCCTAGCCAGCGGCCACTAGCCAACCCACCAGGAGCTAGAGCAGGCCCTGACCATTACTGTTGTTGGGAGGAGCAGAAAACCTCATGGTGGGATTTCACCCACCAGGTGTGGGGAGGGGTGGAGGAGTGGGGCGTTGGTGATGTGCTCTCTCCACACAGCTCCACCATGGTGGTCTCTCATGGCACATCCCCGCTTCCCAGCTCCAGCATGTGGACTTTGCACCCATCACGCCTGCAGGCGTGCTCATGCACGTCACCTCCAGCCCCTGCAAATGCCCATATCCCTCTTCTCCTTAGCCCCGCAATGGTTATCCCAGCTGGCTGCTTCCCAGACACGTCCCTAATGCTGCAACTTTCCTGCCTGATAAATCTCACCCTCCTTCTCCTGATCCTCCATCTTCATCCCTAACCCACACCTCATCTTCCTGCGGCACCTTGGCGCTTTGCAGCACCCCTCCACCTTTGCTCACCCCGCACACTTTCCTTGGAAAGGCTAAAATAAGCTCTACCTGGAGTGTGTTCAAAGGCTAATGTACATCCTCCCTTAATTATTGATTTGTTTACTGCAGACACTTTGGCAGGACGTTCGCCACAGCTCACACACCAGGCTCCTGCCTTCGGTTCTCCTTGCAGCTCACGGAGGCTGAGGGCAGTGCTAGAGGGGTGGACAACATCCCTCCATCCCCAGCAGTGCACCAATGTCCCCCAGGGTCTCCCAGGTTAACCCCCAGCCCTGTGGGGATGGTGAAGGGCTTTCCTGCAGAGCCAAAACCAGAGCTCTCCTCTAAGTCCCCCCCTTGCTCCCCAGGTGCGCAAAGCTGGTGGTAGCTGTTTCCTACAGCAAGACCCCCTCCTGTGAGGTGGTATCAACTCCCAGCGTGTGACTAGGAAGTCTGGCACAAGGGATCAAAACACAATTATGCCATTGAGCCCCAGCTGCTGTCATCCCCGGGCGGGGAGAGATTAGACGCTGCGCATTAGTGGGATTGTTAACGACTCTGCAAAACCCATGTTGAGAAACAAGCGTGGCAGCGCCTGGAGAGGAGGGCTCAGAGGCACGGCCCTGCTACCGGGGCTGCTGTCAGCCTGTCACCTTATGCTCTGGGATCTCCAGCTTTCAGGAGATGCCGGAGAGGCGTCAACGTAGGAAAACACAGATGCCACCAGCCACCGAGGGGGAGCATCCCGCATTCGCTTGCTTTTCTCCAGAGTGGGGTGAGGTGGCTGGGTCAGAGAGTTTTGGGGTCCTGATTTCTCAGCCCAGGGCTCCAGGCTAAGCCAGGCTTTGTGGTTTGTGGTCCCCTTGGGAGAGTGGGACGAGCTGTCTCACTTGCACCCACCACGGCCTTTAGTAATTCAGGATTTCATGATTTCCCTGATGGACCAGGAAACCATTTCAAGCAGCCATTGTCTCAACCCATCCTTGAGATGAGGAATGTAGCAGAGATTTTTGAAATGGTGCTCTCTTGGGGCCGCAACCATCTCCCCAGCCAGCTCTGGGGGCTGCGAGTCCCTCTTCCCTCTGACACTTGGGAAGCACATTAGATGCACGCGATGCCGAGATGAGGCTGCTGTATGTCCTTTCTACATTAGAGCCCCAACACCCTGCTGCAGATAATAGCAACGTCACCAGATTTTTTTGGGAGAACAGCACCCTACAAAAAGATTTTGGTAAATCATTTTACAAAGAGTTCGTTATATTAATTTCTTCCCTGCTTAACCTTGCTCTGGCACCTCGCTGCAAAGTCAACAGAGCCCCCCAGGAAGGAAAATCAGCGAAAGATTTGGAGGCATAAACAGGCCGGGGAGCTTTTTCTAAAGGAATTTAATTTCCTCGCAAGGGTGGTGGGGGTTTGCGGAGCATGTTTCTGTGCACATGTGCAGGGAAGAGCTCAGGGCAAGGAGGAATTGGTTCTCCAGTGAGCTGTGATTCGACCTGGAGGCTTGGTAGGGGCCCGAGATGAGCGTTGTTACCTCTCTGATGAGGCATGTGTCACGGCCACTATTCCTTTCACACAATTTGCTCCCCAGCATCTCAGCAGCAGCCTGAGTCTCTGTGGACCACAGGGTGGTGCGGGAGGGATGCTACTGCTGGTGCAGGTGCCCAGCTGGAGGACGGGGGACATGGATGGTGCACTGCAATGCAAGAAAACAGGGCTTGGCATGGATGTAGCTCTTCCTTTTGTTCTTGAAAATAAGCTGAAAGTTTTGGGTTTTTTAATTTTTTTTTAAGGGGGATTGGTTCATTTTGATTATTTTTAACATCTAAAGCAATTTTTCTTACACCAAGGTCCTGCATTGTGGGATATCCCAGGCTCTCTCTGACCCTCTTTCAGTCCCACATGCTCACCTTGCACATTCAGAGACTGAATAAGGAACACGGGGACACACTTGGTTTGAGAAAAACCACGGGGGAACATGATGGAGACCTCCGCTCCTTTGTCCTGGCAAAGGTTGTGTCCATGGCCACAGTGCTCACGTTGGGAATTTCCTGACTTATGCCCACAACTGAGTGGCTCTGAGCACGTAAAACGCCCTGAGAGGCGTGCAGATGGCAGGGCATCAGAGGAACAATGCCGGGACTATAATTCCCGTTATCTGCCTGGAGCACGGCCGTCTGGAGTGTGTCCTGGGACTCCTTCGCGGCCCCCTCCCCAGCCCCAGCTCCTCTCCCAGCAGCCGCCCTCAGGCCCTGTTAGAGCTTCCCCACCAGGCGCAGAATTGCTTCTCTTTCCTCTCCGTGAGAGATGGGCTAGCTCTGCGCAGAGCATCGCTGGCAGATCAAAGCGCTGCCTTGATTTCTTGACTGCGGCTATAATCTGCTCTGCGTTATTCTCCTTCCTGTTCCTTGGGCTTTCCAAGACCTTTGCTTCAGTCTCCTTTTTTTTTTTTTTTTGACCATTGCAGACATCCTCCCTGGACCATCTTTTGGACATTACAGCCATGACCAGACCTTTTCCCTGGCTAGACACATTAATTCAGGAGCTGCCTAGGTGGGAGACCGGTTCAGGTTCTAGCGATGAATGCAAGCACAGCAATATTTGTTATCTTTGTGACAGGGCTGTTTCTTTAGACCTCACCTGAATATGTTTTTTCCTGAAATTTTTGTTCCTGTTTATTTACCAAATGGTTCCTGGCTAGGTGCTTTTCCCTAAACTTTCCTAACAGCCCAGAGAGTTTATGAATGGGACATTGGCTGGAGTGACTTCATCCTGCCCTTGTCCCCACATGCCCACAGCATCAGCAAGGACAACATAAGGTTGGAATCTCCTACCACTGGCTGTCCTCCAGCCACCTCCCCCAGCTGAGACCTTCACCTGGTTGTCGCTGCCCCAATGTGATCACCCCGTGTGCCTCCCCCTGCCTCTCTCCCTGGAGGTTCCTGGGGCCAGCCTGACCCATGTGCAGGATGCAACCTTCCCTGCTGCACTTGAGAAATGGATATCAAATAAAAAGCTGTTTCCAGGCTCTTCCCAGAGTGGTGGGAATGAGGAGCTCTGCTTCAGGCAGCAACACTTTTGATGCCCATGTGCCTGCACGGCTCAGGCGAGGAGCAAACATCTCTTGGCTCTGCAGGGGCTGATGTTCACCTCCTGCAACCCATGCCAGTGATGCCATGGGGGATGTTGTGTCCCCCAAAACCAGCCCTGACCCCTGAGGAGAGCTGGCGGCACCACCCAGGCATCTATTCTGCAAGCTGGACCCTCTCCAAACTGACACTTCCAAAATTCTTGGGGGTGTCTCTGCAAAGGGGGGCATGAAGCTGCGGCCAAATTCCCACTGCAGGGGATGAAACCCTCCTCTCTGCCCCTCTCTCCCGTCAGAGCTCGCACCCCACGCTGCTGCCCAGCATCGCTGTGTGCTGCCAAACAGCAGCTCTGCCCGCCCCGGGGCTGGCTGCCTTTCAGAGGTGTGCAAAGTGGTCCTGCTGCAGGCAGGTTGGCAGATCCTTCTGGAGGAGAGGGGGGCTAGAAAAATGTCAGCTCATCATTTCCAGCGAGTGGCGAGTGCTGTTCTGGTAATAGGGAGCGAGGCGGTGCATGCCTCAGCGCGGGCCTGCCGGATCGATACGGAGATCAGAGGCAGGAGTGGACGTCGGAGCTTATGATGACTGAGCAGATATCGGACCACAGATCTCTTTCTGATCATGTCCCAAAGGGCCGTGGTGTTTGCTGGCCCCAGGAGGCACGCGGTGCATTGGGGAGGTTTCACCTGGGAAGCAGGGTGGCAGGAGGAAAGATTGTCTCCAAGGGATGGCCAGCCCAAGAGCACAATGCTAAAGGCAACCATGTAGGTGAGGAGAGCAGCAGTGCAAACAAAACAGATGCCTCCACCACTGTCCGTGGCCAGGAGCCCTCTGGGAACCTCCCAGCCCCACTCCTTCTTCTGGGCTGGGTATTTTGGCAGCAACCCGTGTCCCCATGCAGAGGGCAGCTGGGATGGGACAGATGGGGACTTCTCTGGAGACGGACTGGGGTCTAGTCTCATCTGAGTGCATCCCACGGAATTTCTGGAGGCCCTCAAATGCCAGAGGGAACCCAGCCCCTGAGCCTCTGTGGGGCAGAGCTCTCACAGGAGGCACTGATTTCATCCTTCATGGAGATACTTCTTGAAAGAGCAATTTGCCAGCATCCTTCAGAGCAATAACGGCAAGGCCTCTGCTCGAGATACCATCTCTGTGCTCTGACAGCCCCATCACTCATGCCCTGCTCCTGCCTCCCTCTTCCACAGGGAAAGGAGTGAGGGATGGAGGCAGGGATGGAAGCAAGGATGGTGTGCTCCCACCACTGACAGCTCCCAAATACTCCCAACCCCTGTTGGCTCTGGGTGTGCAAGAGGTAGTGCTGCCCTTGCTGGGCATCATCTTCCATCCGTCTGTGGACTGGTGAGGGGTGGTGGGTTCAACTGGGGGAAGCAAGACCAGGCGCTGCCCGGCTCTGGTGCTGGGTGGAGGCTGGTGGCCTGTCTCCTCTCTGCGGCAGGGACTTCGCCGCTGCTGCAGTCTCTTCTGCCAGCGAACTCGCCAGTCCCCCCTGGCAGCCTGCAATGGGGAGGATGAACAGCCCCCCGGTTTCTTTCTTTTCCTGCCTACCTTCCGCCTGCCCTCCGGGCACCCAGCTGGATGCTCCCGCTCCTCCCATTCCCCTGCCTTGCCCGGCCACGTTTCCTGCGCGAGCGGCGGCTTTATCTATTAGCGGCAGAGGAAGCCGTGGCTTGGCACAAAACCTCCTCATCAGCTGCCGATGCGGGGCCCACCTGGCACCGGGTGGCAAAACAGGGTGTGCGTGTTGTGGGTGCGGGTGGGCTTCTGCGTTCCCCCCCGCCCCCGCACCGGGGACAGCCAACCTGGGTCCTCCCCAGCTTTCTGTGGGTTAAACCTCGTCTTTGCAAGGAGAGTGCGAAGCATTGTAACTGCCTCGGGTTGCAGAGAAGGACCCAAAAAGCTTCTGGGTGGGTTTGTGCCTCATTAGCAGTTGTGCTCTGCTCCAGGCCAGGGGTGGACCCCACACCTTGGGGTTCAGGGGAGGCTGCCACCCAGGTGGGCAAGGAAGGTTCAGGGTGTTCATGCATGCAGTCAAGCAGTGCCACATTGGCACCTCCAGGAGACAGTGGCTTCCCCCATGTCCCGACACTGATTTGCCCAGAGGAGAGCCTTGCCATACCGTGGGACTGCAGTGGGTCCCCAAGGTGGGTGTGTGCCCCCTGAATGTGTCCCCACCTGTGACTGGCCCTGCAGTGACATGCCAGGGCAAGCTGATGGCCTCACACTGGTTTCACACATGATGGTGTGATTGATGTCAAGTGCCATGAGGAGGCTGTCACCCTGCACCAGCTCCAGTATAAAGGAAGCCCTGGCTTTGTGCCGGGCACTGGTTTGGTGGGTAGTGTGACATTCCTGTCCCCTGTGCTGCTGAGGGGTGAACCCATGTGTTGACTGGGCATTGCGGGGTGCCCAGTGTTCCCCAATACCTGGGACACGTGACACTGTGCCCTTTTTCAGTGTCTCCTCCAGTCCAGCTGCAGTGCTGAGCCACAAGGATGGCATGTCTCTAACATGGGTGGGGAAACTGAGGCAGGGAGCAAAAATTACCAGCGCGTTTTCCCCTCTGGTGCTTTTCCAGCTACAGTCTCTCTACATGAGAGCTGCTTCTCATGGGGGTAGGGACCCACCAACCCCCTGTGCCCCTCTTCCTTGCAGTGCCAGGCGCTTCAGTGACCTCTCCACATCCAGATGTTTCACTTCAGCAATTTGCAGGCAGGTGGGGCTCAGGGAGAAAACAGTTGTCCCACCTAGGTATTTATTCACTAGATGAGTGCCCCCATTTCCCCTAGGGTGCCCCAGTGCTGCCTGGTGCCCCAGAAGTCCCTGTGGGAGCAGGACTGATGCCCTGGAACGTGCAGCCCCTTGCACATCACTGCTGTTCCCAGGGCCCGTGGTGCAGCTGTGAATTATCCAAGGGTGAGTCCTGCTTGTGCTCTCCTGGGACAGCTTCCCCATGAGTGTGGATGTGGGCAACCCCCTCCCCACTGAGGGGTACGGGTGCAAAAATTGCACTTGCAAATCCTCCCTGCAGCTGCTTTTTCTCCCCCCCCCTTTTTTTTTTCCTCCCTAATCCTGTTGCCCCTTCTGGACCAAGATGATCTGGGGTGCATAGTAGAGCCAGGAGGTGTTGGTTCAGCCCGTGCCTCTGTCTCTCCTCCCTGTGCAAAGCCCTGTGCCCGGAAGATGCAAACCCTTGAAATATTTGGAGTCCTACACCTGTAATTCCTCCCTACACCCGTGCTCCTGCCCGCAGCACCGTCCCTTTATCACTGTGTCTCTGTGCAGAGGAGCAGAGACATGAAACTATTGGGGGGGGTGGGGGAGAAGGGAAGGGCATGCAGAAAAGCACTGTAGAAAAGCAGAGCAAATTAAGCAGAGCTCTGATCTGCTTGGGTTTGTGCTTGCCAAAAATGCACCATGCATCTTAATTCGCTCTGCTGTTCAGCTCGCACTCACTGCTCTCCTGATGCCATTTCGGCGCTCTGAGCTCAGCCTTTTCAACACTTCAGTCTTCCTCTTTCAGGATTTTTTTTTTTTTTTTTTTTTTTTTTTTTTGCATGTCTGATTGCAGAACCTTAAAGGTCATCTAGTTCCAACCCCCCTGCTGTGGGCAGGGACACCTCCCAGTAGACCAGGCTGCTCAAAGCCC
>JAOXNO010000070.1:34319327-34338206 GCA_028565335.1 Limnodromus scolopaceus
TGGCAACAAGGGCACATTGCTGGCTCATGGAAAGTTTGCTATCCACTAGGACTCCCAGATCCTTCTCCTCAGTAGTGTTTTCCAGAAGATCCATCCCTAACCTATACTGGTCATGGCTTTCCCCTTTGTGCTGCTGGGGGAGGATGCAGTCGATGCTCCCCCCTGTAGTGATAGCTCTTCCAATGGTGCTGCAAGTGATACAGCCCCGGCCCATTTGGGAATTGAGGTGACTTGCAACTTTTTGGAAGGTGTTGACCCAACCTGAGTGGGTGCTGTGGGAAGGTGTTTCTGGGCTGTTCGAAGTGCTGGGAAGAGGTGCCCGATTGGGGTGGCGCACTGCTGTTTGCGACCAACTTCTGGCTCTGTGTGATCTGCAAGGAAGCCCCTAAGAGCTCTGCCTGTTTTACTGATGGGGAAACTGAGGCACAGACCAGCAGTGCAACTGGCCTGAAAACAGCAGAGTGGGGATGGAGACCCTTCAGTCTAGCACCGAGCAGGGTTTAAGGAGGGGCCAAGAGGCCCTCCCCGTGGAGGGGCGATAAACAAGGTTGTTATATCCATCCTGTTGTATTCAACATCCATGGAAAGTGTCCCCAGTGAAATTCTGGATGTAGATGCAAGAGGGCACAGGCTGAGAGCTCTCTCTGGATGCCTCCAGGGTGCCTTCAATGCTCTTTGCTTCTTTGATCAACCCTTTGCTGCAGGGATTGGATAGAGGTTGGAGGGCTAAAGAGGCCACCTGCCCTTCCCCGAGGGGGAAAGGCTGAGAAGAGCCTGGTGTGAGATGGGGAAAGTGTTTGTGGTGGTAGGAAGCCAGTTTTGACCCTGCAGCATCCTCCATGTGCAGGTCCTGAGGGATATCTCATTCTCCCTGGCAGCTGGGCCCAAGATGGGCTAGTTATTTCCCTGATGGCTGTTGCCATGCACTGCCAGCATGGTGGAAGGGCTGGGACACCCAGTGGTCCCACAACGCAACAGCAGATGGGTCCCCAGCATCGTGTCAGGGGTGAAGTTTGGGTGGGGTATGTGTTGAGGAGTGGGTGATGGACATGGGTTAGAGCTGTGGTATTGCCCAGGGCCTGGGCTCTTTGAAGAAAGAGATTAAAATCTGTCTGGATTCCCCTTGGAAGGCTGCACTGGAGTCAGTGCCCAGCTCTGGCACTACCAGGGCTCATCCACCAGCCATTCTGCATGTGCCCTTGTGCATCTCCATCATCCATCTATCACCCTGTTTCCAGACCCCATGGGGCTGGAGGTCCTGCCCTGTCCCCCTCTATGTGAGACCTGGCCCCTGCTTGTCTGGAAGAGTAGCACAAGGAAAATATGTGCTGTATTTTTAGCTTGTTTTCGCATGATGTAGCAGCTGAAGAGCTGAAGGAGAAGCCAGAACCATGTGTGCAGCCAGCTTTCCTCCAGCTGCC
The DNA here is from genome assembly GCA_028565335.1 of Limnodromus scolopaceus. Taxonomy (NCBI): domain Eukaryota; kingdom Metazoa; phylum Chordata; class Aves; order Charadriiformes; family Scolopacidae; genus Limnodromus; species Limnodromus scolopaceus. Next base: position 34,320,749 of record JAOXNO010000070.1, read on the forward strand.
ACCCAACGCTCTGGTGTAGGAGATAATGGAGCCTGTTAGTGACCGCCGCCATCCTGGACCACCCTTCAGCATGTGCCATCACCCCTGCCTTCCCCTTCTCCCAGCTTTGGTCTGTCTAAATGGAAAGAAAAATTGCCTTTTTAAATTAAAAATAAAACTCCCAGCAGTGGAGCAGAGAGGCCAGGAAGGATTCCCAACGGAGTGTGATGATGTGATAGCACAGATGGGTGGCTTGGGGTGCTTCTCCTTGACCTCAGTGCTGGTGGCAGTGACAACTAAATGGCTTTGGGATCCCAGGGATCCAGGGAAGGATACAGAGAGATGCTGAGACCAGGTGCCATCCCCCATGCAGCCCATTCCCTGCAGCCCTCCTTCAGCTCTGTGCTGGGCTCGGTTGTGCTGGGGAGGGCACAGGACGCTGGTGCCTTTGCTGGCTGCCCCGTGCAATCCCTGGGGGACTAAGAAGTGGGTAGCGGCGGATGTGAGCATGGTGAAGTCCCCATTCTCCTGGGTTGTGCAAGTCTGTCTCTTAACTAGCTCTCCCCAGGCAGTTCCCAGTAGGAAATACTAATGTGGAAATGCTCAAACAGATGCTGGGAATCTGAGTGCTGCTGAGGACCCTGTGTGCTCAGGGTTTTGCCGGGATAAATTAGGAACGTGAGGGCTCAGCTGAGCTGCAGCAATGCCAGGGTCTAACTCCCAGCCCTGCCAGGACATGAAGCCACATGGGGAGAGCCCGGGTGCCTCCAGCTGCTGACCTTCCTTCTGCTCCTGGAGCAGCTCTGGCCTCATCCCCCATCCCGTGCTCTCCATGGAAATGCTGGGCAGTGACCTGGGCTGGGAACCAGGAGTCCTGGCTTTCTGGTCTGTGATGCAGCTGTGCAAATGCTCCCTTGGGCTGCCTGCCCTTGTCCTAGACCACAGCCGCCCTCCTGCCTGCTTCTAACCCAGATAGGCAGGACCAGCTTGGGTGTGCCTCATGTCCATCCCAGTACAGGTGGGATTGCCTGTGGGGAGCTCTGTGACTTGTGTGGCTGGAAAGATCTCTCTTGTCCCCCCAACCTCTTACCTCCAGGATGTGGCTGAGTGCTCCTGGAACAGTGATGTGAGTCCTGGTTTTGGCTGTCTTCTGCCTTGCCTGTGCTCTCCTAGCCAAAATATATCCCAGGAACAGTGAGCTGAAAGCCATCGAGTCACTAGGTGGCTGCCTCTGAGCAGCCTGGGGAGCAAGCAAAGTTCAGTGGGACACAGGGTCAAGGATGCTGTTTTCCTGGTTCCCCAGCCTGCGGAGAGCATCCTTGTCCTCCTGGGACTCTCCTCATGCCAGTTCAGAGAAGCTGAGTGTTACTGGGAACCATTTCCTAGTTTGAGCCTTGCACGGGCTCTTGCGTATCTGTACTGCCAGTCTGTCCTAGGCTCTGCAGAACAGCAATGAGCTGGGTCAGCATCAGGTCAGCAGCCTGCTTCTCCCTTGGCAAGTGCTATGCCCCTCACTTCAGGTCGGGGCAGATGCTGGAGAGTGTCCTTGGGAGCATCAGAGCCAAACCTGAGCTCAGGGAGTGCCTGCAGGGCTCTGATGTGATGCAGGAATGCTGGCTGGGCAGGGAGGGAGCCTGCACAGGGAGCTCTGTGGGGCCTGGCACCCAAGGGGTTAAGGACAAGGTGCATGGTGCAGCTGGAGTGGATTTGGGAGGAGCAGAACCTAATGAGGCTGAAGAGGTATCAGGTGGGAGAGTTGAGGTGTGGGCACTGAGGGATGTTAGGATTTCTGGGTGAGGAAGGCAGGTGATTGCAGTATTCCTTGTAAGATGCTGCGGCAGCAGCTTTGGGAAGAGGAGCTGAAGCTGAGATGCTCTCAGGTAGGAAGCTGTGTGGGCTGCCTGCCCTGGCTCTGGGCGGGGGGGCAGCTGGGAGGAAGGGGGTCTGTACCTGTAGCTGGTCTCTGGAGCACCCCTGGCTGCCTGCTTGGTGTTAGGCTGTGGTGATGTGTGCTGGTGCCTGTTTTTGTGTCCTCCCCAGGACTTTGTGGGTTGGTACTCTGGCCCTCGGGAGCACAAGCCCTTGGCTCCTTGGTTTTAGCTGAGATCCCATTTTGGGGCCAAGAGGCACCCCTTTGGGCAACCCTGCCTGAAAATCATCTCTCTGTCTTGCCCTGCCTGCATTCTCCTCTCGGTCTTAATGGCCGAAGTCCCTGACGTCCCCAGCCTGAGCTGTGACTGGTGTTTCTTCGTGTTGCAGATAAGCTCTTCCTTCCAGGAGGGATGGTGGTGGGATACTCAGGCTTTGCCCCAGGCTTGTCCCCAGCCCTGGGCAGACTTCCCAGCACCCAGTGTGCTCCAGGCTGCCCTGGCCCTGGGGGAAGGATCCCTGCCTTCCAAAAGGCATGGGTAGCATAGATTTATTTATTCAGAGATTTAATTAGCATCTTTAAATATTAAATAGTAAACAAACTGCGTCTAGCGGGATCAACGTTTACAAACAGGGATTTAAATTTTTTCTCCCCCTCTCTGGGACATGCACTTGTCTTTTAAGTGTTTGGGGAGGAGCGGCAATGTGTGGGCTCTGGTTGATGGGTGAGGGATGGACCCACAGCACTGTTGGTGAAGGAGGGGGAGAAGACAAGGGTGAAGGGGCAGGACTGGGAAAAAGAAGGCAGAGAAGCAGGGATGTGTGCTCAGAGCATAGGTGTTGGGGAATTGTAGAGCCAGATGCTGGATTTAGGTAACTCTCCGCAGGATGTGTCATCCCCCTCCTGCCCAGGCAGGTGGAAGGGGACAGGCAGGAGATGGAGGTTCCTGCCATGGCACAGCTAGTTGCAATCAAAAGGTGGTGGTCCCTGCAAGGGGAGGTGGTTTGCAACTGATCTGCATCCTATTATCTCTGCAAATGGAGGTCTGCCTTGTAGAGGATTACACTGGGGGTTATTTATGGGCAAAGCACTGTACAGTTTTAATTTTTCCTTTTTGCTTATTCAGGCTTTAGCTCCAGAGGAAAATAGCCTGGGGTGGCTTTGAAATGGATTCTCTCTGCCCCATTAACTTATTCAGTGAGTTTAATGGGCCTTTTTTTCTCTGAGCCTTGAAGCCATCATTAAAAGGCAGAGATTTATAAAAGCAAAGATACTCCTGAGCTTTAGTCAAACTTTGGGATAGAGGGGCGGGGGCAATGGTGTTGCTGCTGCCTGTGGTTTGGGTGAAGATGTATGGGGTTTTATTCAGGGATGTCGTGAGGGTTGGATGATGCTATCGTGCCTCTCTGGAAGTTTTACGTGGATAAGAGAGCCGGTTGCTTGGGATGCTGCCCTGCTGTTGGTGTGTGCCTGTCTTTCTCTGCTGCAGAGATGCCCCTGAGGAGGTGTGAGATCAGCGGGGTCGTGCTGGGAGCAAGCTCTCTCCTGTGAACGATGGGACCTTATCTGGCCTCTTATGTGTTGGGGTATTGCTCAGTGAGACTCATAATGCGTGTGCGTTGCAAATCTGCTGTCTCTCCAGGCTGAAAGAGACAAACTTCTTCTCTTGCCTCGTGCAGGCTGCTCACAACTTTATTTTCATCATGTTTATGCCATGTCGGGGCTGGGCAGGGCTCGATGCTTTTGTGGGTGTCCGTGGTCAGTGCCTGGAGCCCTTCACCTCCTTCCCTCTGCTAGTTGCACCTGGTCCTATTGCACCTCTGTGCTGAGCAACCCAATGTTGCGACAAATTGGGTGTCTCCTGCAGGGATTGCACTTGTTAAACATGTGTTCTCCAGGTAACTGGTACAAAATGGGGTATCTGGGGAGGGTCTGGAGAGTGGGGCTGAGGTGAAATGCCTGTGTGAATTCCCTTTTGGGCTCTTCTAGGACCAACCTCTGCACCTTTTGTGTTGCAAACCAGACCTGGTGTCTTTTGGGGGAGTAAACGTAGAGGGCAGGTAAGACATGGGTTGGGATGTCATCTAGGCGTGCCTGTCACACTTCCCTGAGTTCCCTGTGCAGCGTGGCGTGTGCCAGTGGGAGGCTGCCACAACGCGGTGGAGTGGCAACCAGAGCCTTAGTGCTGGGACAACTTTTCCTATATGTTTCTTTACTCCTTTTACTCCATGTGCACCCCCTGAGGTTAAACCCTGGCAGTGTGAGCAAGGTCAGGCGTCACCTCTATGTCTCCATGCCCAGCCTGGCATTTGCCAGCTCAGGGATGCTGCTAGTCTGAGCCTGGGCTGGGAGGTTTGTGATGGCTGGGGACCCAAATGCGCTGTCACCCCTCGCTTTTGCACCCTGTGCTCGAGATGTGCATCCCCCACCAGCCCTGCAGCAGTTCAGGAGTGGGATGAAGAAGTGATGGGAGAGGGGAAGGACCTGCTTGCCCAAACCAAAGTGCTCGGGGTTGTATGTGTGGGGCTGACCCCAGACCCTGGCTCCTGCTGGGTGCCAGAATCAGCTGGAAATGGGACAGGAGACTGGGTGATGTGACCCGTATGTGTCTGCTGGTGGCCTTGGAGCTGACTCGCCTGCCCCGTGGTGGGGTGGAGGGATGGCAGACCGTGACCCCTGCCTGTCGCCAGCCTGGCAGCCCCATCCCAGAGGTGGCGAGGAACCTTGGCAGCAGGAGAAACACTGCCTCATTGCCAGCGGATGGGCTGGATCAGACCCTGGCAGGGAGGGGCTGTGGGGCTTGCCAGGAGGAAGGACCTCCAGCCTGAAGAGGAGAAGTCCAAGGATTTGCTATTTGTAGCCTCCCTGAAGGGACTGACCACTGAGCCTGGCCTTGGAGTTCTGCTTCAGGGCGGTGGCAGGACAGGGACGCACTGAAGTGATCCTGAGGGTGCTGTAGCCAAGCAGAAGCCAGCTGCAGCCACTCTGGGACTGGGAGGGTTCCTGATGCTGGCCTGTCCCTGACCTCCAGAGCAAGGGGGTGGCTTGTTGCAAATCCATCTGCTCCTGTGCCCCTCCCTGGGTCACAGCGGTCAGGGGAAGGAGACACTCATTTCCTAATAAACACCTATAAAAAGTACTTCTCCCTGGCCCCTGTAAATCCTTGCTGCCTCTGTGCTACCTGCTGTGTAAATTGCCGCTGACCCCATAAATCACCCTCTGCTTCGCTCCACCTCCCTGGGAACTGGCCCTTCCCTCCGTCCCCATCATTTTTCTGCTGCCAGGCCCCTTGCTCTGTCTGCGCCATAAATCCTGAGCCCCGGTGAGACTGGGAGGGATGTCGGGAGGGAGGGTGCAGTGATGGGTGATGGAGGGCAGCTGCCCCAGGGTGGGTTAATCCCTCCCGACAGCTCCCCTCGCTTGCCAGCAAGAGCTGGTGGAGGACAGTCTGCCCAGCTGCCTGTGGGGAAGGTCACCCTTGTGCTGGAAGGAGGGCAGGGCTGGGCTGTCATATTCAGCCCCTGGGCTACCATATTCAGCCCCTGGGCTGCAGCCAGCTGGGTGCATCCCAGCCCTCGGGAGGGCTCCTGGAGAGGGCTGCTCCCCCAGGACATTTCTGAGATGTAAAAATAGCTACAGCAGAGAAAATCTCTGTTTATCCCTTGAGTGCTTGGGGTCATGCCATAACCTAGCTTCTCTGTGTCCCTCTCCGAGCTGCTTTCAGTGAGCACTGAAGGAGCTGTGGCAGCAGGGGTCCCTTGAGGTAATGGAGAACCATCACCTGAGCTTCTGTCAGATGCTGGTGCCCTGTTTCTGAGCCCTGAGCTGCTGGGATGACCGTGCTGTGTTTTTCCCCTTATGACAATGCTAGGACAGCATGTAGGAGTTGAGGCAAGGGGTTTGGAAGAGATCTGACCCAAGGGAAGGGTAGGAAGCCAAGCCTGGACACATCAGCTTAGTTGCCATGAGCTGTGTTGTCCGTGCAAAATACTGAGCCTCGCTGTGTCCATGGACTGAGTGAGCAGAAACCGATTACGCTCAGAGCTGCTTTTTTCCTCCTAGTGAGCAGGAATGAGCATTACCCTGAAATCTGTGAGCAGCTCTGCCCCACTCCTGCGGAGGTCAGTGGAGCACACAGCAGGAGACAGACAGTCAGAGCCAGGATGGAGTCACCAGAGCATTTTGGGATGGTGTTGTCTGCAAAGCTGCTGCATGCACATGGGATTTGGATACTTCTGCTTTGCTCCCCACTGAGGAAAACGATGCAGGAGATCTGAGGTCCTTGTGAAGTGGCTTTCTGGGTGCTCCAGATCCCCAAGGTGTGAGTGGGAAGTTGGGATGCCAGATACCAGCCTAAGGCAGGGGAGTGCAGTGCTTCCTGACATCCCTCGGCAGGCCCCAAGCTTGGAGAAGCTCCTCAACCACCATAGTGGTTTGGGGTTTGGTTTACAGACGTACTGGCCCTGACCCACCATGGCCCACGCGTGTCCTCTAGAAAGGCACCAACTGGTGTCATCTGTGGCTTAGCGCTGCCTGGAAGCTGGTTGCCAGAAGACGTGCAAGAAAAGCGAGGGGATGCTCTGGGGTGGCTGATTCAGGCATTAATATTAACTGCTCACACTGCTGGTGGTGCTTTGCAACAGCCCTGGGCTTGACCCAGCTAGATGTTTCCTTCAGACCTTTCTTCTGCAGCCAAACATCCTTTGCCCCCCCCTTTTTTTTTTTTCTTTTGGATTAGTTTTTCTTCTGTATCTTGTGTCTGAGGCCAGTTGTGTATTTACACTGGGCTTAAGATACTGCTGTGCTCTGACTTTGGGAGGAGGAGGTGTGTACGGTGGCAGCACAGGGATGCTAACAGCAGTGGGGAAGGCAGGGGGCAGCGGAGGAGAGCAGAGGCAGATTTTTCAAAATCCATATAAATAGCAAAAATAAATTTCCAGCAAACCCTTCCAGTCCTGCAGTATTAAGAAAGTGAAGCACTAGAGGATAAGGAAAGCATGAGCAATAACAGCAGGGATTTAGAAAGAATAAATCTTGCCAGACAAACCTGATTGCTTTTTCTTTTTGATGGAATCGCAAAATTAGTGGCTGAGCAGAACGTGGAAATCCTAATATATTTGGATTTAGCAAAGCATTTGATATAGTGTCTCGCCAAATCTTACTCTTAAAATTAGTTCAGTTTGCCTTGGATACGACGCTGCCAAATGGACTGAAAACTGGCTTAGGGCCCTAAGCAAATAGCAATGGTCTGTGTTTGGGGAGAGGGGGAGCTACGGGCCAAAACTATGAACTGTTTTTTCTTATTAAAAAACCACCCCCAAAATGACAGAAACCCCTCAAAAATAATCATTATAAAACCCTAAGAACGTGGGTTATTACACCTTATTACAGGAATATTGACAAACTGGAGAGAGTTTGGAGGCAAACAAGGGGAGGGGAAAAAAAGCCTTTGGAGGAGTCAGATTACCCTTGGAGGGAGATGGGGGCTGAGAAAATCCCAGGGCATTTCGTGGAGGCATTTTGTGGAGGAGCAGGTGGTGGCCCGTGGGGCTGGGATGAATATTTGGGCTGCTGTTGGGACCTGGCAGCGAGCACCTCAGCGCCTTCGCCCCCGCGCAGCGGAGAATCGCTAAGCTGCCCATTTCACGGCCCTTTCCAGATATTATCGAATAAGCAGGGGAAAATATTCACCGTGACTGTCAGAAAGAACATCCCTCACTGGGGGAGCTGGGCACGTTTCCTTGGGGGAAAATCTTGAGTCTCAGAGCAAGCACAAGGAGATGGCCCTGGGCAATTTGGGTTAGCGGATGGGGGTTTTCCTAGGTCACGGGCTTGGGTGGGAAGCCAAGAAGTGGTTGTAGCTGCCTTGAGGTGCTGTGTCCTGTGATATCTATCTGCATCCCGCAGGCATTTATTTATCATCAGGGAAAAAGCTGGGAAGCTGCTGATGGCAGCTGGTGTGCGGACATGTCCCCAAGGGGAGGATGGCTGAGTCCCTGCATGTTTAAAGGGCTTGCGGAGAGGTGATGGCACCCTGGTCACCTTGCAGAGGTAGGAAAAGGTAAATTGATGCCCCTCATAGGATTTTATATGAGGGATTGGTCCCTGGCTGTAGAGGTCAGGAAGGATGAGGTCTTCCAGCAAGTTCATCCATGAGAGATGTCTGGCCTGCTGAACTCTTGGAGTCCTTTAGCATTTGTTTGGGACCTGGAAGAGATGCTAAGTGTGTGGAGGCTCTTTGTAAAACTGTAATGTTTCCATGAGGTGAGGAAATATGTGTGTCTGTCAGCGATGGCTCTTTCTGATTGGTTGGGTGCTACCAGTGCCATCAGCCCTGCTGTGAGTGAGATGGCTTGGATGAGCCAGGCCTTTCTGCTTGCTTTTTAAAGCTATTCTATACCTTTTGATACAATGCAAAGAAACTTTCATTACAGGAAAGGCAGCTCACATGAGGGGATGTGGCTTTGCATAGGGAGCAGCCACCTTGCACTATTGAGCCAGAGTGGTGGGGCAGGAGTTAGCTGGGCTGAACTAGACTTACGGGGAAAGCTGTGGAGCAGAGCTGGGAAGGGCTCCTGCAAGATGGGGTGGCCTTGTGTTGGTGTTATGGTCTCCCTGGGGGAGCACAGGGCTTCTTCAACCCCCTTGTGATCCATCCAGTGCCCACCCCCCTGCCCCCCGCCCCATGCATTGCTCCCTGCCCACGGCTGAGCCTGCTGGGGGTCGGTGGGACGGGGCTGAACCAGGCAAGGTTTGGGAGGTATTTTTAGCTGTTCTAATTGTGGCACATAAATGCCATTCTTACTTGTTGGGATTGAGCTACGGCTAAATCACAACTAGTTCTAATGATGATAATTACCGGATTTCAATATTTATAGAAACGGGCGCTTCCTTCATATCGGCGGCTGCCGCTGTGCTCTCACCTTCACAGATCGAAACCTTGGCTCATTATCGCTGCAGCTATTTATTTACTTGCACATTTTTAACCCACAGATGGCAACGTATGAGAGATCTGAAATGATATGGGCCCGCTGGGCATGTTGTAGTCTTTGGGCAGAAGCTGTGGGATGAATGGGGAAGTCTCTCCCAAGGGCCTGCTGGTTGGATTCTTGCTTTTTGGGCACCCTTTGAGAGAAGTTCTCGGGTCTGCGAGCTTGCTTGTGTCTGCCAGGGCTTAGCCCCCAAAGGGTGGAGGTGGCTCTGCATATTTTTGCATGCGTTAGCACGGTAGGTGGCTGCCTATGATTGCCATGTGTGCCGAAACACGCGCATGCTGTAACTGGGACAGAGCTTAAAGGTGAGACAACACAGCTCGAGTTCTCTAACGCTGGACTTGGAGGAGCTTGTGGAAAAGCGGTCTGGGAAGTTCCTGCCTACAGCAACAGCTTCTGCATATCTTGATTTAGCAGCATCCCTCTCCAGCCTGGTGCTGCAGAAGGGTGGGTACCTCTTGGAGCACGTGTGTGGCATGTGTGCCTGTGCCCCAAGCCTGGGATGGGGGTGCAGACTCCCCTGGGCTGTGTCAAACCACCCCCATTGAGTTAATCCCAGCCTATGGATCCTCACCGGTCTCCAGACCTGTGTGCCCATCGGGTCCAAGACTCCCTCCTTGTGCAAGGTGTAGAGAAGATTCACTTATTCAATTTGCTATCTCTCCAGTGCCACATAAGCTGTATTGATAAATTAATCTTATATTGTTGTGACTAAACAGCCCTGCAATTTTTTACACTGTGCAGTCTAATCTGTCTTGACAGCTGTATCATTAGTTTATATTTGTTGTAATCTTATTCGCCGTGTTGGCTGTGGGGAGTTTGGATCTGAGGCGCTGTGCTGCTATGCAGGCACTGGGCACAGCTGGTGGCTCTCTGCTGGGCATCTTGGGGTGCAACCAGCGTGTACCCAGTCAGCCATCTGAGTGCCCTCCCCAGGAGCCAGCCCTGAAACGCTGCTCTGCTGCCTGGTGGCAACATCTGCATCAGAGCAGCATCCCCAGGGTTGACCCGGCTTTGCGAACGCATCCTTGCAGCTGAGGTTTTGATGGGGACTCCCAGGTTGGGGTAAAAATGGTGAAAAGATGGATGTTGGGAGATTTGCATCTTATGGAACCCTGAAAGGTTTGCTGTATGATGAGAGGGATAAGCTGTTTTGTCCGTCTCTGCTTTGGTTCTCCATGGTACAGGGTGGACCCTGCTCCGTCGCTGAGGTTGCCTTTTGCCCATGGCAAGGAAAGGATCTTGAGCCTGGGTTTGCTCTCCCTGGTCGGAGCAGGGCCAATTCAGGCACCTCTGTTGCTTTTGCAGAGAGAGCCTTTGCTTTGCAGGCAGCTTTGCATCCAGCTTCTTTCAAAAACAGCTCCCCAAAACAGTGGAGCAAAATGTTGTGGGGTGGTGCAATGAGATTTCTGCCAGCAGGGAGCAAAAGAGACTGCGTGTTCCCTACGTATGAGACAAAATGGTGGGAGTGGGAATAATTTTGGCTGCTACTTTGTGCTTTAGGTCTTGAACTTGTTAAATCTGGCTGGGAAAGGACAGTTGCTGGAGCGAAGGCTCCTGTTCGTAGCATCTCTTACCAAGCCTGAATTGCTCAGTAACAGCTCAAGCCATCCTTGTTTCTTGAGTGTGTCCTTTTGGGAAAGTATTCAGGATCTGGTCAGACTGAAGATCAGATATCTCCCGAGGTAGATGTCCTCCCTGCAGTTCAATAATGCAGATTGTTATTTAGACCTTTCATTAGGCTTGTGCCCTAGAGGCTTTGTGTAGGGCTGGTGGGGGAGGATGGCAAAGCTTGATGGCATCAACATTGAATGTAGGAAAATCCCTGCTCCAGGAGACAAATGCTTGGGGCAACATCTGTAGCCTGCTTGTTGCTGAGCACACAGTGATGCGTGAAAGGAGTTTCATCTGTCATGGTCCACAAAGAGTGCTGACAGGGGTTTGGTGATCACACAGCTCAGAAGCTCATTGCCGTGGCACCAGGATGCATCCGGGTTAAACTGCCATTTGTGAAGTGATCTCATACTGGGGATGGCTGGTGATGGCTGGGGACAGCCCTTGGTAGTGGTGGAAATCTGTGTTTGTGTCCTGCAGCTGGGAGAGATTCCTGCTGTCATTGCTGGAGGAGCTGCTCTTTGTCATGGGCTACAGCTGGTGCAAGGTGATGGACACTAGCAGCTTGAATACAGCTACTCAGCATGGCCAGAAGCAGGAGGTGTCCATGCTTTTGGCAGGGCATCATGCCCTCCTTCCCTCCCAGCCGGGTGGGATGATTGAGGTGGGGATCCCTAACACATACCCTAAATCCAGGTTTAATGATATATGTGCTACCTCTGCCGGTGTGGCAGTAGCACCTCCATGTGCCATGAGCACTGCTGGCTGCTCTCTGCTCCCATGGAGAAGTTATATTTCCAACCTGGCAGGTCTCAGGTGCCTGGGGACCTTGCTCCAAGCTCTAGGGAGATATCCTTCACCTGCAATGCCCCTGCCAGTGTTTTCAGCAAGGAATCAGCTCATGGTGTAAAATGTGAATGGTCTGCAGCCACGGCTCTCGGATGGGAGGAGGTGACTCAGTGGGTGAAATGGGTTCCGTTGGGGCACATAGCAATAGTGCAACGTGCTGGTCTCTTTACTGGTCGGGAAAGACTCTTACTCTGCTCTCCAACCTTTTTCACAGCATTTGAAGGCTGCTGTTTGCAGTCTGCTTGCTTATCAGCTTCCTAGAGAGGTGGGGAGGTGAGTGTACAGAGAAGGGGACAGAAGCCTCCGTGGAGGGGTACCTCGAACTGGTGGTAGGGCCAGTGACAAAGCTCAGCTCTGCTCCTGCTACCCTTATCTGTGGCCACAACCTGCTTGCAGTGAAGGTATTGCTGGGGCAGACTGTGGCTTTTTGCTGTTTATAACCCTCTTATCCCCTCACCAATGTGAGGATGACTCGATTACTATTTTTTTTCTCCTTGTTTATCCCTGGGTGAATTGCAGGTCCCTGCTCTTGACTCCCAGATGGGTCCGTCTCACCCGTCGGTGCCAAGTGCTGCTTTAAGCTCAGGGTATTCCCTGTGCAGCTTGTGATAACCTCCAGCGCTGCCTGTTCCTAGGCACTGGTGTCAACTGGGAGCCACAGGGAGTTTTGGCTGGTATGGCTACGCTCCACCCATACTGATGAGTCTATTTCCATAGCAACTACAGGCTTTTTCAAAGGGGAGATATGGGAAAAATGTGAAAAACCAAAAACAACCCGGCTGAAAACAGTCTTGACTAGAAGCTGTTGGTCAGTGTGTGGGGGCTCTGGGGCATCATGTGTTGCCTCTCACCCAGGAGAAGTTCCCTGGCTCAGTGTATTTGTGAAGGACCTCATGGCTGGGCAGCTCTGATGCTCTCGTCATCCAAAATATGGAAAGCAGAGCCGGTGCTTGTATCATGCTGTTGGAAGGTCTGGGATGCCCTCGTGGGGCAGCCGTGCTGGGGCTTTGGGGCTGGGGAAGGGGCAGGAGTGTGCGGGGCCTTGCTGCCTGGAGCCAGCTTGTGCTACGGCTCTCAGGGGAGCCATGGAGGATGCTGGAGCTGCCGATGCACATGGTGATTTCCCAAGCTGGTGGCATTGCTGTGCTCATTGCTGGCGAGGCAATTCCAGTGGCGCTAGGGGTTGTCTCAGCTCAGGTGGGAGTTGGGGATGCCATTCATCTGTCCCTGCTTTCCCACAGGGTTGAGAGCCCTGGGGGAGAGAGCTGCAGTTTCTGCCCTTGAGCATCTTGGTGCTGCTTTGGCTCTGAGCTCTGTCCCCCACCTTTGGTTTCATCCTGCTTCCTTCTCTGCCTCCTGCCTTCACTGGGAGCCAAGGGAAACAGCTAGAAGGGCAATAAATCATGTGTCTAGGCCAGAAAGCTTTTGGAATGATGGGCACAAGCCTGGCAGAGTGACCCTGTATGTGCTGTCCCAGAGGCTGGATCTGAGCCTTGGCATTGCAGCAGGAGAGATTGGAGAGTGGCTTGACCTAGTGCTTTTGGGGGTATCTGTGGTTTGATGGTGGCTTGGGGTTGGAGGCTGCCAGCGGGGTTTTGGGCAGGTCTGCTTGCTGCCTGGCGAGCACAAAAGCAGCTTGTGGGCACCCTGCAAGCTTGGTGCAAGGCTGGCGTGGGGAGGCTGTGGGTGAGGGCACATTGATAGGTTGATACCAACCTTGTAGGTTGTTGACACCTGGCCCCAGAACTCCTGCTGCAGAAGAGGAGGGAACATGATCATAGAATCATATGGGGTTGGAAGGGACCTCTGGAGATCATCTAGTCCAACCCCGCCGTCGGAGTGGGTCTACCTAGAGCATGTTGCACAGGAACTTGTCCAAGTAGGTTTTCAATGTCTCCAGAGAAGGAGATTCCACCACCTCTCTGGGCAGCCTGTTCCAGTGCTCTACCACTCTCACAGTAAAGAATTTCCTTCTCATGTTTAGGTGGAACTTCTTATACTCAAGTTTGTGCCGATTTCCTCTTGTCCTGTCCCTGGGCACCACTGAAAAAAGACCAGTCCCGTCCTCCTGACATCCTCCCTTTAAGTATTTGTAAGCATTGATCAAATCTCCCCTAAGTCTTCTCTTCTCAAGACTAAAAAGACTCAAGTCCCTCAGCCTCTCCTCGTAGGAGAGATGATCCAGGCCCTTAATCATCTTTGTGGCCCTTTGCTGTACCCTCTCCAGCAGTTCCCTGAGAATGATGGGCAGCCCTTCTCCACCCCACTGCAATATCCACAGAGGGGGAAGGAGCTGGCGTGCAGGAAGGCTGTCCCCTGCCAGCTGCCATCCCCGGTAAGCCCCAGCCTGGCACATGGCACAAGGTCTTGGGTCCCAGCTGCTGCAGGCTGTGAGCGAGCCAGCCCATTCCCCGGACGGCTGCCCAGGGCTGGCAGTAGACAATGTCCGTATTCTTTGTGCAGAACGAGCTTCTCTTCGCTGATAACCCTCTAGGCTCATGTAGTTTTCTCTGAGGTTGGGCTGCTGCTGGGACCTTCCTGGCTCTCCAGCTGTCCAGGAGCAGAAACAAAGTTTGAGGGATTCTTTGCAAAAAAAAAAAAAAAAAAAAATCCAACAACAACAGAATCTCCCTGGAATGACTTTGTCTAATGATCTGCTTTCTGGGTTTGAAATTGCTCCATAACCCTAAGCAGTGCCAAAGAACATGTGTCCCATTAAATACATCTTCAACCCAAGTTGTGAAAGGGTAGGTGCTGTCAGGAGGTGCAGCATGGCTTCCTCACTCACTGCCTCTGCGCAATTTCAGCTGAGCAGGACCTTTGGATTCCTCAGATGCTCTTGTGAGATTTTATACCTGTCAGTTTAATGCCAGCCTCCTGGTAAAGCTTCAGAAATAGGAGGCTCGTTTCCAGAAGCACCGGGCTATCAGGCTCATCGTGTCTATGGTCATGTCTTGTACGAGGGGACATGGCCTTGGTCTGCAGAGAGGGGCACACGTGGGCTGCCATGGCCCATCCGGGACTGGCTGTCATCGTTTCTCACCATTGTGGCCTTAAACCTCTGTGCAACGCCCCAAGCCCTGGTGATGAAGAGCATTGTCAAACACTGTGAGGAGAACGAAGGGCGGGGATGTCAGTGCTTGAGTTAATGAGTTGCCATGTGTTGGCCAAGCTGCAGTAACCCAGGCTGTGTGCTCCTGCCTTGTTCTTGGTGTAAAGCAAAACATATTTGCTTAACAGCCAGCACAGCCCAACAGCAATGTGCTTGGATAGCATGAGCTCAAGGGTTTCACCCCACCTTTGGCCCTGGTGAAGGAGGTGCCGGTGGGGAACAAAGGCTTGGTGGGGGTGGCAGGTTTTGGAGTGCTGGCAAGCCCTGTCTGTGAGCACTGCTCTGTGTCGAGGTGCTGGGGGAGCAGAGGCTTCTTCATAATTCAGTTATGCCTTTATCTAGAGGAATGGCAGACCAAGCTGCGATATGAGATAGAAACTGTCCCCAGATTTGCTGTTTGCGTAGCTGGAGCAGCTCAAACACAACAGCCCCGTTAGCAGCATCTCTGGCTGTCAGTGTCTTCTACTATAATGTTTTTGCAAGGCACTTTTTTCACATTTATATGAACAAAGTAGAGCTCTGGGAGAGGAGCTTTTAAAGTGTCTGTTCCCTCCCTGCTCTCCTTTCTTCCCTTCCCTTCCCTGCCTGCTCCTGCCTGTGTCATGTTTACAGGCGTGCTGGTTAGCTCTTCCTTTACAGAGCCAGCTGATTTCCCACAAAATATCTGCTATCCAGGGAAGCCTAGGACTCCAAGTCACCATGTCTCAATGCGTGCATCCCCTGCTCCTGAGTGATGCTTCTCCTCTTACACCCTTGCAATAAGAGCAAGGCAGTGTGTAGGAAAAGCTCAGGAGGGGGAGAAAAGGGGAGGTGTTTTTCCTGGCTGGGGAGAAGGAGATGGAGTCCTTCTTGTGGGTGATGGAGGACCCCCTCCATCACTGCTGGGGAGGGTGGGCAGAGCTGGCTGTGATTTATTTGCAATGAGGATACAGGCCTGGGCGGGGGGGGAGGGTGTGTTGCAGTTAGAGCAAAATAAACTCTGTGGAGAGCTTGCAAGGTCCTTTGGCTTTATGAGGAACAGCTGGAGGGCTGGGCAGGCAGACCTGAGGTGCTGTGAAGGTAATGGGGACCCTGGCAAGTCTCCTCGCAGGTCAGAGCCTCTCTGCCTGTGGCTGTCCCGAGTGGAGCGGCTGGGAGCCTGGCCTGTGGCCAGCCCAGCTGGGCATTGCTGCCCGCTTGTTTGAGCTTCATAAACATCTGAGGAGCCAAAATGCTGGAGGATCAAAGTTCAGTCTTCTTGGGAGCCGTTTGGGAAAACAAAGGCTTCGTGGGAGCGGGGTCCGAGTCCAAGAAAGATTGGCTCTCCCCTCACTCAGGCAGCGGCTTTCCCGGTGTTCAGGGTGTGTGGGAAAGATGGAAAAGGGATGAGCTGTGGGGGTGGCAGAGCTGCGGGGGAGAAGAGGAGGATGAAGTGGGATGGGGGGCTGAGGGAGTGTGCTGGATTCGGACGGTATATAGGCATAACTGCAGAAGCAGGGGGACCCTTTGGCACCCACAGTTTGCAGCTCTGAGCTCGGGTTTCCGTGTTGCTTTTGGGATCCAGGCATGGGAGCAGTGGGAAAGATCTGCCTGAAAATTTGCAGCTACGTTGAAACAGGGTTTGAGATAAAGCTGACGTGGATGTAAAAAGCTTCTGAATTTAGAGTCCCGTGGAGGCTGTGGTTTTAGAAAGTGTGCTTGTGGGTTTGCGTGGGTGCGTGGCGGCGGGTCCGGATTAAGGACCGCAGCCCCCTCCCACCGCAGCACTTGTGCAGCCTCATCCCCAGCTCTTGTTGGGCTTTTGCTCCTGCATCCTCGTTCCCAGTGCCGTATATCACAGTAACAGCTAGTTCGTGGGAGATTTTATTTTCTGCTTTTCCTCCTCCATCCATTTTCCTGTCTTCAAGCACAGCATGAAGTGCAATGCATGCATGTGGCTGGCTGCGCTCCCCTTTGGGTCCTAGCTGAGCTAACATGGTCTATCAGGACACTTTCTTGCCCATCTCCAAAGCCCTGTGCCTTTCTGGGGGGGCTCCTTTCCACCACATGTTCTTTGGCACCACTCTGTACCAAGAGTTATTCCTGCCAAGCTGAACTCTGGTGATCCCGTACCTTTAGTACATCTCCTTGTCTCGCTAATGTGAGTATGCACTGTGCTCTCCAGGAGAGAAACACAGCTGCCTTTGGAGCAGGGCTTGGCAGCTCTGCCTGCCTGTATGAATTTATATTATATATATATTTTAATTTCTGAAAAGCCCTGGACCTGTTCAGAGATGGGAGTGTGAGGAAATCTGACCTCCAGTTTGAAGTTGCAGGGAGGGTTTAATAAGGCAGAATATGATTACTGAAGCTGATTTTGACCAGGGTGCTGCTTCCTCTATAAAATGCCGTTTGATCTTTAAAGACCACAAAACGCTGCACATTTCTGGCTCTCGCTGCGTATAAAATACTATGGATAAAAGCATCCTTTCCTTTTGCATGGCAGGTGCCTGGGCAGCTGCCTAAAAAGGGGAGCTCTTTTGGTCTCCTGCGCCCCATAAAGCAAAGGGTGCTGCTGCACCTTGAGGTTTGTGCTTGGTGTAAAAGTCCCAGGGGAATTGTTTTTTCTACCCTTGGATTGCCCTCTGGTCCCAGCCAGCTGCGTGACTGTTGCATAGATGTGGTGTGATTAGACACAAGCAGGTTGATGTTAGTGGTCCTAAGCGGGATCATCTGCTCCACGTACCCCACATCCACCTCTAATGGTGGGAGGCACCTCTCTGGGCACAGAGGACTGCCTTTGCAGGCTCTGCTGCTGGAGAGTAAAGAAAGAAATGCCCTTTTGAGGATATATTGGTTTTGAGTCTGTCACCCAGAGGAAAAGGGGACCAAGCTACTGCTGATGCTGCAGGCAGGGCGTGAGCTCTTTCTCTTGCTGATGTTTCACCCCAAAGTGGTTGCATTCCTATATTTATGTCCATGTCTACAGGACTCAGAGGATTGTCATTAGGGCCACGAGGATGATCAGAGGGATGGAGCACCTCTCCTATGAAGACAGGCTGAGAGAGCTGGGGTTGTTCAGCC
>JAOXNO010000070.1:34344273-34356553 GCA_028565335.1 Limnodromus scolopaceus
GTGCCTGACCACTCTTTCAGTAAAGTAATTCTTCCTAATATCTAATCTAAACCTCCCTTGCCGCAGCTTCATACCATAACGCTATTTCCCTGTATTGCACCCTATGTAAAGCAGCTGCTGGGTTGGAGGATTACACTATACATAAGTGTGTGTAGATGTGTGTCGATTATTTCCACTGTTGCTTCACTCGTCTCTCCTTTTATGGGTGTGTGTGTCTATGTTAAATAACATACCAAAGCATATCTGGCTCGGGAAGCTCATGGGCTTTGTTTGGGAGGCTGGAACACAGGTTGTGGAGTTGTATTTACAGTCTAGTGTAATGTCACTTCTGGGGGAGCTTGGCCATGAGGGGGCTCCCAAGACCCCTGTACCTCAGTGCTGAGTTGTCAGAAAGTCATGTCGGTGCGTGTTTCTGGGAACAAGTTTGGGTCTTTTTTTGCCTCTTCTAGAATGCTGCCCACATGGTTTTGAGTGTCAGGTCAAAAATAACCTTGACTTTTTTTAGCATACACAATCAATAAAACAAGAGCCAATCTGGCCACCGCCTCCTTCCCAGCTGTGGTTGCTCCATAGCTTCTGGCTTGGGGCTGCTCCATCCCTCCCCGAAGGTCATTGCTTGGATGCTGTAGCTTCAGCATGCCCCGCTGGTAAACCCACATCATCCCATTCCTGCTTCTTGCTATGTTCATTTTTTCTCTTGGAGGACCCTCTCATTTGGGTTGTAGGAGCTACAGGTGGAAAATATCTTCAGCTTCTGTTTCTATCCTTGCTCAGTCCCCCAGTCTTGTGGCCCAGGACCCGAATTCGCAGCTCTACCCTGTGTCGGCAGGGTTTCAGCGAGCCGTCGGATCTCATGACTGACGCCTCCCAGTCTGTGTTTTGTTCTGCAAGTGTTCACAGGGAATACAAAATGGCTGTAATAATGTCCTGTTTCTCATTCTGTATGGGACGCAGGCGATCCAAGCTGATGAGCAGGTCATTGAGGATGAACCGTAACTTACACTGTCATGCAGCAGCCAGTTGGGAGCTTATGCTGTGTCCTTACGCTAACCCCTCGGGGTATGCAGACAATTATGGAACATGTGGAAAGCAGAGGTGACTCTTGTGGGTCTCTGCTTTTCTTGGATCTGGATGGAGAAAGTAGAGAAATATGTTTAGGTTTAGTCCAGGCTTTGTATTTTTCCTTTCTTGAGCAGGGTGGTATTTGGGCGATAACTCAAGTAGGTCCGTATATTTTTGTCACGCTAATTCATCTGTTCTTGTGCAAGCACAAGGCGTAGCGAGTGCTGGAGGAGAAACGTGTGGCCCCCGTGACTGCTCTGGAAGTGGTCAAAGGTCTGTCTTTGGCTTACTCACCCGCTGGACCACCACGTGGGGTCCTACAACCTTCTTGCCTAAAATCGTAGAATCATGGGATGGTTCTCACTGTTGGCCTGTCACCCCAACCCTGCATCACTTGGAAATGTTTCCCCTCTCCAGAGACAAGTCCAAAGCCAACTATTGCATCAAGGCAGATGTGAGCTTGGGTGCGTGTGTGCTTAAACTTTGAGGTTGGGCTTCTTTCACGTGTTGTCTAAGGGGACCAGCCAGATGTTTTCCCCTCTCTCAGTTTGCTTTGAGAGAGGACCACCTCCAGCCGCTCTGCAGCAAAGACCCTCTTGAAAATGTTTGTGCTTTCTGGTGGGAGGGTGTTTGAGTTTAATCTGGGAGAAAGCCTGAACTGGCCAAGGATGCCTCGGAGATGAGGATGGAACTCCTTCCCCACCGTGCAGTTTTGCATCTTCTTAGCAGAGGGCCACAGCCAGCTGGCCATGCTGCTGCTAGCATCGCTCCTGTGCTGCCGATAACAGGGGACCTTGTTCTCTGGGGCTGTCGATCTGTCACCTTCACCCAGCTCTAATATTTACTGAATAACGATCCCGTGGTGACAGATCTATTTCTGCTTTTGTTCTCTGTAACATACCTGCCAGTGCGCCCTGGGCAACTGAGGAATTTATAATAAGGGCACGGTTTCCAAACTAAGTTTGATACGCTCCTACCAGCAGCACTTCCAGGACCCTGTTTGTCCACCCCAGTAAAAGACTGGATAAATAGATGACTTTTTTTTTTTTTTCTTTTTAGGCCCCAAGTTTTTGTTGAGAGGTTATACTTGCATTTGCTCTTTTTGCGTGAGCTGTCTTGATCTTGTCTTTGTTTTACTGATGCACACAGCAAGGTGCATAGAAGGGGCAGTGACTTGAGCAAGGATGTTCAATGGATTGGTTGCACGTTCCACACTCAAAACTGTTGTTAAAACCATGTTATTTGGCTTTCCTAAAGCGCTGGGAAAACAGAATAAAAAGCAGCATGAGGAACTGCTTGTTTTGGCAGTGTGCTGTATGTGTCTGAGGGTATGGATGCTGAAGCTTGAGCAGGTCCAATGCCCAGACCTGTTGCAAGAAGGTTTTGGCTGAAGAAAGGTGGGAAGAGGTGTGGGGCTGGGTGGTTGGGCATGACATGCTCTTGCTGTGTGCTGTCCCCTGCACGGGCAGAGTGACCATCTGATTGTGCCACAGCTGAGCCTTTCCTTCTTCTCCACAGACACATAGAGAACTGGAAGAACTTGCAGACGCTGAATGCTGTTGACATGGAGCTGTACACGGGACTCCAGAGGCTGTGAGTATGTTCTGCGTGTCAGGGAGGAGAACAGCACTGGGCAGCCGCTTCCTTCCAGCAAAGAGCTGTGGCTTCCCTCTATCCGCAGTCTTCACGCTGCCGTGTTCAGAGCCTGTTTAAGCTGTGCCATATTTTGCTATGAGACTTAACAAAATGGAGATGAAGTGCTTTTTGGTCCTTACTGGGTCTGCGGGAAGGAAGATTGCTAGCTCCTGACAGCTCTGTCAACACACATCAGCCCTGACCTCGCTTCTCCCCTGCTGTTCTGGTTCTGGGCTTGTGTGTTGTTCTGACTCATTTCAGCCCCACAATGCAAAATTCCAGCTGTCTCCACCAATCCTTCATTGCTGGGAGGTTGGCCCTTATTTAGTGCAGTTGCCATCACGGTGGTGCTGCGCAATAAGGGGATTGCGTGTCCCTGCACAACCCTCCAAGCACTGGGAGAGGTCAACTGTGTGCGTCACTGAGGGGAAACTGAGGTCCGTGCGATTGAAGGGACTTGCCAGGTGCTTGGGAAGCCTGGCCAAACAAGGATATCACCCAGTCTCTTAATTCCCTCTCCTGCATCCTCCTGGAGCTGGGAGAGCCCCGAGTGCTGCTTGTGTGAGATGCGTGGTGTTGCCCAGGGTTAATTGGAGACCCTGCTAATGTGTTTCACTGGGAGCGTTACATCAGGTACAGCTTGCCTGCTGGCTGGAGGTGTACATTGCTGAGCACGCGAAAACCAAACCCCAGCAAGCTGTGCTTTTAACACGCCTCTTTCTTGTAAGCAGGCTGGCTGCTGTTACCTCACCTAAGAAGGCAGCAATGGAGTTGGGCATGCTTTTGTCTGCAGCAGATATTGATAAACCCTGGCCACATTGCTGATACAGCTTCTCCGAAACTGAAGAGGGAAGCCTCTTCCCACCCCATGTCCATATCTCCCTTAGCAAAATACTCACCCTTCCTTATCAGAGCTGCAAGCAGAAGAGTTTTCTCTTTGGCTTGAAGGAGGGGGAGATGGTGGTGCAGGGGGTTAGGTTTGCTGCAGGAGGATGGTTTGCATTTGTGAAGATGGAGGGAGAGGAGAGGAGCAGGAGGTTCTCTGGGCCACCCCAGTAAGCCTTTGTGGATGCTGGGAGAGAGCGTCACCCACTCCGTGCTGGCCCTGTGCTGTAGCCATATCAGATGAAGCTGAAAAGCCCAATTTCCTCTTTGCTTGTAACTCATAAAGGCTGTGTGGGGAGAGATGTACCTCCCGGGACGGGGGGAATCAAGGGCTCCCAGTGCACCTCGGGTGCTGAGCGCAGGGTTTTAGAGCAGTTGTCTTCCTTGACTCCATCGCTGCCCTTCCGCATCTCTTTGCAGGACAATCAGGAACTCAGGACTACGAAACATCCAGCCGCGCGCCTTTGCCAAGAACCCTCACCTGCGCTACATGTGAGTGTCGGTGGCTACTGCCGCCTTTTCCCTCTGCTCCCTGTGGAAATGCAGTCCCCAAAATGGAACCCCAAAGTGCCTGTTGGGGAGAGCAGCAGGAGGGAAGGAGGATGCTGATGGAGAAAGGGAGGGAGAGGTGGAAAAACTGGAGTAGAAGGAAAAGTGAAGGAGCATGGAGGTGCAACAGGCCCCGATGCAGGACGGGGGTGAGCTCCTGCTGGGCAGCTGATGGGTTTTGGTGTCTAATAGCTGGCCTGGCTTTGATTGCTGCTCTAACGAGTAATTGCTTCGTTAGCAGCCTTGTGGTGACTGGTGCACACTTCTCTTTCTGCAGACTTTGGGGGCAGCCGCATGACCCAGTACATGGCTGGAGCCTGGCCCACTCATTAGCTTTTAACCAAAGGGCACTTTTCTGGCACAGATCAGGGGATGCGGGGCTGCCAGCCCTGCTCCTAATTGTTGGCTTCTTAAACCGGCATTTGCAGTGGGCCTGGGTAGGGACGTTTTGTGCCGGAGAGGCTGGAGACCTGTGATTGTGGGACATCACACAATTGTCCGGCTGCTGGGGTGTCGTTAGCCAGAAGTTACAGTGTCCTGGGGAATTTCTGTGTCCTTGAGGCCAAGGACACTGATTTCATTTCTGGGTATATATTTACTTTTCCCAAGGTAATAAATGAAAGCCTGGATTTCAGGCCAGTGTACAAGGCACTCCATGGGTTGA
Organism: Limnodromus scolopaceus; assembly: GCA_028565335.1. Lineage (NCBI taxonomy): Eukaryota > Metazoa > Chordata > Aves > Charadriiformes > Scolopacidae > Limnodromus > Limnodromus scolopaceus. The sequence continues at coordinate 34,349,069 of JAOXNO010000070.1, forward strand.
ATTAACTCGTCAAAGTGACTGTGTCTGAGATCAAACCCTTCTCAGCTCTGGTATAGATATAAAAGGTGAAAAGGTGAGAAGTCCTTGGCCTTGGGCACAAGCTGATGGGCTGGATGGAGGGAGCATGTCTTCCTGCTTCTTAGAAACCAATGCTAGTGGCTTCTTCTGTGAAAAACAGCAGCATGCATCTGTTTGAGTCTGCAGATGCGTGGGCCCATCGATATGGACATGTTCCTGGTGGAGGGAGATAGATGTGACCTGTAGAGCAGGATAGATTTGTCTTTTGATGTCTGCTTGGAGATGATGTGAATTGAAAAACCCCAAAAGCTTCCTTTATGGAAAACCAGTTACAGTTGCTAAGTGACAGTAAAGTACTTGCTAAATAGGGGATCTGCAGTACCAAAGGGCATGAATAGTTACAGGCATTATGAACAAGCCTTTTTGAGTTTGAAAAAGTACTTATTTTGTCAACAAACCCTCCTTAATGCTGACCACTGGGATTTTCATGATTTCTGCACTTTGTTATTTTGATTTGTAGTGTTTGTTTTGTTTTCTGTAGTTGTTTGTTACTGGGAAGTGTTGTCTCTGAATACCTCTCTCAATTGATTTTTTTTTTTTTTTTTAAGGGGGATTGTTTGTCAATTGTGCAGTTGCTGTTTATGTATCTAGCAGATAAAATGAATAACATTTGATTCCTGATGAAATTAGTTTGGATGTCGTAGGAGTTTAGAAGGCCACATGCTCTCCTTCTGAGGCTGAATGTGTCGTTAATGTGTACACATGCAGTTGTTGCTGCTTCTTCCAAAAGTGTTTGGTTTTGTCTTTTGAGATTACTTTTGAGATTGGAAAAAAAACCCCACATCCATCTTGTGTCAAGAGTTAAGGTTGGTATGTGGTGATGAAATATGTGTTTGTTTACTGCTTGGGCCATGTAAGATTGATCATGTTCTTAACATCTTTCTTTCCTTGCCTTTTGAAGCTGGAGGCAAGTTAAGTATATTATTTGGTTAGTGTTTGCCATTGGGTTTTGATGCTGTTCCTGAGACCTGGCAGCGTGGATTTTTGCAAGGTGAATGTTCCCCATGGCAGATGCTGGGCACCTGGGGATGGAGACCTGGTGCTTGCTGGGATGGTGACTCCCTCCTGCTCCCCAGAGGCTCTCGGGCCATGGTGCTGCTGTTCCCTTGCAGCCAGGCTGCTTTTCTGGGGGCTCACTCTCCTTGTCGGGGTAAACTCAGTGGCTCCCAAGGCTTTTTGCAGCCTGGCAGGCACCTGGTGTCACTTGGGATCCCCTCCATTGCCACAGCACTGTGCCTCCTTGGCTGCTCTGCAGCTGCTGCCTCCTGGGGAGCTCAGCTCGCCAAAGGCCTGACATTTTCTGCAGCCGCTGCACGTAGGAGCCAGGGATAAAAGGATTAATGGAAATGTCACTCTGCTGTAAGTCTTGGGCTGCTGTAACCAGGTACAGTAGCTGACAGGAGCGACGGATACTGTCCCAATCCCCTTTAAAGCAGGGCTGGCTGCAGCTGGATGGGTGCAGGGATGGGGGCTGTGGGGTGGTATACTGAAGGCTTGTTGAGTTACTGCTATGCATTGTCATTGCTGCCCTGGCTTTCCTTCTCCTTTGCTGGCTCTTTGGATGGTTGCAGGTGGAGTTGTGTCAATAAGAGGGCAAATGTGTCTATTAAATGGCAGAGAGGTTTCACTGCTAGGGAGGGCCGGCACAGGGTGGTGGGGACCCTGGGCTGGACCTTTGCAGGGTGCTACAAGCTGGGTCTGAGCCGCAGCAAGCATTTTTCCACATGAAGCTTATGTACAAGTTGTGAGGACTCAAAAGCTGGTGTTTTTTTCCCCCCTCCCTCCCCATCCTGGGTCAAACCCTAGCCTCCTGCTGAAGTAAGTATTTTCCCCAGTGCCTTTCATCAAGGTTTCCTCCTCTCAGATGGGCCAGATAGCTCTGCCTTCTCCCAGCAACTTCTATTTCTGGCCCTTCCTCTGTGCACGCACTTGTCTTCAGACCCCAGCTGTGCAATCACAAGCAGATCACTTATCCCAGCTCTAATTGCAGGAGCTCAGGTTTGTGGGGGTTTGTTTAAGATAATGGTTCTGGATAAGGTTTGGTTTTGTTCCCTCCCCCACCCCGCTCCCCCATCACAGAATCAGGGAGGAAAGACAAGAAACCTATGAAGGGGATTTTCAGCATTCAGCTGCCTGAATGGTAGACCTCAAAGTGCTCCAAAGTGCAGCCTGGCAGGGTCATGCCTATCCTTTAAAGTTTGAAATTAGCTGTGTAAGTGTAAGGGGTTTGAGGCCAACCTAATCAGTGGAGGAACAGTGGGTGACTCGGAGCCAGAGATGTGGACCTAGAAATAGCTTTGGATGCCTTTCCTTGAATGAGGAGAGTTAAGGCTCCATGGCTTGTCTGATCATTGGTTCCATGAAGCTGTTACAGAAGCAATTAATCCAAAATATAACAGTGGGGTTTGCAATGTGGATCTACCTCTTCTGCTGGCAATTGGGCCTGAGGCAGTTGACTCCTTCTAGAATGAGTACTGGCTGGATGTTGAATGTAGGTGGATGTGGATCTGATCTGAACTGGATATCATCTGCTGTCGTTTTGTGCCCTCGCTGGAGGTCATCTTGCTGGGCAAAGTTACATTGGTCTGTTCTCGGTCCCATTTCTGTGCGGCTTATACAGGGATGGTCCTGGAAAACACCATGCACTGGATGCGAGGATGAGCAGGTCTGAGCTGTGGAACACTGAGCCCTTTAGCCAAGATTTATGGAAGTTAGTGTTAGCAGGTGATGCTGGTGAACGTAGGAAATATTTGGTGTTGACAGAAAACCTCAGTCTTTGGCTTGAGGCTGTACAAGAAAACTTTTAGGATGATACAGTTCCCAAATTTGAGAGAGATAAACCATCTGAATACATATTTACTATGTTGCTGTGTTTAACACAGCTTACTAAGGAGAAAGTCTTGCATGTTCTCATTCTCTCTGTCTTTCTCCTAATAACACTGGAATGCTTTGGCCAAATTACTTGAATTTGGTAGAGGACTACAAGTCATGAGGATATCAAATTCATACACATATCATGAAAACAAGCAGAAGAATAGTAAAGAGAGGTTGTTGTAGTGCCTTGTGGGGCAGAAGAGAACATTATCACATTCTTTCACAGTGCTCATTAGGCACTGGGAAGCTGACAGGAGAGCTCAGCTTCATAGAGCACCAGGAATCAGCGCACAGGAGAGGACAAGAGCTGTTTGCTGCTGGCCAAAGTGTCCAGCCTTTTCTGGCTGTGGGACAGTAGACCTGTGAATGTAGGAGAGTAGGCTCCCAGCAGGTTGTGCCTAGAGCAAGACAAGTTGATGTTTGCAGTGCCTGAATCCTCATTTACTGGGAAGCAGATACTTAAGAGACTGCAATTCCTTCTAAACGCTTTCCTGGGCGGCTTTGTACTCAGCCAGTCAGGAGACGCTGCCTTCTTTCTATTTGCAGAGGGTAATTGTGCACACCTTATTTATTGTGTAGTAAAGAAAACAAATTAAGACTCTGTAATTATAGAGACAGACACACTTTTAAATAAGGCTTAAGTAGTCAGATTTCTATTTAGAAAATTAATAATTGCCATTTCTGTCTGCATTCAGAGGCTCTTCTTAAACTGTCTTCTGAAGGTTTATACATGCTCTAAATTGGCTTGTGGGCTAGCTGAGATACAGCTCCTGTCAAAGAGCTCTCTGTCAGTGCTGCCTGCCAGGGTAAGGATGAGGTTGAGGATCAAGTTTTCTCTTCCAGCCTTTACCCAAGGGTCTTAAGGATACCCTGGAGGGCTTTGTGCTCAGTGTAACTGTTTTTGAGTATGGTATGGACAGGTCACCACCTTCTCCACAGGCATTTTCATCTGTGTGATCCTGTCAGTTGTCTTCTCCCCAAAATGACGATTGGGGAAGATCTGGAAGGTATTGGCAGTAATGCTCAGAGATCTGCTTTTCCTGGTGAAAGACTGAGCTGGCTGATGTATGGCCTTGTTTTTCTAGGTAAACCTGAGCTGTGATTAATCTGGAGCATCCCAGAACCTCCCCTCTAGGTTGTTTTGTTTTCTGAGGATGGGGTTAAATTTGGTGTCCTGGTTGGGTTCATGGCAGTTGTGCGGTGTCAGCTGGTACCCTGGTATTTGATGTAGTTTCTAGCTTTGATATGGGAATTCCCAGAGATGTGTTATGGTTTTAGGCTTTCAGAGGAAAGGAACTGGACCATATCCCCTGAAAATTGAGGTGGCTGAGGCAGGACAAGGCTGGTGAGTTGCTCTCTGCCCTCTTCATTGCTGTTTCAGGACAGCATTCGAAGCCCTCCAGCAACTGAGACCTGTGTGCTTTTGAAGGGCTGTTGGCAGGGTTCACCTTTGCTCTGTGTGTCTGAGAGCTTGATTGAGAACTTACACTAAATAAAGAAATAAACAAAATATCAGACTCTGAATTATTGCAAGTATAGCACTGTTCCCTCTTGGTCATAGCTTGAGGGTCATTTTTCCCTGCTTTGTGGTTAATGATTTATTGTCTTGCTCTAAACCAGCCATTCTTGTATACGGAGCAGGGTTAAACTTTCTTTTGCTCTCTTACTCTAACCAGCTCCAGGCCCTGTGATTGCCTGAAACCCTCTGCTTGATTCTGGATGTCCTATTACCCTTCCTCCTCCTTCCTGATGATTTCTCCCTGCTTTGTCCTTTCATCACTGCACTGCTGTCATACCCATCCTGGCAGTATCCTCCTAACCTAAACTGTCATGTGTTAATTGCTCTTGATTTCCTGCCCATAGTCTCCAGTCAGTGCAGCCTAACGAGTCCCTGTGTATCAGCTGGGGCACAGTAAATGACTATATGTAATCTCTTAGCTCGTTGGGAGGGTGAAGTAAAATGCTTTTACCTAAACCCCCTCCTTGACAGTTTAATGTGTTTTATTTTGGTTTTGCAAATGACTAATTGAATTTCTCTACGAATATAGGCAAAATAAGAAGTATAAGAAAGATTTAAACACCCTTTAATTTCACTTAAGTGAGTGTTTCTTTACTGTCCCTAATCAGGTAGGCAGCTTGGGTACTCTTTGATTCCCAATTATGCTTGTGATGCTCCTGGTCCAGCCCCTTCCAGGAGCAAACCTCTGTGTTGCGGTTTACGGAGGGAAACATTTTTCCCCATGTGCCTATAGTTCTTCTATAAAATGCTGGGCGTGCTTATAGTGCAATCACTAAAATAAACAGTAGTAACATCTCCTCCGCTTCCATAAACTTTCCTGTTCTACCCCCCATCTGCTTTGTCCCCTGGATGCCAGTGTAGCGCAGGTCCTTGCTGATATGCTAATCAACAGCAGTGATTTGATGGCATGTTTATTCCCAGGTACCGCGGGTGACTGATAAGCAGTTAACTGCAGCTATTTTTTTTCCTGCAGTGCCAGAGGCAAGTCCTGTGTTTTACCAGCCGTTGTGCATGAGGCCAGAGGAGAGACCAGTTCCCTGCAGGACTGTGGCTTTCCTTCAGGCTGAGTCGAAGTCATTTGACCCGCATTCAAAGGGCTGGGTAACTAATTCCTGACTGCAGGCTGCTTCGCTCAGCTGTGGAGATGGTTTATTGTATTGTAATAGGAGGTACAACAGCAAGTTTGTGACTGGTGTACTCTAGTGGGACCTGAAAGAGAAAGTTTCCAACTCAAACACTGTGCACCTTGCAGCAAGACTTGTTCTGCCTCGGTTTCCTGCCTGAAAACCTGGAATAATAACATTTGTTTTCTCTGCTTTTATTTGATCTATTCACAGCATAACACCTTGTATTGTTTCTAGTGAAATCTGGCCTTGAATTGTGGGATGGTGTTGCAATGTAAGATGAGTTATAATAATGCTTTCAGAAATATTTTTTGACTGCTCGGATTCTTATGTTATGTCTATCACTCTGGTACCCGGGCTTTCAGGATTTTGCTGTGGCTTTGTCTCTCCTTCCTTCCTTTGAAATGTTGAGATGTTCTTTCCAGCTGCCTTGTGTGCCTATGAGGCTTATTTCCCTTTCTGAAGTTTGATCAATTGTCTTTTGGCAGACATGTGAATTGGGCAACTGTGGTTTTGCAAAGGTCCTAGTTTTTCCCATCCCCTCTTTAAAAAAGGCTGCAGACAATGCTGTGATGTTTTGAATGAGGCTGTTCCTACATGAGTGTGCGTGTTCATGTGTCTTTTTACAAGCCTTGTTTCAGGATTGGGGTAAAATGTGAACTTTAGACAAGTTCGGGTTTTGGGGGGGGTCATCCTCTGTGATATAGTCCTTGCTGTGCAACAGTGGCCTGATGGACATCTTGTTGTGAGCTGCCCTTCAAAGAGAGGCCAAACATTCCTCTTGGATGTGACCCTGAAGATGAGGTGTAGTTGTGTCTTGGTTAAACCTCACCACATCTCTGAGATCACCAGCAGCACAGAATAAGGTGATTTATGGAGGCTTGGGCATGACAAGGACTGGATCATGTTCCAGGGCTCCTGAGGTCACTGCATCACGGAGATACCCCAGAAACAATCTCTGGCTGTCCCTTTTGCTTGATCCCCAAACCCTGTGGGCTCAGTTAATAAGATGTGGTGCAAGGCACATTTTACCTGCCTGTGCCGGTGTGAGAGGTGCTGCACAGGGAGGAGGGAACTGAGGATGCAGAAACCTCCTTGAAAGCTGCTGAGGGAGAGAGTGAACAATCATGGCAGGATGAGTGCAAGTTAAGTGACTGCACAAGTTGTCTCACTTGGGATTTTTCTTTCCATGATACTGGTTTACTAACAGTATGATTTCAGGGCTGATTTTCCCCTTTTCATGTACAGGCAATAAGTACCAGGGCAGAAAAATAGAAACATTAAAATCATATGTTATTTGAGCATTAAGATACGACAAGGCATGAATGATGGGACATTAATTCATGATGGTGTGTGACTAGGCAAGAATTTAAATGTCATAAGTTAGGCAGTCGTGTGTTTTATTGGAATGATAAAATTTTATTAGAAAATTTGGAGGGGGGGGTGGGGAGTGGAGTTTCCCACCAACCCCCTCCTCTCATTTGTATTTGTGAAGGGATGTGCTGTGAATTATGTCAGATGCAAGAGACCGTGGGATATTTACAAGGCTGCCATAAGAGCACGAGGTTTGTCTTCCCCAGGAGCTGTGGGTAACCGTGTCTGTAGACCTGCTAGTGACTGAGGATGAGTGTGTTTCACATCCGCTGCCCTCTGGGCTACTTCCCAGGCGGCTCTGCCGGTGCCCGCGGGTGTCCCTTGGGGTGGGGCCGTGGCCAGCGCTGTGCTCGCCGCGGGGCCGCGCTTCAGCACCACGGACAGGGCCGGCGGCCCCTGGTCCCGGCCTCCCTGCCTGCACCCACAGCCTCTGGTCCCGGCCTCCCTGCCTCCACCCACAGCCTCCCTGCCTTCACCCCAGATGCCAATCTTCCTGCCTGAAGCTGAGCTTCCCAG
>JAOXNO010000070.1:34359717-34372084 GCA_028565335.1 Limnodromus scolopaceus
TATATTCATATTTGTACCCCTTCCTTTCTTCAGAGGCTCTACAGAGCACTCGGTACCTTCCCAGCACATCACAGCCTCCGACACCTTTCCCTGATGCAGACAGACTTGGGGCTCAGGCCCAGCTGTTTCTTTTCTCTTTACTAATCCCCTCCAAGATCAGTGTTTGAGGTTATTCAGATCTCAGTGATTTCTGGATGTCCAAGTAGGTGGGGATTTTATTTTTTTTCCAATATAAATTTGATGCAAGAGCCTTCTAACAGCCAAGAGCAGAGCCCTAGTCCAGGAAGGAGAGGGAGGACCATACCCTGTCCCAGCACATCTGTGCTCGATGTGTTGAAGTTGACGTTCTTGTGTGGACCTTGCCCCCAGCTCTCCCAGTGCCTCCCTGTGTATTTGGGGTGACCTCCCAGCTGGCGTGGAACCTCCTTAATGCCTGTCCTTGCTACTTCAGTGTATTCAAGGGGGAGCTGGTGGGAAAAACATGGGAGACTGGTGGGGCATGTATTTGGGGTCTGGTGTCACCGTGTCCTTCAAGATGCTGGGAAACGCCCCTTGGACACTGCTCTCCTTCCCATGCTGTCTCCTTAAGCTGTGTCTCACTGCAGCACAGAGTTCTCCTCTTGCACAGAGCGATTGGGTTTGCTCTGGGTCCACTGGAAACCTGTGAGTAGGAGGCATTCCCCAGTTGTTCTCTGTTCCCAGCTTGAAGAAACATGCAATTTGAAGAAAACAGGCAGGATAAACCCAACCCCTCCCTGGATCTGTCAGCTGGCAACCCTTGTTCTCAGTCAGGACACATCTCCAGTATTATTTCAGTGTGCTGAAGCAGGAGAAAAGCCCAGCGTTTTATTTTGGGCCTAATGGATCTAAAATTACTACAGTTTGGGAGAGAAGAAATGGGGTAGGGGCAGAGCAGCCCTGAGGATGTCTCAGCTGCAGGAGGGTAGCTGTGGGGAAGGGCTCTTGCCCCTTGCATGTTGATTTTTTCTTTTCCTTGACCAGAAGACTGGCTCATTCTGTGGATGCTGCTGGACCCTGCCCTGCAGGGAAGCTGGCAGGCAAAGGGAAAGCAAATGCAGGGCTGACCGAGCTTTTAACCTTTCCTCGAATCCTCTGAGAACCCAGATGTCGTTGGAAAAGAGCAATGGAAACTGGACTTACACTCATTTCTCCCTCGTTGTGTGCAGAGGGCCAGATCCTTGCCTCTGATCTGCCTCGAAGCATAGGGGACAATATTGCCCACATCTGGTGGTGGTTTCCCATCTGTACCGTGTGCTGAACCAAAACTGTGAGCAACAGTAAGCTCTGAGGGGTGATTTGTCTCCAAACAAAGCTTCAAGCAGCTGGGAAATGCCTGAGAAAAGATGACTTGGAGGGTGTGGAAGTGTCACGGGGTTGGAGATGGCCTTTAAAACAACCTTTAAAGTGTTTTGGGATGGGCTGGGATGAAGGCAGCAGCAGAGATAGCTTGCTGCGTTGGCAAAGGCAGTGGGAGGAGAGGCGTGGGGCAGATGTGCCGCTGGCGCCGGCTGTGGGAGCCCTGTGACAGAGGCGTGGTGCCTCACGCCTTCCCACTTGCTCTGCAACTTCTGTTTTGTAATGCTATTGTTTAAAGAACAATGCAGGAGACCAGCCCCTTCCCTCTCCTTCAGCCCTGTTTCGGTGACAGTTGAGATTTTACAAAGCAAGACTGTGCAACTGGGAAATACAGAGGGGCTGGTGGTTCCTCCTCTGGGATCACACTTCCAGGGCTAGCAGGTGGGCATTGGAGTGGCAAGGTCTCTTCTTGTGTGTCACCGATGATGGTTTCTTGTTCTGTTCTAATGCAGGATGCTCTGAGTTTGGGAAACTATTGCAAATTCTGGCTCTAGCCCTAGAATAAGAAGTAATTTGGGGAAAATGAGATGATAATGTGATGGAACACACTGTGCTACAGATGCCTTGCAAGGCATGGGACAATACCCATAGACATGAGAAAGGAGTTAGTTACGCTGACCGAACTCACAAAGGACGATTGAACCTCAGAGGTGTTTTGGGTCAGTAAAGACCTGGGTGTTGCTAAGGGGTTGCTCGAAGAGCAGAAAACTGGACTGTAGGTCATGTCAGACCATGGCTGGAGGACCTCTGTAATCCGTCCTACTCGTCCATAGCATGAATACATGTGTCCTGATGCTGAGCCTATGCAGGGAGCACAAACGGGAGGACTGCTGGCAGCTGGGAAATCTCAGGGTGACCAATTTAACACTGTGTCCTGGTCTGCTCGCTCTGCTCTCCGGCTCTCACCTGCGCTTGACATCTCCCGGTGCTTTTGCAGGCTCTATCTCAAGCGTGTCCTGCTGGGGCTTTGTGCTGAGCTATCGGAGATTTCAATTGAGTCTAGTATTTGCAGAGCCTGATTTGTGGGGAGACCTGTGCTGCCACAGCTTCTGGGACTTGCTGGGGTAATTTTAGCACATTCATTAAGGGAGGACAGTACATTTTTTCCCTTAATGAGCAAAGCTGCTTACTAAACAGGAAAAGGAGGGAGGGGGAAAGGGAGGGCAGGACGGGCAATAGGGAGTGTAACATTGCTTTTAGAGGTCACTGGAGTTATCTGGCAGGGACAAGCAAGCCCCAGAGTGACTTTCCAGTGTTTCTCTGGTTCAAACCCAAAGCTTTAGCAGCTTACTCGCTGCAGAAATGAAGCCTGGATGGAGCTGCTCCAGCATGTGAGGCTGCTGACATTTTCTTCTCCTGTGGCCACCAGCACCCAGCCAAGGCTGCAGCGAGCAGCTGCAGTGAGATGATGGCAAGTGCACCCGTTGTGCCCAGAGCACAGAGGATATCAAGGGAGTCCCACTCGGTGCCACTGGCATATCCAGTGCTGGGGACTGCAGCTGAGGATGTGCATCTTGCCTCTCATTTCTGACAGGCAGTTGCTCACGCTCCCTGAGCCCCAGCTGCTCCGTGCGGTTAATCCCCCCCGATCAGGATTTTCAGAGTGGCACCATGTTATTAAAACGTGTGAAAAACTTCTCCCATGCAGAAGTAAATGTGTCAGGTTGGAAACAGGGGCGAGTGGAGAATGGAGATGCGTGGAGGAGGGACAGGCGTGGAGGGTACCTCCCCAGCAGCAGCGTTTCTGCCATCGCGTTGGGCTGAACTGCATAATATAACTTACAGTTTAATTACAGGGGCTCCTGCTTGTTGGTGTCATTAATGAGGCATCCGGCTTAATTTAGCTGAATAAAAATGGCTTTAATAATGGAAACATATTTGGCTGCTGGGTTATTGAGGGAAGAGAAAACATGTTGTCTCCTCTTGCGCTGAAGTCCACTTGTTCTGGGTTGCATGGATCCAGACGTCTCTCTTGTCCCACGTTCACCCACCTCTTTTCAAGTGCAGGAGGAGGATGAATGGAGAGAAAGAGCAAGAACTGGGACTTTGCTGTCACTCGGTGATAATGTCCCACCTTTGAGGTGTGCCTGGGGTTACTGGTGGAGAAGGCTGGTGGGGACATGGCATGATAAGCCACCTGCAAGGCAGGAGGGCTAGGAGCAGGGCTGCTGGGGCAGGAGGAGAGTGGACTGGTGTTGAGCCTGAGTCACGAATCAGTTCGGTGTCTGCCGCTCTGGACCTGGTCCAGGCGAGCTTCATCCAACCCCTTTTCCCTACCCAACTCCTTTGAAACCTGCTCCAGAGGCAAAAAGGAGCCTGGCAGCTATTTCTAAAGACTGTCTCTGTGGAAAATAGCATCTTGTGAGTGATGGAGAAAATGTCCCGTGGCAAAGAAGCAGTTTGAATGTGCTCCAGGAGTGCTGATGGCAGGTCTGTCCTGAGAGAGACAGGCTCCTGTTCGCTGCTGAGAAATATGCAGGGAAGGTGTTTTGCTTCCCTCCCCCTGTGTTTCCTCGATGCGTGATGTGCCGTGTTTTATTACAGGTGGAGCTGATGCACAGGCTGTTATGAAGGTTGTCTGGCACGCTCCGCTACAGGACTGCTTCCACTTTCCTATAAGTCTGCCAAATTTTAATTGCTCAGGCTGAAGTTTTCTGTGTTGGATGTCTGCTCCTGGCTGTTTTTTTTTTTAATTTATTTTTTTTTTTTATTATTTCTCTCTAGTTTCAAATAAAAATCTGCTTAGGTGTTTGAGGTGGCAGAAGGGAGGGGGGGAAACGGGATGTTTTGCTCAAGCTAGGGAATACTGGTGATGTTCCTGTTACAGAGCACCTGCGCCCTCCTTTAGTGGAGGGGAAGAAACTTTGTCACAGGTCAGATTTTGCTTGGAAGACCTGATTTTGCTCGGAAGACTTGATTTTGCTCTGGGACGTTTCCTTACGTGGGCAGAACGGCTCTTGACCCAAATGGAAGGGAGAAGTTTTGCAAACTGTTTGGGGGTGGACAGGGGAGACGAGGAGCAGCAAGTCTTGTTGGGACACTGGGGCTGGATGTGGGAGAATATAAAAGCAAGAAAGATCATAGGAAATTTGGGCATGGGTAAGGAAATTTGGGGTGAGAAGTATTTGGGAGTGGCTGGAGAAAGATGGGTAGTGTGATTCTGCTTGCTGGGGAGACGGGCTTGATGGGGTGGGGAAGGCAAATAGATTGGGAAGGAGAGACCTGGTGCTGCCCAGCCATGGGTGCAGGAAGGGTGGGAATTCGTGTCACTGCAAATGATGAGGATCTGGAGGTAACAATGGACTTTCAACCCTGGAACCAGAATGGGCAGTGGTAGAGGACTAGTGGTAGCTGGGAGAGGACTAGTCCTGCCAGGGGAGGGACTTGATTTTCCCAGTCCTCCCTGTTTATTTTCTACAAAATGCAGGGAAACTCAGTGTACACAGCCCAGGTTTGAGCACAGGGGGAACCTTGTGAGCACTGACCGGGAGTTACAAAGTGCCGGAGCTCGGTTCACCCGCGGAGCTGGAATTAAATCTCCTCGTATGCATGTGCTGCAGCACTGTCTCTAATTACACAATCACATGCTATCTTCCCCAGGAAACCTGCCCCATCCGGCACGCGGGATGGATCTATTCTGGGGAGAAATCAGTGCTGTGCAGTGAGATTTCTCCATAGGAGCTCTCTATCTTTTGCGGCAGAAGTCAGCAGGTGTACCCTTTGGATGTGGAAACCCAATCCTGGAATCTCTGACCTTTGGAGTTTTTGTGACCGAAATAGTGTATTTTTAATATGTGTTTATGTGTATAGTCCCTTTCTGTCTCTGTGCTGAGATCAGGGACCTTTGCAGGGGTCTATTGCCAGGACCTTTCTGAGGTTTTAAATTGTCTGAGGTGTCTGTTTCCAATGACAAACATGTTCCTCCCCACGTGTGTCCTTGTTGATTGAAAATGGAGCCGTTGTCGCGTGTCCCCCTGACCAGCCCTGCAGAAGTTGATGGTCAGGTCAGATTGAACATCGGCTTTGCCCTTTGAGAGCAGAGTCTCCTGCCAGATGTGTGCAAGTGAAGACCCATCTCCTCTTTGCCTCATACTTGCTGTGGTTTGTTGTCTGGGGGATGGAGGAGGTGGTAGGAGTTGGTTTTCAGGGACTGCAGGAGATGAGAAGCGGAGCACATCTGCCTGGCAAAGCTCCTTGCATTAGTGAGGATGTTTCCTTTCTCCATCTCTCTGTGTCCTAAATTGTAATAACACGATCATGCTATTTTTGATTCCCTTATTTGCGTGGAAAGCCTGTTGTTTTTTCTCTTCTCTTTCAGAATCCAATTTTCTCTTGACATTTCTGCCTAATGTAGCAAAACATGACCTTTGAGAAAGGACATTCCAGCAAGATTCACTCCCTCCTCTGCATCTCTGCCTCTCTCCCACATCTTGCTGTCTCTCATGCATCCCCCTTTACGCTTCCTTCTTCTCCCTGCTTGGGGGAGGGAGTTTACTGTCTCGCTTTTCAGTAGCAGCGAGCTGCTCCTTCCCCTCCTACTTCTCATCTGTCTTTGCAAAGTTTCCAGGTGCTCAGTGCTCCGGGGTGGATTAAAAAGGGAGTTTTGCAATATTTCCCCCCACTCCTCCCTCCCTGACTTAGTTTCACCTGCTATTTTTGCTGCTTTTCTAAACTTTATCGGAGGCTGGGAGCAGTTTGTCTACAGCCGTAGGAGTGGTGGGATCTTAGTCATGTGAAATGAGGTACCTGTGGTTTGCCATGGTTTCTGCAGCGGGATGGTCTGATATGAAGCAGAGCCAGAACTTAATGATGCAGCGTTGTGCCGTGGAAGTGTTCGGGCTTATTCTTCTGCCAGGCTCACCGAGAGCCTTTGGGATGACGCGTGAGCTGTGTGAGCTGCAGTGACTTCCCCACTCCTAATTGCAGGGTTTTGGGCTTTGCAGCATCGTTTGGTGGCAGGTGGGACAGGAGCAGAGTTGTTTTTGCTTTGGTTGGTCCCTGGGCTGTGCCCTCTCTGCGTTTGCCCAGCACGTGCCTGCCCTTGCTGCAACCCGGTGTAAGGTGACAAACGAATCTCTCATCCCGAAGCCTCGTGGATCAGACCTGCACCAGCAGGAGCAGTTCTGGGACTTGCTGTCTTAGTTTTAGCTCATTTCTGCAAATCAAAGCGGGATCGCGCGTTGAGCCAGGCACTGCTGGGTTGCCCACTGTCACCTCTGTGCCACCTTGTCCCCTACCTCCTCTCTGGCCAGCTGAGGGTTTAATGAACCTCTGAGTGGTTCATGCCTCTGGCCCCTTGTTACCCTTTCCAGCGAGTGGGGTCATGGTAGGATGGTACCTGAGACTCGCACTGAGCTGCCCTGCTTGCCCACAGCCTGCCCGGGCAGCTCACAAAGGGGAGGGGGCTGGCGAGGACGGGGCTGGATTCAGCAAAGGATATGAGGCAGCATCTCCTGTGTTTTCTGGAGGCCAGCATAGATGTGGGAGGTTTTGGGTTTCTGCCAGAGCTTGTGACCACCCATCTCTCTGCTTACCCCATGGACTGGTCCCTCAGATGGTGGCTTTCAGGCTGGCTGGACGTCCCCAGGAAGGCTGCCCACTACAGAAAGCATTTTGTTACCATCTTATCGTGTTGTTAGAAACTGAGGACTTTCTTTCTGATTGCTCTGCCTCAAACACATTTTTTCCTTTTGTTTTTAGTAATTCAACTACTTCAAGTCCAGGTTGGATGGGGCTTTGAGCAACCTGGCCTAGTGGAAGATGTCCCTGCCCATGGCAAGGGGATTGGAACTCAATAATTTTTTTTTTAAGGTTCCTTCCAATTCTAACCATTCTATGATTCTGCTTAGGTTGCTTTTACACTCTCTTATTCTGTCTAGCTTTCAGCTGAAGAGGTGACGTCTTCTGGGTTGCAAAGCTCTCCCAGGTAGATGAGATTTTGTGTTTTTGCAAGTTTGGGCAGATGGAGAGAGGGATGGGGAGCTGTTGGCTGCTGTAACAGTGGTACCCCTGGGTGCAAACAACACACAACCATACCAGGACACTTTGAGCATGCAGCTACTGCAGATCATATGATAGCACCTTGGGTAATCATCGTGCTGTCATTTGAACATAGCTGTTACTATTTTTAACACGCCGTTTGTACCTACTTTTTTTTTTTTTTTGTTCAAAGTGTGAAATTAGACTTGTTCTTTCTGCTTACGCTTGGTCAAGCTCCAGATTCATGGGCAAGAATCGGGCACATCTTGCTCTGTTTGTTTTTTTCCTTAACATGGCAGCATGATATAAACCCTTTTCCCTCTTGGAAAAAATAAGTAAAATGAGAAACTTCCAATTGAGTTTGTCCTCATTAAAATCTCTCATTATAAAATCTAAACTTGGGCACTAAACTGCTTGACAGCCTCCCCATAGAGGAGGACGATGAGCTCTGCGGAGGTGGTAGGGCCACGTGCAGGAAGAATTATTTACCGTGACTACTTTTTTTTTTCTTGTTAATTTTCAGAGACCTCTCTGGGAACCGGCTCACCACTCTGTCATGGCAACTCTTCCAGACCCTGCGACTCTTTGAACTGTAAGTCCCACCCTAGAGGTGTCTCCTGGGAGAAGAGGGGAGGCTGAGCGGAGGAATGATTTCCAAACAGAGCTATTTTGAAGCCTGTGTATAATTACCTAAAACTCCAGTGGGCAGCACCATCCTTGGGAGGGTTTCCTGGGCACAGGAGCACCAGAGCAGAACTGCCTCTCTTTTAACTTCGCAGCAGCCGGCTAATTAATGTCGGTATGATGAACAAGTCATGCTTGGGGTAGTAAATGGTTGACTAACTCTGGGAACACATTAGAAATACTTACTAGGCTGGATTTTGAATGCATCTTCTCAAATGCTTGATCCTCATCTGTTGCAGAGTAGGGCTAACTGTTTTTCTTTAGCTCATGGACAAGCTTTATAAGACATTAGCTTTTTAGGCAAATAACTCCCTTGTTCTCCAGCAATCAAGGCACCTCCCAGCTCCTATGTGGGAGATGAGATAGTGTCTCTCCTGGGGCACCGGTGGCCTTCAGCCTGCTGAATTATTGATGGAGCATTCAGCACTGTGCTTGAAGAATAAGTGGACACGAAATCAATGGAGCGTTGCCCTGATGACCTGTTTTGTTGAATTTTAGAAATAGTTGTTTGGTGGGTATAAAAAATATATATATGTAGGATTTGTCCCAGAGGATCCTGGGAAGCTCCATTCATCCTCACTGATGATCAATAGAGCTGTAAGCTAGAAGTGACTTATGAAAGAATAAAGAGAGTCTTTCAAGTGGGAGTAAGTGTGTTATCACCGGTGTTACTGCAGTGTATTTTATTTCTGTCAAATTGTTAAATGAAAAATACTAATAGTGATATTAGAAAATAGAGAAACGCCCTTCTGATGGGGAATCTGGCTTGCAGAGTTAAAATGCTGAATTTGGAATTTGTCTCCTCACTGATTACAGCTCTAAATATTTTTCAAGCCTGGCTCAGGTTTCAAGTTTAATAGCATGAGTCATTTGTATTCTTAGACCTTTACTTATTGTCATTGCACTGTCTGGCAAAACTCAGATTGATGGTTGTTACCCAAGAGAGACCCAAGAGTAGAGGAGCAAATGGGGCTGCAGTCCTGAGCGAGAGGCACTGGCAGGGCCTGGGGTAACGGTGAGCCTGCAGATTAATGGGGATAATTCCAATGCAGCTTGTTTTTATGCGGCTTTGTTTCATTTGGTCATATTTTGGTTCTTCAGGCATGTCCCAGGTCTGCCAGCCCAAGTCAGGCTCAAAAGACCAATACCAGGCACAAAGGGAATTGAGGTGCAGCTGTTTGGGCAGCAAAGTGTGCTTATCCCCACCTGATAAAGAATACATCTGCGTTGTTCTGCTACCGTGATCCCGACAGGGAAGCTGGTGTGCTTGGCTTTGCTTTGGTTGGTGTCAGCAGAGTCACTTGGGGCCAGTGCTCTGCAGCCTGGCAAACGGGAAGGATTGGAATTACTTGGCTCCAGTTGGAGCTGTGCTGAGAGTGGTTTTCTCCAAGAAAACAAGCCCTGATTGATGAAAGAAGTAATGCAGATAGAAATGTGGGAGTTTGTGGGGCGGGTTGGTGGGAAGAGGTAATGGGGTGAGAATGCAGCACTGACGTGATGTGTGGTGCCCATGGTGTCCTGCAGGGAGGCTTGGCACCACGTGGGGCTGGAGCCTCAGCCAGACCTCTCCTATCACTGCACTGTGAAAGCAGTCTTGGCAAACCAGCCCCTAGCATCAGTTCCAGTGATCAGTTTAGACCCACAAGTGTGTGTGCCCACAGGGTCTGGCTTGCTGTTGGCTGGGCTGGAGTAAGAGCCTGGTCAAGTTTATCTTCTTCTGAGGAATCGATTTGTCACTGATGCTTCCTGACAAATTTTCCCTTGTCATTAAGGACCCTCCATCCATGTGAGCACAGGTAGGATGGTCAGTACCAGGACAACATGATGATGCTGTTCCCCAAAATGTGAAAGGAGAGGGATATTTTAGCTGATACCTGCTGGAACGTTGGTGTTAATGGAGCATCGAGATGTGCCTACAGTATCCTCCTGGGGCCATGAAATTGTCCTACTGAGCTTTGGGTTTGTTTGAGAGAAGACAGTGTGGAAGTTTAGCCTGAGCTATGGGCTCTGAATAAATCATTCCTATAAAGATGCTTGGAATTAAGGTAAAGACATATGCTAAGTCATGGTTCCGAGCGCTAGAAGGATGGGACCTGTTGATGAGGAAAACTAAATCTCAAGACAGGGAGAAATTAGTAATGGATGTGCAAAAGTGGGAAATATTGTATTTTTTTTTAGAAATGCAGAGGATGGGTGCGTAGAAGACAGTTTTTTGGCACACTGAGCTCCAAGAAGGCTTCCAGAATCTGGGAGGGAGACAGAATACATGGCCCACATAAAGTGAGTGTGAAGCACTGGTGAAAGCTAGAAAGGGAGTTGCAGACTGACATCAGCCAAGAACTTGAAGTTGAGCCAAAACTCTCTGGAGAGGAAGAAGGCGGTGAGCAGCAGAGACCGATGCAGAGGCAGCAAGCCTGAGGAAGGCAGACAGAGCAGCAGCAACACTTGTGCACGGCTGTGGAGAGGCCAGAAGATCCCAGGGGCAGGCAGATGCTGGCAGGAGTCTGCTCTTCTTGAGAGAGATAGGTCTACGGGGAGGATTGGTGGGACAAGTGGGTGCAGGTCTGCAGTGGTTCATGGAGTCCCAGTGCTAGCAGGCAATTGTGGATCTTGAGGGAGGATAGTCACCGAAGGCAAAACTGTGACGTGCAGCGAGGCAGCTCAGAGCAGCAGAACATGTGGGAAGGGAAGTGATGAGAAGATCGTTTCTGGGAGAGTGCTGGGAGTAGAGGAACTACAACTGATGTGACATGGAGATTGCCAGGGAACATGAAACCTGACAAAGCCGCTCATAGTGAACATGGAGGAGGAAAGAGCAGAAGACTAATGGGAAGATCATGCCATGCTATGAAAGCAGGCAGGTGGATGGGAACCCGGGGCTTGAAACAGCTGCCTGACTGCATTCAAGGTATCTCAAGCTCGGGAAGATGGTATTGCTTTAAAGCAGAGTTTCTTGTCAAACGGAGTTGAGCTTTTCTCCTGCTGACTCACAGAAGAAAGGATGGCAAAAAGGAGGCACGCTTCCAAAGAATATTATCTCTTTCTCCTCCTGGTCAGAAGCAAGGCTTGGAATGGTTTCCAGTAACTCCAGCCCTAATTCCCACAGCACAGGCTGACCTTGACCAGCAGGGCTCGAGCTAATGTGTGCACAGCTCTCCTAAGTCTGAAGCCGAGTGCGCGCAGGGAATCATCTGACACATGCAACAGCTCATAAACATTGGACTTAGAGCCTTTCTTATCCAGAAGTCACAGCTGGTTTCCTCTGTCATGTCCTTGGCTTCCTTTGTCATGTCCTCAGAGAGCTTAGGGCTGACATTTCAAGAAATTCCTTCCCGGAAAGACCTAAGACTCTGGATCCAATTACTTCTTTGGTTGTATAAAACCTTGTAGTCCTGAACATCTTACCGCTCTGCCCGGCCCATCAACATTTCTTATGCCAGCAGTCCCTGCCAGCTTACCCTGCAGTAGATTTCTGCAATGCTACAGCAAGAGGCTTTGGTGGGGATGGGGCACAGCAGCATCTCTGTTAATGTTATGAGTCCAACTTAACATCGTCTGTGGCTCTGGCTTGAAAACTTATTGCCGCCAACAGTCACACTAATAGAGTTGTAGCTAGACAGTGGGTACTTGCCTGCTCTCTGCATTAGCTAATCCAGCCGTCAGACGCCACGCGTTGCTCCCTGTCTGAGTTCTTCCCTTTCTATCCCATCCTTCTCTGGCAGGGGTTTGGAAATTACAGTTTTGGCTGGACCGCCAAGAGAAGCCCTGCTTCTGGGAAATAAATAGAAGTGAAAAACAAAAATAGGTTTCGTTCTGTCTCTGCTGGGCGCTCTTTGGTTCTCAGGCTTAGGTCTGAGTCCCGAGGTAGGAGAGTGCTTTAATTGCAAGTGTATGAAGCCTCGGCAGCAGTTTTATGTGAATCAAAGCAGACAGGGGAAGTGAGGCAAGGATCTCCACTGCCCTCTGAGCGGCTTTAGCTGCAGACAGCTTTGTTTTAGCTGATGAGCGGGGAGACATGGGACATGGTATGTGTCTCATCTCTCTGTCTAGCCTGAAAAAAAGCCCGCTCTGCGTGTGTGTGAAGTCCTGGCTGTCCAGTACATCCTGTGATGCTGATGGCATCCCTCTCCTGCCCTGGTCCAGCCTTGTGTAGGCCGTCCAGGCAGTTTTGGGAGGTGATGTGTACAGCATTCTGTGGGGAGCAAAGCTGGGCTCAGCCAGGCACTTGCAGCATTGCTGTATGTGGAGAGTAGACTTGGTGCCCAGATGGCTCTGGGGTTTCAGCTCTCTCATCGTCCCCTGAAATGAGGGTGCAGGGCACAGTTGT
>JAOXNO010000070.1:34372535-34395976 GCA_028565335.1 Limnodromus scolopaceus
CACCAATGAAGACCTCTTGGCTGCCCCACTGTGCCTTTCAGCACCAGGTTTTGTCCTTCCCGCTGTGATGGGAGATGCCTCCATGGCACATGGTGATGCCTTCTGGCATGACAGTAAGTTTTGGCCAAAGGGCACTTTGTAGTCCCCAAGATGCTTCTCCTCCTTGAAGAAAAGGGATGCAGAGGGTTGTAGGTAGCGGGGACACGTTACAGAAGTCATGAGAGGAAGGATTGGAAGGAGCTGCAGCTCCTAATGATCCCTGCAAGCCATGAGGCTGGGGTACTGACGGGGTCTGAGGAGAGAGCTGGAGGTGCAGGACAGTGTGAGCATGGCAATCTATGTACTTCTCTGGAGAGCTGGCATGGCATGGCATGGCAGGACAGGTGCCAAGCAAGGAGGGAGGGCATCTCCCAAGCGTCAAGAGTGCTTTTGCAGCGTGTGTTCCGGAAAACGGGTGCACACATCCGTGCCCCTTCTACCTGCGGTGTCATGCCAGCTGCCCGTGGCACTCGGCAAATCCAGCTGGTGATGGGAGTTAATTTGTCCAAAAGCCCCTGTGGGGGTCTCGATTAGAGCGAGACGTTGGGGCAGGTCGTGGGTAAGTTCTGCCCTGAAGCCCGCTGCTCCTGTATTATTCATGGGCCTTCATGAATTAGCAATGGGCCGGGAAGGCTGCTGTCTATTACTTACAGAGCTGCCCTTAAGTGCTAGGACAGCGGCTCTCCCCAGCAGCCTCATTTTGTGAGGATATTTGTAAGGGAGCAGAATTTCTCCCCTGTTGCCTCTGAGCTGCCGCAGCTCCCTGGTAGGTCCCAGGGTACAACTCTGTTACCTGATCTACCGTCAGCTGAGCCCATGGCTCTTACCCTTGTGCCATCCCACGTCCTGCTGGTAGCAGTGACCTTGGGGGAATCCCGAGGAGAAGGTGGATTTGTGGCCGTGCTGAACAGGACGTAAAGCCTGTGCGAGGCACTGGCTGTACCTGTCGTAGCATGGAGGGAATGCCTCGTCATTCGAATCCCACCAAATCACTGTGCTAATCTGCTTGGATCTGTTGTATTTAGTGCTTTGGCCTTTGAGTCACTTGTCTGAGCTTTGGTATCTGTCTTGCAAAGGTTTAGGTGTTTGTGATGGGAAAGGAATGAACTAATGAAAAGCCACAGAGTGAAGTTTAACTTGGTGCTTGTTCCAAGAAAAGGTCAGATGGCATCTTCTTCTATGAGAAGATTCAAAGTGGCATCATTAGGGTTCAGGTTTAACACCCCTGGGTACTACCAGAAGATCCTTTCTCCTCCTCCTCCTTATCCAGCATTGTATTGACAAAAGAACAGCTGCACATTTTTGGAAGGTTGTTTCCAAATCCTGTTAGTCGGTGGAATTAATTTTATAATAGCAAGCATGAATTTTGCAGTAATATGTGGAACAGACCAGAAAAACAGCTTCCCCCTATATGACAGGGGGAATCTAGATGTCATGTGAAGCAACATTTTGACCTTTGGAGATGCCTTTCTGCTTTGGGGTGACTGAGCTTACCTTTTGCAGTGCAGTCTCCTCTGCTCCCTTATTTCTTTTACTTCACAGTTATGTGGGGAGATATTTTGTTTGTTCAGGAAGTGTCTCTTGTTTTGCGGAAGTTATCACTGCAGCCCATGTTGGTAACACAGTCTGTCCTGGCTGAGCACTGGGCTCTCCTCCCTGCTGGGACCTGCCCTCCTCACATCTCTACAGAGACCTGCAGGGCTTTAAAAATGTAAATGAAATGGTTAATAGGTTGGAAAATCAATTATAATAAACATTCCTGTTATATAAACTGTGTGTAAGTATGTTTTAAATGGAGTACATTAAAGGCAGTGCTTTTTTCCATTTCTCCTGGCTAGGTCAGCAGGGTCTCAGTGCAGTGCTATTTGATTTGATTAAAATGCACGATACCCTGCACATTAGCTCATGTCCTGGGTCACCAGGAGGCTGTGTTCATACAAGGTACTTGGGAGAAGAGCTGCCAGCTTCACTGAGCACTTGTGGGGGCTGGAGATGTGCTTTGCCCAGCAGGGACTTGAACCTCCACTGAAGTGGGAATTGAAGACATGAATCAATGCTTCACAGTGGTGGGGATGTGCCTGCTCCTTTGCTGAGGGATGGGTGTTTTGGGTGCCTGGATGGCTGTGGGACTGAGCTGCAGACGTGCAGATCTTGTGGTGAAAGATGTGTATCTATGTGCTGCCCTGGGAGATGTAAAACCTTGTGTGAGTGCATGAAGGAGACTTTGTGAACTTGCGGATGTGTATCCTTGGTCTCTCTTGGAGGTGGAAGATACATAGGAACAGCATGTGCCAGAAGACCCCAGCCAAATAACAGAGAGGAGATTCTCCCTTAACTCTAGAAGGCCCCTTGTGCTCACATGGTGACTGTTCTTGGAGAGCCCAGAGCTGGGCAATGTCCTTGGTTGTCCTTCTCCACCCCACCGTCCTTTCTCATGCTCTCTCTGCCCACAGGAGACTAGAGAGGAACCTTTTTAACTGCAGCTGCGACATCCGCTGGATCCAGCTCTGGCAGGAGAAGGGTGAGGCAAACCTGCAGTACCAAGAGCTCTACTGCATGAACATGGACGCAGCCATCATCCCTTTGCAGGAGATGAACATCACCCAGTGCGGTAAGGACTCCCAGGGTCAGGGATGAGGGAGACTGGGAGGGAGCCCTGCCCTATCCAGCACCTCTGGTTCAACCATCTGCTTGGGGAACCTGGTGCTGCAGAATCCTGTCCCGTGGTCAAGAACAAGACGATTGAAGCTCATTGGGGCTAGTTTGTGGATTAAAAATAGAGTATCTGGGTAAATGTGGGGCTGCTGTTTCTGTAGGTGTGAAGGTATTGGGTGATTTGGAGCATTTCCTTCACTGTAATGCTGTTGCTTGACAAAGTGTCTGTGATGAGTCTATGTGATGTCTTGAAAAGGGACATGTTTCACATTCCTCTTCCTCTGTCTAACAAATCCTAGAAACAGCATATTGTTAAAAGTCACTGCCACCATATCTTTCGTAATTACTCTTAGGAAATGCATGTCTCTATTCATTTTCTTTTGTTTCATTTTGTCAATTGAGAGCCTGTATCTGTAGGGAAGAGTCAGGAATGACTCTATATCTCATTCTCTTTCCTGCTGATGTTTAAAAGAGTCCAGTGGCCCTGGGAGCAACATGAGGCATGTTCAATAGTTATCTCTTTTTCCTTCACCTTGTTCACACGTCAGCTGCCTGTTTGGTGTCAGTTTTAGCTCTGCTATTGCCATTACTGGAAAGCATCCCTTGAAGAGTAAAGGGAAGTAGGTGTACCTTCAACAGAACAATTAAACTGCCTATACACAAGCAGCTGCCAAACTCACGGGTTGAAAAAAAGAGGAAACACAGAGGTTTTTCTTTTTCTGATGATCATCCTCTGTTCTAGGAATTTAGGCTTATTTCTTGTAGTGGTAGTATACAAAGAGCATGCACATTTGGATTTGCATTGTTTTTATTTTTTTTTTTATTCAAGTTCATGATGTCCCTTTATTAAGCTCTGGAATTAGGCCAAAGTGTGCCTGCATGTGGATGAACTAAAAAGATTTGAGAGACCTCTGTAATTTCCTCCCCCAATTGGAAGAATAATCTGCAAGGATTAGAGGACAAAAAAAATATCCTTTGTGATGAGGGAGGGGAGGAGAAGTTGACCGCATCAGTGACAGTATTAGACTTGATGGGACAGCAGGGTGCTGATCTGGGAACACAAATGTGCTGGCGTGCAGGGTGAGCACCTCCTCTGACCTTGCAGTCTCCTGGAAGGGAAAAGATCTGCCACACTGATCTGCTTTCCTCTAGAGGAGAGTCTGTCTGCTCACAGCATTAAGACTACTCAAAGGATCTTGTAGCAACGCCTCATTTGTCTTTGTCCTTTGGTGCTAAAGGGCTGGTGTGGCTTGGTGTGGCCACATTTGATATCAGTTGAACCTGGTGAGATGGTATGTATCCCTCCCATCTCCCTCTCTGCTGATTCCTGATGCCCCAGCAGGGCCACCTATGCAACTTTACCAGGCCTTAACTGCTGCCTCTTTTATTCTGGCACCCCTCCAAATCAGTGCAAGGTTGCTTTCCTCCTGATGTCACTCCCTGATAGCAACAAAAGGATGTGCATCACCATCTGTGACTTTGGGGCAGCGTGATAGATGCTGCTGCCCTACAGTGGGAGGTGGCGATGGGTCAGATCCCCCTTGCCCTGCCTACCCAATTTGCCTCTACAATGAGCTCAGAAAGCCTTCCTCTTGCAAGAAGGCTGTTTGCCCTTCTTGCAACCAGAACTATCTTGTTTCATGTTGCAAGGATATTTGGTTCCTGTGGCAGCAAGTAAGGAAGTGGTGTAAATCAGGGCCACCATAAATCAGTGAATCTCTCTGCCACCTCTGAGGAAGAACAAGGGCACCTTTTATTAGGAGAGCTGCAGTTAATACGAGAACATATCCTTGGTCATCGTCTCTTGGTTGTTATAAATTAGAGGGGCACTCTTATTGCCAGGAGTGCTGGGCACTCTGTGCCTTGTCCCTGGATGTAGGAATGCTTTGGATCCTCTCCCAGCACATGCAGCTTTCCCATCCCAGGTGACTGCCTTCGAGAGCAGCTTCTATGGGAGTAGAAGAGATGGGGAAGGATTTGGTTTTGTTTTTTTTCTTTTTTTTTTTTTTGAAGGGAAGGGCAGTCAGAACTGGACACCAACTTTTGGATTTGAGTGTGATGGGGGGTTCTGTTCAGCTGGCACATCTCCAGTGTCCATACTTTCCCTTGTCTCCATGCCTCATCCTTCCCTCAGTAACACAAGGCTGTGCTGTTGTCTCTTGCTACTTATCCTGGCGTGTTGGAGGTTGATTTTGGGAAACAACTTGGCAAGATCTGTGTCCACATGTGTGGACCTTGCGGCTGGCTGTAGCAAACTCTGCTCTGTACCTGAGCTCCTTGGTGTCTGGCTCTCCTAGACCTCCCCGAGATCAGCGTGAGCCACGTGAACCTGACGGTGCGGGAAGGAGAGAACGCTGTCATCACCTGCAATGGCTCAGGCTCGCCACTGCCTGATGTCGACTGGACAGTGGCCGATCTCCACTCCATCAACACACACCAGGTAGGAGCCACGGGACCTCAGTGCTGGCTGTGCCTGAAGTGGCACGGGCAAGACAGCTGCAATGGGTTCCCCTGGTCTGTGCGTGCAGGGCAGAGGGTTGGGTAGATGGTGGAGACTGCTATGAGAAATGGGAAAGGGCTGTATCCAAAGGAAAAAAGGATGCCATACCGTATCCCCATGAGAACCTGGGAACTACCTGAAAGCAGCAAAACCTTCACTCTGTATGGCTGGAAAGTCAAGATGAGATAGCTTCATATCTTACTGCTCCCTAATTGAATTAACTTGTGTCTCTTTTAATGAAACTACCTGTTTACAGAGGTGTCTGCAAAAGCTGTAGCTGAAATAGGCAGCTAAGCAAATTTTCCTAGAGGCAAGGCGTGTTTATCAGTGCTACAGTGCTGTTGCTCTCCCCCTCCCAGTAGTTTGTCTTATAGGATATGGTGTGCTGAATCAGACGAGGAAACACTTCCCCTCACCCAGATTCTAGTTGTCCTCGGATTCTGGAGACCTTCTTGCATCTTATAAGGAAACTGGGATCCTCATCTTCTGGGTGCAGGAGTGGGGAGGAGAGAAGCCAACAGGTGCTCATTTCTGTCTGTCTTTTTATCTGCGATTTTTAGACCAACCTCAATTGGACCAATGTTCACGCCATCAATTTGACCTTGGTGAATGTCACCAGTGAGGACAATGGGTTCCTGCTTACCTGCATTGCTGAGAACGTGGTGGGGATGAGCAATGCCAGTGTGCTGCTCACCGTCTACTGTAAGTAACAGTGAAGAGACCTTGACCATTATGAAGGCTGGAGGGCTGCCCTGGGACCATGTAAATATATGGCCACTTGCTACCTGTGAGATACTGGTTTTGTGGATGAGGGTTAGGAGCTGAGCACAATGAAGAGGAGATAGATCCTCACACAGCTCTCTCTTAAGTGTCAGTGTTTTCACTTTCCTGATGCTTCCATTAATGCAGAAATGAGCACTAGAGCAGGGGAGGAGCAGCAGTGCCACACTGGTGGTGGACATCTCTCCACCCATCTCTTGGAAGATCCAGCAGAGTAAGGAAAAGCCCCCGTAGCAGGGCTAAAACTCTGTTTACTAACACAGAGTTTCTCGCTCTGATGCTGTGTGAGAGGTTAAATGTCATGCTTGCTAAAGCCAGTGTAAATCTTGGCTCTGAATTCAGGGATGCTAGTGCTTTCTCCCAGATCTGTTCCTACAAAGTTAAACTGCAAATGCCGTGTAAACACGCACATGTCAAATTTCAACTGTTCACTTTTAGCTGCAAGTAGCTAAACTTTCTTTGTGCTTTCTAATATAATTTAACACAAACCTGACCTTAAGAGGAAGTTTACACAGCTTTGTGCTCTCAAGCAGCTGAGATTTACTATATTTTGCTGTGTCTGTAATATTTGCCCTTACTCTGTAGTTTGAAAATCCGTCCCCTGCCCCCAACCCTGCCAGGCAGAGCACAGACTCGTGTGGGATTCTCTCTAGTCTTGGTGAACCCACCCGTGTTGCGTGTCCAGTGCAGTGCAGGAACCACTGTAAAGACAAGGGATCACAGGGGACTGGAAAGAGGAGAGCAGTTGGTTTACTACTTTCATCTTCCTCTCAATAAGTACTATTGGTGGACTGAAGAGTGGAGGTAATTAAAGTTCGGATCAGCTCAGAGGTGATTGGTCAGCAGGCGGCTGTGTTTTGCGCTGTGTTTTTAGCATCTTTTCCTCCACACCTTAAACAGCACCATGCCAATGCCTATTTTCACCTGTGTAATCCTCTAAGCTGCTGACAGTTTCTGCTACCCCTGCTCTTGTTGCCCAGGCCCATCACTCAGGCTGTAATTTCACGCCGAAAAGATCTGGGTTTGTGCGTGTAGGTGGCTGCCTGTTTTGAATCCTCCTTGCCAGGAAGATGTGAACAAACCACAAACAGATCTAGGCTTGCAAGTGAAACGAGGTGGCTGGGGCACGGCTGTGTGGTTCAGGGTAAACGGGTGCTGGTGGGAGAGTTTTGCTCAGCTCTGACCAGCTTTGCACCACCTTCTCTTCTACCACCTTCACTGGCTGAAAAATTCATTCTCTTTTTTCCAAAAGATTGGTTGAAGTCGATGCATTGTATTTGTTCCTTGTGGGTGCCCTGTGGATTGTCTTTGCAGTTGGATGGTACCAGGAAATGGAGTTTTAGGGAAGACCTACATCTTTTTGTGTCCTTTGTTTTTGCACAAAACTTTGTTCTTCTAGTTCAGACCTTGCCAGCCTTGGGGTTTGGGACCTTACATGTAGGCGTTGTAAATGGGGTTTCAGAAGCAATGGCAGAGCAGCATTTGAATTCTTGGGGTGTCCCGAGGGGGAAGGCAATGCATATGCAACAAATTGCAGGTGGAGTTTCGGCTTATCTTTTTCCCTCTCCCACTCTACTCCCTTTAATTAAAACACCCCTGGAGGGTGTTCGGCGGGTGAGAACTCCTTTGGGATATTCAGGCAGTCAAAACCCCCAAGGATGGGCAGTCGCTGAGGGATGTTTGCTTCCACAGCTATGCGATCCAAAATTGCTCAGTGCGACTGGAGACCCCCCAAGGGATACCTCGCACACATGTAATGTAACAGTGCTACGTCGCAGTGTCCTCCTTAACAGGGACAAGCAGCCTCCCTGTGATCCCTTGAGGGAATGAGAGCAGCAGTAAGTGTGCAACTGGGCAACTTCAAGCTTAATCGTTTCTGGGCTGATGAAAGGACCATCCCTGTTGTTAATTTATACCCCTTGTTCACAAGCCCAAGAGAACTGCCTATGGCTCACATCCACCTTCTGGGGAGCATGGAATGGTTCCTGTGACTTAGCACTGCTTTTTTTGCAGACATCCATGGTAAGAGTAGAAGGACCAAGGGATTTTGGAGGTTGTGTTTTCGGTAATCCTAATTTCCATGGTGCACGAAGACGTGATGTGGGTGGAGGTGTGCTGTGAGCCTGCCATGTTTCTCTCTGCTAGATCCCCCTCGCATCCTAACCCTGGAGGAGCCAGTGCTACACCTGGAGCACTGCATTGCATTTGCAGTGCACGGCAACCCAGCTCCCACCCTTCACTGGCTTCACAACGGCCAGGTTCTCCGGGAGACAGAGATCATCCACATGGAGTTTTACCAACAAGGGGAAGTGTCTGAGGGTTGCTTGCTCTTCAACAAACCCACTCACTACAACAATGGCAACTACACAATTGTGGCCACCAACCAGCTGGGCTCAGCCAACCAAACCATCAAAGGACACTTCCTTGAAAAGCCCTTTCCAGGTAGGATGTTCAGTTTATCTTCTTAGGGTTGCTTGCAATCCAAAGGTCTTACTATGGTCCTACCAGTAACCCTTGCACTCAGATAAGGCCTTGACAACCCAAGCTGGCTTTTATCTGAGCAGTGGGTTGGAAGAGGAGACCTCTAGAGGCCTCTTCTGACCAGTATGATTCTCCAACTCAAGTGTGCTTTGGTGTCATAACAACTCTTTAATGCAGAGAGAGACTAATTGGTTTAGATATTTTTGTTGTGTAATATATTCTGCAGTGTTATTTTTGTTTTGTTTTGTTTCATATTTTAAGATCTTTAGGGATTTCAGTGGGAAGAGGATGCAAGTTTGATCAATTATTTTGGATCTCCTCTGGGGTACCCCAATGAGCCCTATTTTTTGAAAGTATTCTTCGATGTGATTGCTAGATATAAACCAAAGAAAGGAAAGCCCTTTAGAGTGATGCAGCTCTTCCCTTTTTATTATTTTTTTTCCTTCTACCTTGCATTTGTGAAATGATTATAGCTGGATGCAACAGTGTCAGGATTGTTTT
This sequence comes from Limnodromus scolopaceus, assembly GCA_028565335.1. Classification (NCBI taxonomy): domain Eukaryota; kingdom Metazoa; phylum Chordata; class Aves; order Charadriiformes; family Scolopacidae; genus Limnodromus; species Limnodromus scolopaceus. The sequence continues at coordinate 34,381,492 of JAOXNO010000070.1, forward strand.
CTTTCTAAATGTGACATGTGCAATTCCAGGATGACAGGTCTACAAAAGATGCGATGGCTCAATTAGTCGCTTTGCATCACTTTGCTGGGATTTCTTGACTGATTGTTTGGAATTCCCCGTTGTACTCCCTAGTGATTCAGGGCTTAACTGCAAAAACAAAAAGCATTTGAGGACATGAAGATCCAGCTCTGGGGGGTGCAGTAGACACTTTTGTGGTGGCTTGTCTGCTCTGTAGGAGCATGGAGGGCCTTGGTCTGCTCTGTGCTGTTGTGATACCACGCTGGCCATCATAGAGTTAAGATCTGTGCATACAGCTGCCTTCAGGAATGATGCCATGAGAAAGTGTCAGCTCTAAATTGGCCCCTGCAGCCCAAGAAAATCCAGCAAAATAGGGCATTTGCTAAATATAGAAAAATACCATGGTACTCTCATTTATTATTTATATCACACCATATATGTACACAGAGTTTTCCTGCAGGTCAAATATCGTAAATGCAACCCCAGATCTCTGCCTTGAAGATCTGACAATTGAACAAATGAGCTGATATGGATGGGAGTGGAAAATTCATATTCAGGCTTCAAGGATGATGCCCTGTTTGGCTATCTGACCTATTTACATTTCCTGCTCTCTGGGCAGAAGAGCAGCTTATCAAATGTAGGTGGGTGCAGAGAGGCACAGGTTTGCAGTCTCAGCTCTGTCAGGTCCCACCTTTGTGACATCTGTGAAATGGGGACAACTCTGAAGTAGGTGCTGGACCTTCAGAAAAGGGGGCAGATCTGGTGTTCTGGAGAGCTGATTTTGGAAATGGATCTGAGCTGTGCTGTGGGAAGGCACATTGGTGTTTGAAGAGCTTCTTGTGTCAAAGACTCTTGGAGAATCTGTTTGTGCAAAATATATGTAAAATATTGCCTTTGTGGGTGCACCTTCACCCATGCCTTGTATGTGTTGTTGATGTGAAGTAGTTACAGACCCTGAACCATCTCTCAACAGGAACTGACCCGTTTCTTTTATTTCTTCTGATCCGAAATCCCAAGCCGTTCCTCACCCTGGCAGACCCTGTCAGCCCAATGCAGGATGTAATTTACTTTCCTTGAAGTTTGTTGCTCCGTCCGCTGCCACAGCTGACGTTAACGCTCAATGTAGCTGACATTTATAATTTTCCATTTGAAGGTAGATTCCTCCAAAAAATGCTACAAATTGAAGGTTCCCAAGTGTGGTTTATTCGAGAAGCTTATTGCCTATAGCTATTTGCATGTGCAAGGGTTTTGCTGTCACTACCCAGGATGAGGTTGTTAGTCTTAAGTAATTAATGAAAGTGTGGTACCTGGAAAACTTCCTGGCAGCATAGAAAATGACCTGTGACCGTAGGTTTTTTTTAGAAACCCCTGGTCTGAAATCTCTTGTTAGTACTGTACCAGATTGTGCTTCCCAGGTTGAGAAGAAAAAGGTGCTGGTAGAAGCTGGATGGGAGCTGGGAGATATGGCCCATGCCATATCCTGCTTCTCTGTGATGATGTGGTTCTAGAAGCCAGAGCAGTGGCTCCCAGGAAAGATTTGTGTCATCACCTGATAAAAATCTCATTGCATGTTGTCATTGGCATCTCTGCCATAGGCTACCATCTCCTTATTAGACCCTCAAAGGTTAATTCGCCTACATCCCCTCTTCATGAGTGTTCAGTTCTTCGGAAACTTCTCATAGAACTCAAGCTGGCTGAAACTTCTTGGCTGTGTTTTATGCTTTGAAAAATAAGGTTTAGTGGGAAAAATTTTTTGTGGGTTTCTGTTGAATTTGCTTAGTCCAGCAGAGGAAAATGGAAAGGGGAAAAAATAGAAGCAGCAAGAGTTTTACGACTAGACTGTGTCTGCTTTAACAGGGGGGAAAAAAAAGCCTCCAAATGAAATATTTCTTCTTCTTTTTTTTTTTTTTTTTTTTTCCCCCTCTTGCTAGAAAAAGTCAAGGAAAGTTACTCTTCTGCTTGACTTGAAACAAAAATATTTTTTCAGGTTTTTTCCCCTGGTTTGGAAAGCCGTGTTTGTCATCTGGGGGTTGTTTTACACTTCCCTTTCAAACCTCACCCGTACTTCAGCATGAACGTTTCGGTGTCCTTCCAGGAGCCCTCTGCCAGCAAAGCTGTGTAAACTCCAGTTAATATCGGGCTCAGTTTCTTACATGGGCGAGTGAATTGAAAGCTGACGCTGTTCTCATGCTGTGTAAACTGAGTGTCACCGAGAACTTTAGACCTCATTGTCTGGGGCCTCGGCGCCTTCGGAGCTGAAGGAGCTTTACTGAATAGAGTGGAGCAGTCAAGTGGCTGACAGCAGGGGCTGGTGCAGCTATGTCTTGGGCAAGAGGCAGCTCTAGGACAGCTACAGCCTCCACGTACGTTTGAGGTGCTGTTAGTTTCTTATGAGTGGCTTAGTAGGCTATTGAGGGAGCCCAGAGGAGGTCTCTAACCCTCTGCCCCATCGTGGACTGTCCTTCCTGGGAAATAGTCCTTATCAACAGAGGACTCCTCCCTGGGCAAAATGTCCTCTTCCCTCCACTACCATCTTGCTGAGTCCGTGTGTCTGTTGAACTTTTCTTGCCTGCTGAAAGCAGGGCCATTTAATGACCATTCAAAAGCCTAGGTACAGGGTGCTGCTAATTGTTGTCTGGATTGGCAGTAGAATCTCTTCCCTCCTGTTTTCAACCCTGTGCTCTTCATCCTGACCTCCGGCATGTCCTGCTGGCACATGTGCAGCAATTCCCAGTGGCATTTGCCCATACAGGACAAAATATGAAATGTTTTGATTTTCTGGGCTCTTTGGGGTGGTGGAGTATGTCTGAGGCGGTTGGGAATGAGACCATTCTCTCTTTGCTGTGCTGCTAACTGTGTTGCTTCTCTCTTTGTCCTTTCCACAGAGAGTACGGATAACTTTGTCTCAAGTAAGTGTCTCCTTTCCCTTTGCATACTGCTGGTGTTTCATTTTTGTGCTTCGCTCCACCCTTCTGGGAACTATGTGCTCCTGGAGGAAAAATCAGGAAGCAAGTTGGCGGAGGCTGCACAAAACCCTTGTGTCCCCATGCATAAGCAAGATGGTTGAGGAGCTCTTGATCAGCTGGGCAATCTCTAGATCCCAGGAGCTGCTCATTTCCCTCTAGTGACATCCTGAAGAAGATCCTATAGAGGAAATTACAGTCCTTGAGGTCCTAAATGGCAGACCTGGAGACAAATATCACTGAAAGGGTAGCTGGTTAGTTGTGGTATAGAAGAAGGAGTCTTAACTAGATGCAGGCTGGCCAATCCCCAAGAATTTGTGTGTCATGACCCATTTACAACATGCAGTCTAGCATGGACTGGGATGAGACACAGGACTTGACTACTGTAGTGTTTCCTCAACAGATTCTTTCTCCCTCACCCCTCCTGAAGAACCACTGACTTGAATTATTTCTTTTTTTGGCCAAGTTCTGCTGGAGTCAGTCTTGTGTTTTAACCCTACTTAGCCCAGTAGATTTCTGAAAACTCTAGGAGATGGCTCAGGGATGGAGGCCACCCACATTAGGACACCAGGCACCCAAATGTTTCTCATTTGTAAGGCTGGAGTTGCACCAGTGTCTGGTCTGTGTTTTCTCTGCTGATATGCATAGGGAGCTCTGTAATGGTTGATTTGGATGCTATTTGAAATAGAAAGCTGCAGCCTCTGTTAGGTTTGAACTGGATCTCGTTAGGTCAGGCACTGCCATTCGGATGTGCTGGTGCCTTAGGAGTCCCCTGGGAGCCAGAGCCATGATCAATCTTCTGTCTTTGGTGTTTTGGTTTCAGTCGGTGATTATGAAGTGAGTCCCACCCCACCAATCACTGTGACCCACAAACCGGAGGAGGACACTTTTGGGGTGAGTCCTGGCCTCTTCTCTACAAAACCATTTTTCATGCATTTCTTGTTATTGATGACTTGGCATTTACAGTCCTGTGCTGTTTTGAGATGTTTGCAAGGAAAATATCTTCCTTTATGGTTCAAGACAACAATCAGAAGGATTTTGTGGCTCGTGTCAGGCAAGTGAAATACTGACACAAACTATCTGATCCTCTTGGGTCCACAGTGTGGAACTAGGGAGCTCTTTGAAAATAAGGCATCCTGTGAAGTCGCTGCTGGCAGGGTCAGAAATTCTCAATCTAAAAAAGTAGCACCCAGAGAACAAACAATCAGGCAATTGTGTGTTTCAGACTATTATTGAGCTGTTAAATTTAGCCCTGTGAGGGACTCAGATTTAGCTTGGTTCATTTCTGTCAATGCCAGTTTGCCCTCTCTCCTGCCCTGCAGGGCACACCAAAAATGAAAAAAGAAAGAAATCCTATGGCTTATCAGATCTCAACATTGTCTTTCTTCTGCAGAATCCAGGTAGAAAAAGGAAAAAAATTGTGTATAAATACAGGGGGAAAAAATTAACATGTTACACAATTGCTCTAATTCTGTGAAAGTTTTTTAAGAGCTTGAAACACACCAGGTGTTAACAGAATGAGCAAAACTCAGTCCACCTTGGTTTCAGTTCTCATCCAGCTGAAAATCTCCTATAACTGAAGTGAAAGCTTTGAACAGTGAGATAGGAGCAATAATGTGCACTGATTATTAAATATAAAGCACAGAAAACAAACTTGGGGATGAAAAAAAAGCATGGTAAAATAAAAAATTTAAAAATATCGTAGCTAATGTATCAAGGTCAGGGAAGGGGGTTGCAAAATGAAATTACTTTTTCTTGGCTAAATGATGTATTTTTTTATTGTAGCAGAATAGAGTTTTGTAAAAGGAAGTGAAGACTAAATGCATCACAAGACCCAGTACAGGAGAAGAATTGGACAAATGCCAAAGAAATTGTTGTTTACATCAATGCAATAAAAGTATCTTGAGCAAAGACTTGAAGGAATAAATATTCATAAATATTAAAATAAGCTTGGGATTGTAAAGCCTTTAGGGCAAGGAGGTTTTCTTTCCTTGTATACTGACACAGTGGAAGTACAGTTCCAATGAAGGACTTTGGACACTGCTGTAGTACTACTAAAAATTACAATAAATAGGGAACCATTAGAGGCTTTAGGAAAACCAGATTTTATTTGGGAAAATAACGCACCAGTTCTACTTAATTTCTTCTGTTTTTTTTTTTTTCTTTTTTTTTTTTTTTGGGGGTATGTTATTTTCCCTCATTGTTTGTCATGAGGGATGTTTGGATGGAGACACAGTTGATCTTTCGAAGGAATTTTCTGCTGCTCCTGTGTGTTTCCAGCTGAGGTTAGTATAGACAGTGTTGTGATGTCATGGCACAGTAGTGATGTCACAAATGGAAGCTCACGATATGCTGCAGTGAAGGGAGAGCCCAGACATTGGACCAGAGGTCCTCCTCCTGTGCAGAGGTATGGAGTGAGAGGCTGGGGAGAACTGGTACCAGAACAGCATCGCTAACAAGGGAGATCCCAAACCTCCCAGTCCTGCAAACAGCCTGTGATGCTTCCAAGCTGTGTCAGCTTTGCTTTAGCTTGTATTTTTCCTCCACAGCTGATATCCACAGGGCTGCAGCAGATCATATGAGCCTACAGAAAGGTTAAACGGGCAAGAAGGTGCTGCATTTCCAATCCAGATTCCTAAAATTCTCCACCTTGACTCAGGTTTTTTCCTTTCAGGTTTCCATAGCGGTTGGGCTGGCAGCTTTTGCTTGTGTCCTCTTGGTCGTCCTCTTTATCATGATCAACAAGTATGGCCGGCGGTCCAAGTTTGGGATGAAAGGTACGTGCAGTTGCTTTTCTCTATCAGGAGGCACCTTCCAGGATTGCCCGGCTCTTAGAGCACACGTGGAAAGGTGTTGTGGTTTTATTCCTACATTGTCAATATTGGTGCAAAGCTTTCTAAAGAGAATGTTGTCCAACCCTCTTTTGTTTGTTGAGAAAGTAATGGAGATGTATATGCTGGTGGTTCTTACTTGCACGGGCTTCTGCTGGGCAGAAGTGTGTATGTGTTTTCCTTATCAGTATGTAACAGCATCAACAGGTTGCCCACAAGAGATTCGAGTCATGCATTGAGGGAGTTGCACTCAGAAGAGCATGTTCTTTGATGAAAGCTTTTTTGCAGACCTGATGATGCCTGGGTTTCCCCTTGCGTCACACTGGGTGCAGAGCACAGGGTGGGAAGGGGAACAGAAGCATGTAAAACTGGTTTGGGTTCTGTTGGAAAGGCAGGTGCACCTGTTCTGTGCCTATCTGGACTGAGATGCTGCTGTAAGTTTGTGAGGTCCATGCTGGGAAAGCGGTTGCTGACCTGTCTTTCAGTGATGTGGAAAGTCTTTTTCTGCTGCCTCTCTGTTGGAAGGTTTCCTCCTCTGCATCATGAATAACCACTTCAGGAGCTATTTCAAGTGTCCTTGGTAGTGATTGGAAAGCGAGAAGGCGTCTGATGTTTGCCAGGCAGAACTGGTCTCTCTGTCCTACCAACACCAGCACTGTGATGTGATAGAGCTAATGCCAGAAGAAAGTAGATGACTCTGTGCCATCTGCTTTTTGTGACTCTGCTGGTATCTCCAGTTCGGCAGCGTTGGTGGTGCCCAGTGAAGGCTGGAGGAAGAGCCTTCACATGACAAAGTAGTTCCCAGACTAATTGGTGGCTCATACATCATTTAAAGCCAGACTTTGACAAACATGAGCTTCTTCCAAGGCTCCCGAGTTTCAGCCTGTTCCCTGACCTTGCCGGGGTCTGCGTTGCAGGGCAGGTTGATAGGTTTGGGAACAATTTTTGTGCTTGTCTAGGGCTTGCTTTGCTTTATAGAGACATTTTCTGAATTGGTCCAGATGGGATTCTGGCTGGAGTGTCCCCTATGCATCCTATGGAGATGGAAGACAGGACACTTAATTAAATAGCAAATCTTCTGCACCAACTTAGCAATATTTAGTCCATATGTCCAATGATAAGAACCATCTGGTAGGGTGTACTGACTGGTGGGTGGAGTAAAGGAATGGAAGACACAGTTCCTGGGATCAATTCCCAGCGTTTCTACTGACTCACTTAGTGTCCGTAGGCAATTAGCTGTCTTAACCTCTGTCTCTGCTTTAATTTCCCCATCTGTAAAATTGGGATGATGTTACATGCCTGCTGGAGGGATGTGTTGGAACACTTTGGAAGTGCTTGGGCATTTGCCACTGATGGGGTCTAGAGATAGAAATATAAAAAGGAAAAGTAACTTCTGACCCCAATGGAAGAATCAAAGAGGAGTGAACCTAATGTGAGTAACCAGCCTCGGTGAACAGATGTGTGTATGTGTTCAGAGGTGTTTGGGTAAGTGTGTTAGTGGATATTCTGCATTCCCAGAAGCCAGAGGGGTGTTGTGATGGGCCCTTGCGTGTGCAGTTTTTGGAAGGCAAAAATGTTGAGCCGGAAAAACCTGCTTTCCTCCTCATCATGCTATATTTCTTCCAGCTCTGATATGGAACCACAGCCCTGTAGAGTTTCTAAAAGTTTATTGATGACATTGCTTGGAGAGATGGATTTGAAAAAATTTAAATATATCTTTAAAACCAGGGAGATAGCTCTTTAATGAGTCACAAATGTCATAGGCATGACCGTGGGCAGCCTACTCATACTGCCTCAGCTGTGCTCCCCACTGGAAGCTGCAGATCCTCCTGTCCTGTGGACAGTCTCCCTAGCACATGGTGTTACCAGCTCTAGGCCTCCTGTTTCTCCAGAGTGTCTCTTCTGCCTATGCTTTTTTCTTTAGCCATAGCACCGTTGTCAACGGCCATGCCATCAGGCTTTGCATCTTTAGCCTCTATCTCCCTTCTTTGCACCAGCCTTGCTACCAAACATCACCACTTAAATCCACAACAGAAAGACAACTCTTCCATTCACCTGCAGTGGCTTGGATGGTGGTACCTGGGCTATGGCCTGCCTTGGCAGCTCTAGCTGATGTATTTCTCACCCCCTCAAGAAATGTCACTGTCCCCTGCATGCTTTACAAAATGCAGTTTCTAAAATCTCCTTCCATGCTGCTCTGCAGGTCCATGGGTCCAAAACATTACTCTCTCCTTCGCTTGCTTTAGCATCTCATCTGAGATGTTCCAGTTTATCCCAATCTGGCAATGATACTTTGAAGCTTGTGTTTGTGCTTGGTGTCTCTTCCCTCAGTGTCTCCTCCTTCACTCCACTAATGGGCTGCTCTTCCTTTCCTCCTCCCTTGAGGTTTTCTTCTCATGAGGTGATGCCCTTGTCCAGATTATCAAATCACTTTACTAATTGGTCTTGAGCTGCTTTTCCAGGGGCTCACAAACAGGTCCCACCTTATTCTGACACCCTGCATGGGACAGTGCAGCTGGTGACCACCTCCAAATCTCCTTAGCTGGCACTTTCCTCTGGGTCCCTTATTATCAGTTAATTCTTGGGCAGCAGCCGTCCTGCACAGCACCCATCATGTTATCATTTACTAAGAAAAAAAAAAAAATCCAAACCCTGAGCCTTTATGGGAAAGTGCATCATTCTGTGAATCAGGAGAGCTGTTTGTCGCCAGCTGATATGTTGCCACTTGTTGTTGAGATCCCAGCTTGGCAGGCCTGCAGGAGCAGGTTTTTCCTGTTGTTTTTGTCACGGGTGCAGAACACTGTGTGCTCATGTTGGACATGCTACCCAGAGCACCTCATGAATCTCTCTGAGCACATCTTTTTCCTTCTGTGTCTCCTAGTGTTAAGCAGATGGTTTATCTCCTAGAAAGGGAGAGGTGGACTTGGACTGACAAGGTTGGGTGTGAAGTTGGGCTGGAAAGTCCCCCTGGGCCAGCCTGCTGGGTTGCCCACCAGTCTTAAAAGTGAACTAATGGACTGCAAAGTGTCCAACATCCCAGCTGCCTTTGAAAAGAAAGTCACTGTGTCTCGGGGCACGTGGCTGGGGGAGGACTACAAGAGGATGGTGTGTCCACATTTGTCCTCTTCTGGCTGGTAGCACACCCTCGGAGCATTGCATGGGAGTCCTGGCAGAGCCACCGCTCTGGCTACTGATACAGCCAAAGGGTGGAAAAGCCTGCGCTGATGATGGGCTGGAGCGGTGGCATCAACAAAAGCTCCTTGTGAAAAGGGGCTCTGACGCGCTGCGGTCCCAGCTCCTCGGTGTCCCTCGGCTGAGCTTGCAGAGGTTGGCTCCCTGCCATCCCCCTTGCCTTCCTCTGCTCCCTCCAGAGAGGGCATTCATTAGCACGGGATTGCAGGGGGCAGATCCCCATTCTGGCTGCCTGTCGACTTTGGCTCCCATAGCTCGGGGAGGGGGGGATAGGGGTGGGCTGAAGCAGCTGAGGGGGATCACCAGAGCTGGGGTGCTGGAGGCTGCAGGAAAATGGCAAACAAAGTGCCTTTTCGTGAAATGTGGCGTTACACGGGCAACACGGAGGCAGTGGAGGGGAAACCACTGGGAAAAGTGAATGCAAAAACTGAGAAGCGTTGAAGTCGCAGACATGGGCTGCAACTGTTTGTTTAAGGGCGATATATGCAGAGGTGGAGCTGAGATGCTTTCTAAGCCTTGTATTAGCGTGGGAAGAATAATAGGATCTTACAAAGCAAGAAACTGGGAGTCAGGGCCCTTTGGTTTACTGCCATGTCCCAGGGGAATGGGTTTTACAGGTGGGATAGACAGCATGCGAGTAAGGAGGCCAGCATCCCACGTTCAGTCATCGCTTGCTTCATCTCTGGGGTTGGTGTCATGCATTCCCTGTCCGCCTGCCGGAGGTGGAGGGTTTTACACCTCACCTTCTGGGGTCAGGTTTGTCAGCACAAGCCTTGTTAAACCCTTGTCTTCCCATCAAAGTTTAATCCCAGCAGATGACAGGAAATGAAATTTTATAATATAATAAAAAAGCCACGTGTAAGTCCTGGGACTAACAAAAATGAAATTTCATAAAACAATAATAATGGCACAGTAAAATCCTGGGACTAACAAACTGTTCGGATGGCACAGCGATGGAGGCCTTGTAAATGCTCAGGTTGATGGACTAAAATATATGCTCCTTTTGCTTATTTTCTGTTACATTTGCAAGTGCCTTGGGATAAAGAATGTGTGCTCATGCATATTTTTGTGATACATTCCTGGTGCTGCACAACTTTAAAAAAAAATAAATAAAAATAATGAGTTTGCAGAGATACAGGGGGAAAGATGCTAGAGAAAATCCAGAGACAAGAGCACTTGTTGTTTTGCTGAGAAGAACTATCTTCCAGGCTCTGCAATTAAAAACTACTTGCATTCTCCAAATGAGGTTTTCTTTCCCGGGTGGAGACAGCGTCAGCTAATGGTTCAGACTTGGTTACAGTTGGCAAAGAGTCGATTGCTTTTTAATCTGATTTCCTAAAGATATAAGGTGTGTGATGGTGATGTCTCTCTGCATTCGTGCAAGCCTGTGTGTACAGCTCTGCCTGCCTCGTTTGCCCTCTCTCTGCAGCAGGTTTTGTATCTGCCAGTCAGAGGAGAGGAGGGAAGGACTTAGAGATACCTTCACAGGCATCATGGAAATAGCGGGGCTAAATAGAGGATGACAACTTGGGTGATGCCCCACTGATGGAAATGCCTCGAGCCTTTCTGGGCATTGGAGAATCCATACGGAAGCTCAGATTCGGACAGAAAAACAAAACACAGAGGACTAGGCTTTCACGGGGTCTGCGGTGGTGGGTGGTGCGGACGTCTGTATACAGCCATATACATATTTTCTTTCTGAATAGGCAGAAGCAACAAGGAGGTGGGGGAGAAATGAAAAAAACAGTAAATAAATACAGCCCACGCTTTCTGTAATGTTTGAGGAATCACATCGCTATCAGCTCGTTTGGTGTTTGTTCTAATAGCCCTGATCAAAGTGCTGGCACTGCTGATGTGCATGTGGATGTCAGAAGTACTTGCAGAGCTGTTCCATTGTAATTTAGCATTAGTTAATAGGTACTTAAAGTAAAGTGGTTCCCTATTTGATTATGATTGGGGGTTATTAACATTTTTTTCCATAAACAGATGGTAACTGTCCGCTGAGTCGATTGCAGAACAATTCCAGGGTTCTGATTCAAGAGAGCCAGCTCCTGCAAAGATATCTTGGGTGCCTGGCTCTTTGGTTTTGTTGATTTTGGTTTTTGTTTGGTGGTTTGTGGTGCTTTTTTTTTTTTTTGCTTTCCTCCTCCATCATGCAATTATCGCTGCAGCTTTAAAGAGGCAACAAAAAAAAATATAAAAAAGCCATGACCTACCTTTCAGATGAGGCTTAATTCTGACCCAGGTTGCCTTGGTCAAGTCTGGCTATAATCATGCACTGGTTGTTTTTTCCCCTGATTATTTGTTTGCAGCTGTATAGGAATGAAAATCCACTCTGCAGCTTGGAGAGCCTGCACCTTAAGGGTTAGTCGCTCGGGAGAAATCTGTGATCAGGCCCCTTTCATTTCATCCTCCTGGGAGCCTGCCATGTAGCGGGAGCAGGAAGAAAGAGAGAGCAAAGTAAGATCAGCCGGCCTGGCACGGCGACGGGAGAGAAACGGCCATGCATTAAAAGCCACGGCTACCCACGGTGGCTCAGGGATGTATGGCGAGCCATACTAACGAAGTAGAAATGGGAATTGATTGCTGTTGCTTTCTTTGAGCCTGGATGTGTCATGTGCAGAGAACAGCAGTGCCGAGGAGCTGAGTCCCTTAAAACGTGCAGGCAGAGTGATTTTTGTGGGTCTTTCAGTGGTAGAGGCTTTTCCTTGTTTGTATGCTTCTGTTTGTTTGAAAAACCCCTTGATATACTTCTCGTGCTCAATATTACTTGGTTTTATTTGCCTGGGAAGTGAATTGAAAGGGCATGTGGTTTCACTGGGGCTTCTTTCTATAAATGCCTGTTTATACTCAGCTGAAGTGCAAGCTGTGCTATTTATTTATTTATTTATTTAGTGCCTTCAAGGTGATAAAGCTCTTAGAACTGATAAGTGCTTCACCTTCTGCTGTGCATGGAGTCCATACCTGGTGCAGTGGCAGCAAGGGGAAGCCCTGGGCTCCTTGGCAAACCTTTGAGAGACCCCATCTCTCCCCTGGGGTGCTGTGACAAGGCACCCACTTCTGTGTCTCCTCTCCATGAAGGTAGATCCACTCTCACACCAGCACTTAATGCTCACACCCCTTGTCTTTCAGCCTGTTAGTCTTGTGAAGGCTTTGAAAGATGGGGTGGTGCTGTCACTTGTTGCTGCCTGAAGGAGCAAGGAGCTACCCTTGGCTTTGAGAGAAGATTCCAGGGGGGCTGGAGAGATGCATCAAATGACCCTGCAGGAGAAACGGTTAGCAGAAGATCAGGATTTATTTAGATATAAAAAAACAAAAACATTTTCGGACTCCCAGAAGTATTAATAGGCTATTTATAAAGGAAATGTAAAGTGCACTGACCAGCCATTATCTATTCCAGTTGCTTTTACGAAACCAAGGTGTCTATTTTAGACAACTACTAAAAGCAGTTAAAAAAAACCAACTCAGATCAGTAGTTTTCAGGTGACCTGAGAAGCCCAAGCCTCCTTCACGCCACCTTTCCTGCAGGGTCTTCCTCCCTGTGTGTGACCTCCCTCACTTGTGGGTGCATGCATTTGCCAGGTGCTGGAGCCCAGGAGCAGAGTTTGCCCCAAAGGAACCCCTGGGCATGGTCAGCATTGGTCTAGGCCAGTTCTGTGTTAGCAGGTGTCTCACTGCTGCTTTTCGCAAGTGGTTCTCACCTTGTGGTGTCAAAAGCTGCGTGAGTGACCCTCATCTTACTTGTGATTTGGTGTGATGCGAGCTTCCAGCCAAGGTGGTGGAAAGATGGTGAGATTTTATTTTTTTTAAATGTGGGTTTTTTGTTTGTTTGTTTTGGGTTTTTTTTAAAACCATTCCCATTCCAAGCTCAGTGCCTTGGCTTTTCCCCCAGCAAAGCATTCACAAGTGGCAGCACAGGCGACTCTGCTTCTGGCACCACGCTGGCTTCTCCTTTTGCATATGTGGTGGGCACAACCCTCAGAAAGGACAGGATGAGAATGAGCCATAGTTGCTTCCCCTGCGCCACAGGGTCCAGGAAGATGTCCTTCATCCACCCACCATTCAGGAGAAACTGAGTTGCCCCAATTCCTCATCTAGCTGCTTGCATGCATCTCTTCCATGGCTGTGAAATTGTCCAGGCTCAGTCACCTGAGCAGCCTCCCCCAAGGACTATGCAGAAGGTACTAATCCTCAGGGGACTTCTCTCTCCACAGCTGTGATGCTTCTGTCTGCCCCCTCCTTGCCTCTGTGGCTTCAGCCTGTGTCTGCTGTTTGGTCTGATGGTGTCTGTCTTCACATCGCTTTGCTTTAGTGAAAGATGCTGGATTGACAACACAGAGCCAGAATAATTCTGTTTATGTCCATAAGAGGTGCCACATAGAGCAGCAGGACAGGCATTTTATTTTTTTTTAAACCAATGTAATTAATCCGATGAAGAGATGTTATCTCCATAAGCCTTGTGCCCTGTGCTCTTTCCTGTGCCTCTCTGAAGGCAACCAACAACCAGAAAACTAAGTGTCAACTTTGATGTGGCTTTAATAAGGTGCAGGGCAGTGTGGGAAGAAGCAAAGGCTTTAATTAATATTTTAATTGTAGTTTGTCTATACCACAGTTGTCCAATTATTCTTTGAAAAAGATTTTGCTACTGTTAATGCTGATAAATGGTCCTCTGGGAGGACGTCCCCGGTGAGTTCATCACCTCTTCCTCCTCATGATTGCTGTAGGATTCTTGTTTGTGCGGTGTTTAGCCAGGGATGCTGAGATCTGGCATTCTGTCCTTAAACCCTGGAGCAGGAGAGTTTCACTTCTGGGGAAGGGATGGGGTAACTGTGATTTAAACAGCAGGATTAGCAAGTGAAGCACTTGGGAACCATGATGGCAAATGTAGAAAAGGAAGACAATGGTGCTGCTTGGTTTTTAACCTGGGCTTGAACATGCTTGAAGGAACTTCTAGAAATTTGGAGACAGCAGAATAAGGGAACGGATAGTGACAGTCACTTGGGCTGTTCAAGGTTTGACTGGTGAAAGCACCAAGGAAGCAAATTGTAGAGAGCACTGGAGCATCTGATGGCCTTGTTCCATCTCCAATTTCTATTTCTTGTGGTGCAGTAACAAGCCTGCCTGTGTCCTGGACAGCCCCAAGAAACTCCATCATCAGCACCAGTGTTTAGTGTCTGTTGATAAAGGTGGGGGCAGTGCAGACCCCCATGTGATGCTCAGGCATCTCATTTCTATCTACAAATATGCTACTAAAAATCAATGGACCAGAAGATAATACCTGTACACGAGGCAGTTGGGTAGTATTTGTGTACTGTAGGAATAAATCACATTTGGACTTTTGCATCTGAGGGGCAGGGTTATAATTCAGTTTCTATTTGGGTCAATGGTCTTCAGTTGGTTCCATAAAACTCACGCCAACCCAGTCATCAGCCTTCAACATGCTCTTCTCCACTCTCCTTGTGGTGTGAGAAGAGCATGGGG